>VZTD01000985.1:735736-869874 GCA_013397725.1 Rhagologus leucostigma | reverse complement strand
ATCTCAAAAAAAAAAAAAAAAAAAAAAAAAAAAAAAAAGCCAGAACAACTTAGCACGCTTCTTGAGTCTAAGTTGGATTTTTTGATTAATTATTTAAAAATTTGCTCCATCATATCTGCAAATAATTCCATCTATTCAGACTCTTCACATGAGTTCAAAATACAGCTATTTTTTATTAAATAGGTAGAGACAGACAGACATCCATTTTTCTTTTTGACCACTATACATTTCTTGAAGATGGAAGAGGAAGGTAAGAGTCACTGAAGTTACTTTGCCACTAGCAGGGTGTTTCTAGGCAAGGAAGACTCTCAGACTATCAAACCTGCAAGTGATCTTAGACTATCACATCCTCAAAGTAATGTAAAACCTCTCTGAAGCAGGAGTGGGTTTCTGCTGGATGAAAACAGCTTCCAGAATCCAGCTCTTCTTACAAGTGGTTGAAAGTCCAAGTTGTAAGTTGCCACCTGCAAATATTTTGCAGTATTTTCTTAAAAATAGCCATTTCTGCAAACATTCGTCTTATAGACTCACTCTTCCAATGGACTGTTTACAAAGAATAAATACAAAGTGTACATCAGAGCAGAGCAAATAAAAGAGGTGTCTACTTGCAAACCTGTTGGCTACAGCAGGTTTGCTTTTCTGTCCTCACAGGTTCAAAACTGCAGTTTTATGGGAGTTTTGTAGGTAGCCTTTTTGCTCTGTTTTCTTTCTAGCCACTCACACCACATTTTTAGCAAGCGACAACTGTGTAAAAATATTTATATTTCTATGAAATTCAATATGCTTACAAGCAGAATTTCATGGGCACACCTGGTGGCAGAGAGCATAGAAAGGACTACTTAGGCATCAGGAGTTGGAGTTTTGCACGTCATCAAACAGAATGGAATGAAAATATTTAAAGCCTTGGAACCCACATACTTGGGCACAAAAACTAATCCCTTTTCTTATTTCCTAGAAAAAAAATGAGGGTGAAAACAGACTGCCGAAATAAAAGTAGTAATTTTCCTCCAGGATTTATTTGTTTCAATCTAGCCAGTATTTCAGTGCACCAGTGATCCTTTAGACCCAAAAAATACTTTAAAAATGCAAATTTTTATTCTTAAAATAAAATATTAAAATTAAAAAAAAAAAGAAATATTCTTACTGTGGTATAAGGTGGTCTGATAAGACATAACTATTGACATCTAGGTCAGCAGAGAAAGGAGAAATCCCTGCTTTCTGCATGGATTGGAAGCACTGAACTTTCCATGAGTGGTTCCAGCTTCAAACGCTGTTCAAACCTGTCCATATTCGAACCATACAGCTGCGGTGCAAGAGGTGCTCATTTCTTGATGGAGATGTGCCAAGGCATACGGAACTGGGAAAAAACTGCTCTTTGCAATACCTGCTTTGGCACAGGGTGCTTCTGAACATGTCACAGCGATTAAAAAGAGGGAAAGTGCACTGAACTGGCAGATGTCAGTGGTTCAGTGCCTGTGCTGGCCGGGATTTGCTCTCGGAGGATGAGCTGGCAGAGCTGCCTCTGCACAGTGCAGTGCTGGGCAAAGACAGAGCACAGTGGCAGGAGGGTGAGGAACTGGGAAGGTTTAGAGAACTGGGGCTATGGGTTTTTTTAGAATATATTTTTTTCTCTTTTTCTGTTAGATTCAGTATCTTCAGTGATGGGAAATAAAGGATACAAGAAGTCACAGAATCATGGAATCAACTAAGTTGGAAAAGACCTTTGAGATCATCGAGTCCAACCTATGACCTACCACCACCTTGTCAACTAAACCATGGCACTGAGTGTCACATCCAATCTTCTCTTAAACGTCTCCAGGGACGGTGACTCCACCACCTCCCTGGGCAGCCATCCCAATGCCAAATCACCCTTTTTGTGAATTACTTCTTCCTAATGTCCGACCTGAACCTCTCCTGGTGCCTCTTAAGACTGTGTCCTCTTGTTCTGTCAGTGGTTGCCTAGGAGAAGAGACCAACCCTCACCTGACTACAACCACCTTTCAGGGAGTTGTATAGAATGACAAGGTCTCCCCTGAGCCTCCCCCTCCCCAGACTAAACACCCTCAGCTCCCTCAGCTACTCCACATAGGACTTGTGTTCCAGACCCTTCACCAGCCTTGTTGCCCTTCTCTGGACAGGCTCCAGCATCTCAATGTCCTCCCTAAACTGAGGGGCCCAGAACTAGACACAGCACTCAAGGTGTGGCCTCACCAGTGCCAAGTGCGGGGGAAGAATTCTCCTGGTCCTGCTGGCCACACTATTTCTGATACAGGTCAGGATGCCGTTGGCCTTCTTGGCCACCAGGGCACACTGCTGGCTCATGTTCAGTCGGCTGTCGACCAGTACCCCCAAGTCTCTTTCTGCCTGGCCATTGTCCACTCTGTCCCAGCCTGCAGCGCTGCAGGGGGTTGTTGTGGCCAAAGTGCAGGACCTGGCACTTGGACTTGCTAAACCTCATATTGTTGGACTTGGCCCATGTATCCATGTCCTTCTGCAGAGCCTTCCTACCCTCCATCAGATCCACACTCACTCCCAGCTTGGTGTCATCTGCAAATTTACTGATGGTGGACTCAATCCCCTCGTCCAGATTATCAGTGAAGATACTAAGCAGGACTGGCCCCAGCACTGACCTCTGGGGTCAGTGACTGACCACCAACTGGACGTGGCACCACTCACCACCACTCTCTGGGCCTGGCCATCCAGCCAGTTCTCAACACAGTGAAGAGCGCACCTGTCCAAGCCATGGGCTGACAGCTTTTCCAGCAGTATGCTGTTGAAGGCTTTGTTGAAGTCCAAGTAGACACATCCACAGCCTTCCCTGCATCTACCAGGTGGGTCACCTGGTCGTAAAAGGAGATCTGGTTGATCAGGCAGGACCTGCCCCTCCTAAACCCATGCTGGCTGGGTCCGATCCCTTGGCCATCCTGTAGGTGCCGTGTGATTGCACTCAAGATGATCTATTCAATAATCTTGCCAAGCATCCAGGTCAGGCTGGCAGGCCTGGAGTTTCCCAGATCCTCCTTGTGGACGGACATCACATTGGCCAGCTTCCAGTAATCTGGAACCTCCCTGGTTCACCAGGGCTGATGATAAATGATGGAGAGCAACTTCGTGAGCTTTAAAAAAAATCTTGTAATTTCTGTTCCCAGAGTATTTTCTGATCCACAAATAAAGTAGACGTACAAAGCTCAAACTCTTTAATTCTTGCTGCTTACTCGTTTCTGCCGAACTATTGGATAAAATGTCTTCATTATTTTCATAACCCATATATGTCTGGACAGGTGAGGGCCTATCTAAATTCCATTGACTTCAATTTTCAAAAAGAAATACTCCCTCACACAAAGACAGCCCCCTTCCAAGAAAATGGGAAATGAGTGGTAAATTGCCTTAAGCTCGAGCCATGCTGCAAAACTGCCATGTTCAAGGTAGATGCAAGTTTTGAGACAGAACATAATTCCAGAAAAAATCAGCTGCTTAAAAGAAATTTAATTACACTGATAAAATTCTGCATTGTAAATGCACCTCACCTTTCTTTCCCCTCCAGCTTCATGCCCTTCATCTGCTGTAGAAATCACAGTATATACAGGAATGAAGAATCTGAGACAGATGTGCTTGTTAATACCTAATTGCAACAGATACTTAAAACCGCAGATACATATGTAACTTTTCCCAATGTGTTTATGCTGTATGACTTTGCAACGTATAAAAAAATTGGGGTTCCCTGAGAGCAATACCAAATAAAAGCATGAGTTTTTGCATTTCCTGTTTTGCCACAAGTTAAGTGTCAAATGTATTTTAAATCATCTGAGTCACTGCACATAGAGTTTCTAAAACTTACACCCGTAAAAAATTATAGCAATTTGATTGGCAGCATGCTTTTGAATGTAATTAATACAACGAAAATAAGCCATGAAGAACTGTGACTGATTGTGTGTGTGCATGTCTGCATGCTCGATACAGGAATAGCACTAAACCCCAAGGGTAAAAAAGCTACTATTCACAATATTGGTTATCCAACTTCACGAGAATATAATTGGTCCTCAGGGAGTACAACACAGAGAAATGATTAAAATACCTAGAAGAATGGAAAGTGAGAGTAGGAAGTTTAAAAATGCAATTATTTTATGGTATCTAAAATAATGATTGTTGAAGCCAGCTGTTCTTAATTTGTTTTGATGAAAATAGAAAATGATATTTCAAATCTATTTATTGTAAATGTGGTTATCAGTGGAAAAAAAAGACAAATTTAAAAGAGGCTGAGACTTATCTACAGATACTCCCACTACTTCTGAAAAGCCAGTTTTCATCAACTACTTTTTGCAATTGCACAGAAAAAAAAATCATCTGAGCAGTCCAGCTTTTTATACTCCGTGTTTCTATGGATGCTTAGAGACTACATGGACAACAACAGGGAGTAGGTTCATTTTTACATAGTTGCAGATCTGTGGGAGTGCTTTAGGATGACTTCCAGCCCTCAGTCCTCTTGAAGATACTGAAGGACCGGACTGAAAGATGGTTTGGGTGAATACCTTGGGGAAGGTGGGTTTCAGAAATTGATGAGGTGTCATATGACATGTAACAACCTGCTCCAAAGCTCCATTCCTGTGTTTCTTATCCCTGGGATTTTAAGATTACATGTTTGTGATGATGGCATGCATTTTAAAAGACTATCATCATCCCTGTTGCTGCTGTGCTGCTTCTGCCAGGCCCTACACAGCAAAGAGACTTTTTGTGCCCAAGAGAGTTCATAATTAACTTAGTGGTGAGGGGCAGTAAGCAGATATGATGAAGAGAAGGAGTAGCAGGGAACACTGACGTGTTTTTGCCCAAGGGACAAGTGTCACTCACTGAAGGCAGAGCACCCAGCTGCTGCCCAGTGTTTCGTGGGCATGTGCAAGCAAACAGGTCTGAATGAGAGATCTAAGCGAGGATAAAGCACCACCTTTGGTGTTTTTTGCAGATTCTACAAAGATTCTGCCTCCTTTAGGCCAGCTTCAGTCTCCCTGGGGATCAAGGACAGCCCTTGGGCACCTGATGGGGAACAAATCCAAACGTGAGAGAAGGGGCAGGACAGGAAGAAGAGCAAAGGTCATTCCCATGATAAGACAATGAAAAGAGGGACAGGACAGAAACAAGAGTTGTAACAGAGGGAAAACTTCTGCAAAAGGGAAGATAAAGCAGAGCAGGAAGGATCTGCAGTTCTGGAACTGAACTGATAAGTTGAAGAACACATTTTGTGTAAAGTACACAAATGTGTGTGTAAAGTACACACAGTTTGATGGCTCCATGTGTAGTAGCACAGTGAACAATGAGTCTAAAAGCCTCTGCCTAGTTGAAAACAGGCATAGAGATCACTAAAGTTCAAAAATAAACAATTTTGTTTACTTTTTGTCAGGTCTGAAAAGTACAAGGAATTACACTTAGAAATACGTAGAGGGATTACTATGCCACAGACTTGAAAGTCTGTGGAAAAAACCAGGAACCCCAAGGTTGTCTGTGCAACATCATTCCAACCCCTGGAAGCAGATGTGATGTTTCGTTCTAAGTTCCCAGAGAATTTTTGTCTTTTCGTGACTTCTACTGGATCTCCTGTGTCACCCATCTGTGTGGCCTCACAAGTGCTCAAATTGAGAGAAAAACAAAAACACTTAAGAATTTTTCACGATGAAATGAGTTAAGGGAGCTGCTGTAAAATATTCCTTTAAGGTAAATGTTATCACTTTTAACCACAGTAACAAATTATCTGCAGGTATCTCATGTTCTGCTATTTAAAGTAAGTACAAACACTCATCCTCATACCTTAATTAAAAAACCCTAAGTGTTATGCTTTTCCTCAAAACGGATGACACTCAGTTGATTACTGTAAGCATAACCACACTCAGCTTTAACCACAACAAATTATCCATCGCTCCACATCTTATGCTGTTAATGGCAACGTAAGTACAATCTTCAAAAGCATCCAGTAATGGCAGACTAGAGGCTGTTTCACTGCTTGTCCAAAAATAGCAGAAAACTACCTTTTATATCATTCCAAGGACTCTGCACTTCCTAGAAAATGTATATCTTACTCTTATCTGCGGCTTATCAGACAAAAACCATATGTTTTGGAAGTTCTAATATGCCCTGTGCTTCAGGCAGGCTTGGTTTTCCAAACATTTAGTGGGATCTTATTACCTTGAATTAAATTTGTTATCTCTACAATGTAAAACTGCCTATGATATACCTCGGTATTATTGTGTTGTACTGACAGAAAATACTAAAATGGGAAATGTAACTGATGGATGCAGTGTGGAGCTGCTCCTGGAAGGACTAACAAGTGATGGATGTCCTAATGGAATAAGAACAATGGAGATTAAATAAAGAACCAGAATTTTGTCCTAGAGAGGACAAAACAGAGACTATTTCTAATACTGGTTGTTCAAATATTGCGGCACCAAAGGAGCACAGGGACTACCATGCTGAGAAAGACCAATGAATAATACCAAGGTTTGCTCTTCTACCAATTATATACACGAGATATTTAGGATGAATAATCAAGCCCCAAATGACACACACTGTACTTGTGGGTTATACAGGGTCAGAGTTTCTTCTGACCTCGGCTACCTTGCTTGTGCTGTGAAATATGAAGAAACTCTTTAATTTTCATCTTGATGGCTATAACAGCAGTTCGCACTCTCATTTATATTTACTTTTCTCTATTAGACAATACGATCTCCTGGTAACAGGATTAAAAGGCACTGAAATACACAAATAGATCATTAGGGACAAATTACATTTGTAACTAATGCGATTCTTAAGGCTCGGAAGTGATAATCATCAGATGGTGGCAGACAAAGAAACCCCAAGAAAATCCCTTAAAAACCATGGCTGAACTTGCAATTAAGATGAAATTAAATTTATTCCATGTCAGCAGTATGTTCATTGTCTTGGCTAACACTGCAAGGGGCTGCCCAGTCCCTCCAGGATCAGAGGGTAATGCTATATTCCCCTTGAAGCCAAAGGGAAATTCCCTCCTGAGAGTCTGTGCCACAGGCCCAGGTGATGAGGCAGCAGCAGCTCCATTCCTCCCCTGTTGATCTGGCCCCAAGGCTCTTTTCTTGGCTTTACTGCTTCAGTCAGCCAGCCCTTTGCAGCTTGGCTCCCACTCCAAGCCCCCAGCTAGAGGTGCTTTCACAAGTTCTCCCATAACCTCTCACGTTCAGCATGTTACTGCCGTCCCATGGGAGCTTTTTGCTAAAATCTTTGTGTTCTGAACCTGTGTTTCCCCTCCCCACACTTCTTTTCATTTTTCTTTTAGGCTCCTCTTCATGATGAGCTTTTTCAAAAGCTTTTCCCAAATAATTTTATTAATAAAGCTGTCCTTCCTAATTCTTCCAACTGAGAGAATAATCACTGCTTTCTGTGGATTCCATTAGGTACACTCAGGTTGCTCTTTCCATAAACATTTCTCAGCCTTAGATTTCTCTGCAATCTGCTTTTCTTGCTATTATAGATTCCACCTCCTGATTGGCTGCTTTTGGGCTAGTGGATGCCTTTTTTTCAGCATTCATTCACCTTTTTTTCAGCTTTCATTCTGAAAAAAAACCAACTCAGGTATCTGTAGGCTGGGTAATGAAACCACCAAAACATTCATTTGGGAAAGGAAAACAGAGCAAGGCAATTTTGGAGCAAGAGTTACCAAGTGCAGTCACACAACACAGATGGAATAATCTGGAAAGTTTAGTGGCCACATTTCCATTTCTAATTTACTATATTTTTTACAAGCATGCAGATGTTTCGATACATAAAAGCAAATAACATCACTGGGAAGTTGAACAAGAATTGTGAACATCCCAGTCTATTATATACTAGACTCTTGAAGAAAATGTACAGAGAAAAAACCCATACTTATGGGTTTATACATACAACATTTTACTGGCTACTGTGTATATTCTTTAGATTTTTATATGTTTATTTTTACTAGATCTAGACACCCAATCATGAAGAAAGGAAACCATCTTTCCTGACATAACACTTTAGACAGATTAGGGGTGACAGTTTGGGCAAAATGCAAACCTTATTATACTTTGGGCATTTCACATCAAACTTAAGACATATATCATGTATAATAAGTAGGAAAATACACTTAAAATGATAAATTAGAGAAGTAACATAGGTTAATAGAAATCTGCATGGCCCAAAAGATATTGAAGTGGAATGCACCTAACACACTGTCATTACCTGTAAGTTTTAAGTGAGTTTGTGTCCTCTAGGCATTCCAAAGCCATATCAGCTACAGACGGAACATAATTGTGCCTCAAATAAAGTCTTGAATGTCCAGGAACTCTTCAGTTTTCTTATCTCTGACTTCTTATAAATTAGCATGTCTGAAAGCGGGATATATTAATAAAACTGACCAAGAAAACAAATTTTTAAACAACAGAAAAAGGAGTGCATGTTGCACAGTGTCAAGGCTTGGCTGATGCCAAGACACTTCCTAGATGGTTCTCAGCTCACTTGGACTGCTAAACCACTCTAGAGGACTCGGTAAAGGACCACAGTCTTTAGAGAGTGAAAACTCTTCTTGGCCTGAGCAGAAACCTGCAGGGTCATGTTTTGATAATCGAGAGGAACAAGTTGCTCAGAACTGACTGCTCCTCTGTTCTGGAAAATGACTAGATCTGTAGTAGGAAGCCTAGATCACAGTCGAAAGCTCTTCAGCACAGTGAACAGTAGAACAGAACAAAATTGCTTAAAATTAATTTATTTTTTTCCATTCTAATGAAATTCCTTGTTCAAAGTTACCAGATATTGATTCTCCCTGTGTATTCATCCTTCTTACGAAAACGAGATGCTATCTGAAGCACTGAAGACACTAAGAAAGAATTCAAAATCAACTCATCCAAATTAATTCAAACTGCCAGCCACTGTGTGTTTTTACCACCACTGTGCATTGCCAGGCATCTCCTGTATTTTCAAAGCCATGATCTTGCTTATGAGTGTATAAACAGCACAGCAGTGAGGGGCAAGTAACTTGTGATATTTCCAGGTTTCAGGCATGTATTTTTTCTTCTCTTGTTGATGGTCCACAGCTCTCACTTGCAGCTGGACTAAGAGGATGGCTGCACTGAGTTACATTTCAAATATTCCACCATGAGAATTCCACCGTATTTTTCCCCAGCAGCCAGAGAAAGCAGGTCAAGGATGTCATTTCACACACATTCACACACACACGCACACATTGCTGACTCAGGAGCAGCTTTAGCTGAAATGATAACTAGGTGGAAGTTGCAGTTGGTTTAAACCAGGGGGAAAGGAACTAAACATCAAAAAGTTGGAAGCCCATGCAGCTTCAAGCCATTGTTTCACACACTCACGAAAGGTGGTGAGATGGAAACAGCAGATGTTAAAACAAAATCTGCCCTTAATGGCTGTGTTTGAAACCAGCTTTTGTTTGAGGTGGGTTAAGTATAGCTCTTGTGCTGTTTCATGGTGAGGATATTTTCGCTAAAGGTAATGTGTCAGGTATTGATAAGTTCGTTTTAAATTCTTTATAATTAAAGCAGTAAATAGAATATTGACATGTCTGTGACCTGAAACACCATTTAATAGATAAGTATTTGTGGGACTGTGCTATGAAAAACACACATAGGATAAGCTGGAGGTCAGCCAAGGTCCTCCGCTCTCAGTGAAATTACCTGTTTACTCTAAATCATGCATCAGCATTAAAATTGCAGGAAGAAAGCACCCCTCCTCCCTCCAGTACTGAGACAGATGGAATAGACCTCCAGCTGGAGCCTTTTCAATGTTTTTCTGGATGGAACTGATATCTCCAGAAATTAAAAGCTGTATCTACTCTTTTTTTTTTGCTCTTGTGGTAAGTATGCTAATTGGATAAAACAAGCACAGACTGTTGCAAACCCATTGCTACAAGATATACTGTTTAATATCCACTCTAGCCATGAAAATTATTCTATTTGTGTTAGAAAAGAGAAGCCAAGGAGAAAGGTCATTATATTGTGTCTGCAGCTTTCGCTCCTAATATGTGATTCTCATTTCTCAGTAAAGGGAAAATCAATACTCCTCTAAGTTGCTTTGGATTCAGAATAGGTAGAGCTTTTACCCACAGCGTGGTAGCGATTTAGAATGATCATGATGTATATTATGCAATGCTGGTTTTTACAAAGCTCTGAACTTGACATTTGAACTTGACAAAAACTTGACAAAAATGTTGACATTTTTAATTGTGCCATTGAGTCGTCCAAAATTGCAAAATAGAAACACTTTAAGTGCGATGTTATTTTAGTAGAAATTTAGCTCTCTCCGTTATGAGCTGCTTCTTAACACCGTAGTGTTCTCCTCAGCTTTGATTTAGGTGAGAGATTTTACTCTCAAAGCTAGAAGATTAAAGGCAGCCCTGGCATCCAGGATTTGTGACAATAACAAAAGAAGCACTTATCAGGTTCATACATTTATTAAGGTTTACATACCAGGAGGCTACGTCTGAAGCAGAGACACACAAGTAATTTGCTTCCTTTTTTTTTTTTCAGTTATCATATTCTCAACCATTTAGGCTTGAAAGACTGAGAAAACCAGCAAGGCATTACTGAAAATGGTAAAGAAATACAACCATAATTTAGGTTCATTATAGCATATTAAGAAATGTTACATATATTCTAGAAAAGCCCAGAAAACTAGTGACACAGCTGGACACAAAGAACAATGAGAAGAAATAATGGAGACGTGTACTGTGGAGTGGGAGCTCTTACTGCCAGATGTGAAGAAGCAACTGGGCTCACTATAAGGAAAAGCGTGGAGTCAGCACCTGGAGGTACAATCACTCTCTGAATCAGGACATGGCACACTCCAGCAGTAGTCGCCAACAAAGAGTTAACAAAGAGAAGCTAAGGATGTTTCTCATAAGAAGAAACCTCTCGCAAAAAAATTCTTTAGGCTTAGAGAGATCAATATCATCTCTGATATCATAAACTCAGTGCTCAGCACTAAACCCACAAGCCCCATGTCTTTGGCATACGGTTTCCATCTAGACAAACACATTTAAACATGTATGCAAAGCTCTCTGTGAGCATGTGTTGGAGAGCTTTGATGCTCTGTGCAGCCAAGGAGAAGCTAACCCCATTCTGGAGGGCAGTTTCTTCCTGCAGTTGCTGGGCCAAGCCATGACAGGGGCTGAACAAGGCCCTGCATGAAAGCTATTATTATTACTTAGTGGGGGAGCTCAGATCTGGATCCAAACCCTGATCCTGACTCATCAGCCCACAACAATAGGATTTCCTTAATTTCAGCCTTAGATGCCAAGTTATGAATTACCTTTTCCCACACTTACTGTATTTTTTCTCTCTCTTTTTAAATTTTTTTTTTTAATATAGAACACAGAATTTTAAGTAGATATATGTAAAAAAACCAACCCAACAAACCAACCCAAAAATTTGCCATTGCCACCTGCTCCTTTCGCCTCCCCATCATTCACTAAAGACACCATCTGGGAATGACTAGCAACCAGAGCAGGGAGTGAGCACTCCATATGTTAAAATTTAAAATTTGACAGCCCTATTCTGGCCTTTCCATCACCCACTATTTTTCTGCTTTACAGTTTCGGTACTATAACTAGTCTCTCCAACATTTGCAAGGACTAAACCATTTTTTTTTCATTGTGGATAGATCTTTATTTTAGGTTAGATCTTTCATTTAAGCTGAAATCCATGAATTTCTCTCCACTCTCAGACTTCTTCCAAAAATTTAATGTGAAACGGGATGAGATATTTAATTATCAAAACCTGTAGCAATTACTGTACAGCTCTTGTATTAAATTATTAGACTAGAAAGATGAGAAAAAAAGCACAGTTCTCTCTTCTTTTGCATTAGTTTGTAAATGTGACAGACCTCTGGGTACTGTTAATAATTTTTCTCAAAGCCAGCAAGAAATCTACATAACCTTTTTTTCCTCTTCTCATTTCAACCCCCAAATTCCATCTTGTGGATTTGCCCATCATTCACATACATCCAAAGTGTGGTGAGACTCTTAAGCAAAAGCAAGGTAAAATTTTTTAAAAAGCAAAATGTATTCATATCACTATAAAAATAGGCAGAAGAAATCCAAAGGAAGATGCAGTATCTGAAATGATGCTTGTTTCTTACTTGCTGTACCTGGTCCAAACTTTTTACAGACTAACTCCTCTTATAATAATGAAACTTGTAGACTGTACTTCTTAAAAGTTTTTTGGTGTACATTCATGTGGGGACGTTATAATCTAGGCTCAAGCAGATGGAGGAAAAATGACTGGCGAAAAAGGCCAGACACAAACTTCTATATGTACAAAACAAAGCCAGACTGAAGCATTCCACTGAATATCAGCAGATCTAGTACATTTATCTTTTGAATGGATACATTTGTTTAAAAAGCACAAAAAGATTCTGTAAGACCGTTTATGAACATCTGAAAGAAGTTTAGACGTTGCAAGACTTGACTATTACATACTGAATAAAACTAGCACCCAATAAGACTCTTTGAAACCGAAACTATATTAAGCATTTACTTTAAAATAAACCCTGCAACTACACCTGATAAAAGCTTCTGAATGCTTTTGTACTCCACTCATAACCCTTTCAAGGTTATTTGATGCCAAGCCAAATATTATTAATGCAACTCAGGAAGTGTTCTGACTAGGCAGACAGCACAGTGGGGATCTCAAAGATTTGCATGAATTTAAGGAAATGTGAGGAGAGAAAGACGAGGCTCATCAGAATACCTGTTGGAGAAACTAAATTCACACTCTTTAAAGGCCTTGTGCACTTCCTGGTGCTTGTCATTTTAACATTCAGTTTGTCAGTAGATTTCTAAATTTTAAACTTCCCTTTGCAGATTCAAGAGTTTAATGATAAAGTATTTGGTCAAAATAGGCATTACTGGGAGTAAAAATCTACAGTGGGTAAGGATCAGATTCTGCCGTCTGGCTAAAGGTAAAAATCAGCAACCTCTGCCACAGAGTTTTACTTTGAGATGTCCCTACTGAAAGGGCAGCATTAGGCAGGAATTAGCACTATAAAGAGACTTATGTCTTTTAGCCACAGAGTTCTGAGATTTACAGCTGAAGAACTAGTATGTTGTTTTAGTGAGAACCTATCCCGTAAAAGGCATATATTTTATACCTGTTCTCCCTCCTCCCCTCATATTTTGGAACCCAGGTGGTGTGGCTGCCAGCTGTGACCAGACTGTCAATTATTTGACTCCCTCACTGAATGGCTGGATCACATCCAAGGCTTCTTATTTACAAGGCTAAACCAAAATCCAGGTCCCTTTTGTTTGTATACAGGTGCTCAATTAGGGAAGATCCTATAGGGAAACAATTTTTTATTTGAACCATAAAAGACATCGATTCTCTTTAATCTGAAACGTCAGCAAAAATTGAGAGGCTGCTTCATGTCAGAAGGGAAAAGGAGTCGTGGAGTCACAATTTCAGTGATTTCGTTCACTTTCCTCAAAAATTACTTATTAAGCCCAGAGAAACACAAGGAAAGGCAATGTTTAATCTCACTTTCAAGTCTTTTTCAGTCAGAACTGAATTCCAGAAGCTTTGTTCCTGTTGTAGTTTTGCTTTCTGATAGCTTTGTTTTCTGACACTCTGAACCCTTGCGGCTGAAACCTCTCCCAGGCACTTCTGACTCCGCTCTGAGCAGGAACTTGCCCCTGCTCGGGAGTGAGAGCCCAGGACTTACTGTTACATCCCCCTCAGGTAAAAAGAGGGGATTTGTGCTTCCTCCCGCAGCCATGGGAACCAATGAAACAGTGACCTGGAATCTGTAGGCTCCTCTACAAGGTGTTTTAAGGAGTTTTACTGAAGCAGCAAATGGGCCTTAAGGAGCAATTCAGAGCCCTTCCCTGGGCATGGTCATTACAATTGCAAACTACTGGTCCAAGAATTGGTAATGGAAGAGTTTTCCACAGTTTTGCCAAAGCATTCAGTAACCTCTAACAAATGCTAAAATTTTGTTTAGGATGCAGTTTTCATTGAGATGTGTTTTTTATCTTTCCTTTTTTATTCCTTTTTCAGTATGACATGAGATCAGGAAAAAAAAGCCTAAAATAATGTTATTTTTTGAAATTTTGTTTTTTCTTGTATCATGTCATTGCAATATAACATGTATTTCGACTTTGTGTCATATTTTAATGTACAGTGGGGCAGCAGAAGTTTGAATATTATTCTGTTGTCCCACTGGTGTGCTGTGGTATTAGAACTGCTACTGTTCCTAGCAAGAAACAGTTAAGCATTTACTATATGTTTATGTTCGAAGTTCCTCTTGTCTTGTCACATTAAAACTTTGACAGCCACACTTTGAAATAAGCATTGCCCACTAGAAAAAAAATATTCTTAGGTATTTCTCTGAATATTTTTTCATAGAAATATAACTCAAGGTCAACAAGACGATATCAACAACAGAAGAAAACATACTTCACCATAGAATAAAAGGTGAAGAACAACCCAGTACAATCGTATGGGTGCTATCATGTGTTATCATGGAGGTATAAACAATCTAAAAACATAAAACAAACAATAAAGAACTTATCATTAGAATTCAGAAATTTAAAAAATGGCAAGTGATTCTGAGTACTTTTAGTCTTTACCAGCTTATCTTTGAGCAGTTCTTATGTGATAGGCAACCACTTCACCAATTCCAGTTGCTGTTTGGGACCACTAAGTGTTAAAGAGACCATCAGCAGCAGCTTTCAGGGCTCTACAGAAGGTACATAAATTTTTAAATCTCTGATTAGGCTGTTGATACAAACAGGAATATTTTCTCTTGTATTTTTCTTTCTTGGAGCTGAAGATATGAAAACTCATCGGTACAACACATTCATTGCTGGGAGGTGTGATGCTCTTCTAGGCTCTATGGACTTTGCCGATGTCTCCAAGTAAAATAATTCATCAACCAGTCTCTGAACGTGAGGAAAACTTTCTACTGCCTTCCACTATCTGTGTAGTACTTAGCAGTGCTCAACTACAGCAGATTCTCAGCTTAAGGGTCTTGGCAACAGGCTCCCTCCTCATAAAAATCTCCCTTGAATTCTCACAGATATTTTAATGGTACTTATGTTTTTCTCCAGAAACACAGCCTCAGAAGCAAAATTTTACAGAAAAGATTTATTATATCTCCAAGACCACAGATAAAGGTGCTAAAGGTGTTACACTGGTACCATAAGGAATGATTAGATTAAAGCAGATACCTCCAGTACAAAAAGAGATTCTCGGGCATTTGCAATGCAGCTGTTTCAAGCAGCTTTGGTCTGAAATTAAGCATAAAAATTAATGGCTCAGCCAAGCATTGTAAATTCCTTACAACACTTCAGTGGTACTTAGGCTGGCACAAGTGCTAGTTCTTTGCACATAGATGAATTAACTTCTCTTTTTCAGTGAAAATCAATACAAATAGACCTTTGTCTATGGAATAGGTGACCTCTTTTTTGCAGAGCTTGGAAAGTGCTTGCTAACAATATTGGTAAAAGGAGAAGAAAGTACTGGTGTGTATCTGAGACACCTTGGTATGACCTCAAAAGTGGTGGTCACAGTTTTGGCTTCATCACTAGGGGTATAGTCAATGCAGAGGAGTAATGGGAATGGCATCGTAACTCTGGTGCTCAGGGGATGATCCTCTTGCTGCCACACCTTCCTGCCTCCCTTACAGGGCTGAGGTGAGGGAGTAGTAAGATCAAAGCTTGAGTTTGACCCTTGGATACTTATAAATATCCAGACATATGCACCTTGATCCTTCCCAGGGCAGCATTCCTGCTGGCTTAGCACAGCAGGGGACAGCAGAGTAAGGTTTAGGATGAGTCCTTCTGATAACCTTCCATACACGTGTTCATGACCAGTAACAGCCATTAAAGAGAAACGACTGGTTTATTTTTACAGATGAATATGTAATTGATATTCTAGTTACCTGGTATCTCCCTCCTGGAACATGCAAGGCCAAGCTTGATGCACTCAGCAAAGGCAGAATATGGCCAAAGCGGATCTGAAACAGCTGGAGCAGATAACCAGAATTCCTTGGGGGTGCAGCTCACTACCTCTTACTTTTCCAAGCTCCCTGAAGTTCTTCCAGCACTGTGTTTGTTGGAGGATGGACATGGCATCTATATATAGCTGTCACAACTCCTGGAAAGAAGATTTTCTTGCACATGCTCTTTGCAAGGCTACTTCTGATGGCTCTGAAATTTTCAGGAACCTTTCCACTGCCTTCAGAGGCCAAAACTTTGCTCTCTGTAAAGTCACTGCATGAAATTCAGTTAGGCGTGAAGGCTCATACAAGATAGAATAAAAACTGCTTCGCAGGGGAGACTTTTATTCACAGAGTAAGGGCTGGCATCTGTTGGGTATAGAATTGCAGTTTTTAATATTCCAGAAAACTTTCCAGCAATTTAACATCCTTGTTGTTCCGAGACTATGGTTGCAAACCATATAGAAACAAATGAATGTTCTTCTTTTTTTTTTTCCCCAGATAGTTAAACTCACAAGTTTCTCTTGCTTGATGCTAAGAATTCTTTGGGTTCTTTTGCATGTTCATTAACATATGTACACAGAATCAGTGTGACTGATTGGTCTAGAATACAATATTAATCCTTCATTATGACTCAAGAAATAATGTGATTAAAGCCTTTTTTTTGTATTCACCTATTTCCTCATCAACCAAAACCCATTCTACCAGACAGCTTGTTTATCTCATTACTGAAAGAGCTAAAGTAAGACATAATAGAAAAATCATTTTCGTTATATCCTACTCACCAAATCTTAACACAAGACAATACACTCTACAAACAAAGAGGGTTCTTTTTTCTTTTTTTGAATATGATCTGATACTCTACAGATCATAATATTTCTGAAATTCAATGCAGTTAAGATGATGAAAAAGCTGGAGTTTATGAAACATTAACAATAATTACTACTTTCTTGCTTTGTAGGTGCAGCAATAAAATTCAGCCAAAATTACTGTTATTCTAGTGTTCCAAGCAATCTATTCAGAAGCAAAGCTCAGTCTGTATCAGTGCAAAGTCTCCATTGGTTGTGAGGGTAATTAGATGCATGCATAAGCACTATCCATAGAGGACAGCACTCCAGATACTCCAGGGCAACAAGGAAGTGCACAGGCTGATCCTGCTCACGCTGAAGATTTCAGGAGTCATGCTGCCTCACCAAAGGCAGCGTTGTTTGCATAAGCCAAATTAAACAGAAAGCAATTTACTGCAAAGCATCACTTACAAAAGGATATGGGCGGGTGATATTTTTTTTCCTCTCCATGCTGGGTTTCCACTTGATTCCAAGTGTTGCAGGCCAAATACAATGGCTGTATAGAGGGGATGGAGGCTCCTGCTTTCCTTCTTTCTGTCCAGTATGTGTCATGAATTATCAGAAAGCTCCACATGGAAGCTTATTTTTCACTCTAGAAATAGTTGACCTCTCCTCCATATCTGAGTTTTAGAGATCTTATAAGGCAGTACGTATGGGTTTTCTTCATTTTCTCACTCCATGTCACCAAAAGGACTAGCAAATGATCCCTTTTTCTTTCTTGGCACTGGCAACAAGAAAAAACCTGGCAAATATTGGACATCTGGAAGTGGCAGGTGCTTAAATACAATTGATTTCAACAGTACAATGATAATTTAGACCAGCTGAAAAGCAAGGAGAAAATAAAAAGTCTGGAGCTATAACACACTCACAAGGGCAAAAATATGCAAATATTTCTGTTGATTCCCTACTGGACTGCCTGACTAAATGAGGATTTATTAATCCTTAAAAACCCTAAAAAAATTATCAGAGAAAAGACTCCCGATGTCAGGCAGTTGCCAACAGTAAACACCAGAATAATCCATTCCTAGTTCAATCCCTAAACCATTTGTTGTACCAGACAGCGATAATGAAGGACTAAGCAACGTGAGGATCTCCAGGCTGAGTCAGGGATTACTGGATATTGTATGCTGCTCTGGGATTCTCTGCTACCCTTAGAGGGGGTGTCACATGCGTTACCTTTACGCAGGACAAGTCAGCTGTCATGCATAAAATAACCTCTTCCACCCAGCAAACTGCTTCATTTCACAAACGTCTTTCAGACACTGTCTTACATTTTCCCTTCTCTCAATTTCATACCGTATGTCTGATGGATTTTTTGTTGTTCTTCATCAAAAACTTGTAGATAGGTATGGATACAGCTCTATTGCTATAGGTATTCTCTCCTTGATCTACTAACGTTGTGCAGGTGGTCAGTGGAGAGGCAGCCACATTATCCCGAAAGTGTCCCTGGCAAGAGATCGCTCCAGTGGAGCCACTTAGCACACTAGCAGGCCGACTTTCACACCCGTGCTGACGTAGGCACAAAAGCACACGCTCACACTCAAGGTGGATAGCTCATGAGTTACCAGAGACAGAGTCAGGAGGGATTCTTTGTATAGAGTTCCAAAGGGCTTATTGCAAAGTCGCAAAGCAGGGATCCATGGACGAAGAGCTTGAACTGAGGCCTGTGACAAACTTATATAAGGGTACAGAAAAGAGGAGGGCAGAGCACCAGTACCCAATGGTTTGAGGGTACAGGGGCGGAGAGAAGGCGGGGTAATATAACACTACAACCTTGTAAGGGGTAAAAGGGGCGTATGGCCAACGGGCCAACCAGACAGACCAAATCTGCATAGACAAAGCCTGATGGGGGAGGCTTCTCACCTTGACTCAGGGGGTGATCTTAGACTTCGGAGCTGTCCCACCAACGGGTCCCTCCTGCACTGGAGCTCTTTGGCCCCTTGGCCATCACAGTTGCCAGCTCAACCGCCATAACAATCTACCATGCTAAACCTTATATATTTCTCTCTGGATTTGATTGCTTTATCCTTTTCCCTCTGATTTGATGCCTATCTTCGAAGATTTATATGCTTCTCCAAGTGAGAATTGGAGCTTTACATTGTTAGATGGTCTATTGACCAGCCTGGTTTGTGACATGAAGAATTTTCTCTTGAGTACCTGACCCCCACCTTTTCACCTTGTAAGTGCAGGCCAACCATTTTGGTTCTTGCAAACTTAAATCTTATCCTCAAACCACTTCTCCACTTCACCTGGAAAGACTTTTTCAGGTTTTTCACTTTCACAACATAATGATCTCATTCACAACATCTTATAACTCAGTCTAAGAATAAAATAAGCAGTTTTCTATATTTTGCAGTCCTGGCTGAATACAGCCACGCTGTTGACACAGCATTCCAAGCTCCATGCAGGGATCTGTACTTTGCAGTTGGTGAGTGCTTTTTTTTTGGTTATGGTGTTTCATCTAGGACAGTGGTTCATGTGACAGTACCATGTACAAACCAAACTGTAAATCTCCAAGTGACATCCCAGCTCCTACACCACAAAACTTCCCCGGAAATTTACGCTTAATCAATAAAATGTTACAGGGCACAGCATCAAATGGCTACTCTCTCTTCATCTGCTAAATATAGATCAGCATTTAAGACCGTTACTGACATGTAATTTCTACCAGGAAGAGACTTTGGGGGTTTCTTTAGCAAGTCAGCCCTCACAAACACAACAGAATTTGATCCTTTGTAATTCTGTTAGAAAAAAGCAATCTGGTTTGTCAGGAAAGATCTGTTCTTTATAAACTCATGTCGTTTATCGCTCTTGGCATTACTGCCCTCGATTTAGTACTTTTTCTCTCAATATTTGTTCCATTATTTTAATGAGCAACACAATTATAGTTCTGGGCTTTGATCCTGAAATGAGCTCTGCAGGAGCTTTACAAGTGTCAAAATTCAGTTAATTTCATGCCCTTTTTCACTTAGGGCCCTGTCCAACTAACACGAAAGTCACTGAATATTTTACTCATTGACCTAAATTAAGTGTAGGTAAGACATAAAGGAACCTCTTTCATTGATACCTAAGCCAACTGCACTCTCTCCTTTGACTTTAAAGTGTTTTACCCTGAGACCTATTAAAGGCTCAGCCTTCATGAATTTCCGTCAGTCTTCTTCCCCCTGAACTCTTTCAGCCAGTGCTTTGTTTCCTAGTCTCCCTGGTTTGGTCTCTCGGGATCTTCCTGAAAGGCCACCTCTCCCTCTCCTTTTCCCCCTACAGTGTAGCTTTTCTTCTGTGTCATCGCTGGGTGTGTGATGCTTCATTCGTAGAGCTGAGTTCTCTGTGCATTCCTCTTCTCAGGAGTCCTGAGCAGCAGGAGCAATGGTTTTATGAAGGACCAAAGTTTAGGTGGGTTGGTGTTATTGAGATCTGTTTGGCTTGGGAAATTGGGTTGAAATTCCCTGTAGAACACTTCAAACAGACTCCCACACACTTTTCTACTCTTCCCAACCCAGCAGAAACCAGCAAGTGAGAGATATGTGAAAAGGGGGAAAGAAAACAGGGGAAAAAGTTTTCAGGCATTATAAATGTTTGCATTTGACTTAAGGAAGGGGTAAAGGGTCAGCTTGGTTCTTGTTTTGTCTGATATGATTTATATATCACTGCTGACAACAACAGAGGCCAACTCCACATTATGGATTAACAGCTTGACAGTGAAGGACGGAGTCATTTATTTACTTTTCATTACAGAGTTCATGGGGTTTGGACTCTCATATAGGACATGCTGGGAGATTTCTCTGTATTTTCCTAACATTTACTCCTAAGCAGACCTTGGAAGAGAGGGCAGGCTTTGATTTGTGGACATTTGATATTCCATTGTGTATTAGATATTGTATTACTTGGAACATGGACCATCTGACTTAAAGAAGAGAGACAAAAAATAAAAAATGGTAGAAAATATTTTATGATGTGAAAATTGGAATTAAACAATAAAAGCGCAGGTTTGTTTATATTTTCTTTTCTGGATGTAAGGACTTTTTTAAAAAAAACAACCAGCCCAAACCACTCAACTATAACCTTGCACATCAAGTCTTTAACTCAGGCGATTGCTTATGAATCATATGAAACTATAAAACAGTTCATAAAGGTAGATCCTCACCAAGAGCTGCTTTAGCTAGGTTCACTAGAAAGTAGAGTTTTAAAAATTGAAATTTGCTTTTACATGTGATATTTTGACCTTTCAGTTTCTCGGAACTGCTTGATCATAGTTTTCCTCTCTTTCCCAGCAAATGCCACAGGAATTTAGCAGTTTGCTGGCTAACCTGGGAGCAGTTGTATGCTCCATATTCACTTAGACAATGTCAGAGCTGGCAGCAGCATTCCAGACTGATATGAAGACAACAAATTCCATAATGAAAGTGTATGTTTCATGCATTTACACAAAGAGAAAGAACCTCTCTAGTTTTTACTTTCATATTCCCAAGATTGTTTTTATATATTTCCTTCCATTTCAGCAGAGATTTGAGTTTGTGTTTGGGGAAAGGTGGGTTTTTGGTTTTTTTTTTTAATTTTGGAAAATATGTTTGTTTATGAACATTTGAAAATTACATCTGTGGATTTCTAAGAGATATCTCAGCAGAGGAAAGGACTATAAATCTTCACACACACATTTCTGCAATCCAAGAAGAAACTGTAAGACCACCAAAACCTGGCAAAACAAAGTGAAATAAAAATGACTGTTCCCTTTTTCCTGCAACTTCCATTATTCAGAATAGTAAATAAAAAATCTGACAGATGGAAATATTTAGATTGGAGCTCAGAGAGAAGATGCAGTATTACCAAAATGGATTCTACTGTACTTTGTAGTCTCCAATTCCTCCATTAAAAAAGCACGAGGCAGAGTTATTCTAATGGAAAACATTTTATTTGCATTTATATGGGAGAGTGGAAACCAAAGTTTAAAACCACAAATTACTTTATATGCAGCATTCTAGCATTGGGGTTTAACATGTCCAGATGTGAAGAAGTGTCAGATATTTTGAACTGAACTTATTTTGCAGAGGAAAGGAAAGGTTGAAATACAAATGGATTTGCTCTACTCTCTGAAATACCTCAGAATCAAAAACTGATACCGAGGCATGTATGATTAGGTGATCTGGGCCAAATAACCAAATAGATAAAAAGAAATAGGAAGTACTTTTTTGCTTAAGTTAGGGGTTCCGAAATTTCTCGTCCAGACTCACTTCAAAATGTAATTTAATTACTGATGATCGATACGTAGTTAGGAAAAAAAGAAGGTAATTAATTTTGGAAATTAATCTTATCAAATCTGAATCGTAGCCTTACCCTTAGTCAACATCTTAATAGGAGATTAACTGACATAATTAGTACCTACTGATTTTATTCTAGAGAAGAATCATGCTTAAAAGTCATGTTTAAGTAAATACAAAAGAGATGGAGAGCATCTCTCCACACAAGGTGCCACATGGAGAAGACAAGGAGCAAAAGGTAAAAGTTACACTGGAGAGGTTTCATCTTGAAACAGGAAAGAAATTTTTTTACAGTAATAACCATCATTCACTGAAATAACCTCTCTAGGGATGCGTCAGAGTCCCTATCCTTGGTGCTGTTCATGATGCGACTGGACAGGGTGCTAGACGTTCTCCTGTAGGCTCCCTTTCCCATGAAAGGTTAGACCAGAGGAACTTTCAAGGTGCCTTCTACCCTGGGCAGCTCTATGACTGCATGGAATCAGAGAAGTTGTGGATGCCCCATCCCTGGAAGTGTTTGAGGCAAGGTTGGGTGGGGCTCTGAGAAACCTGGTCTAGTGAAAGATGTCCTTCCAATGTCAGGGGGGTTGGAATGAGATGATCTTTAATGTCCTTTACAACCCGAACCATTCAATGATTCCATGATACCATGATTCTGTGACTATGATCTGTGCTGCTGCAGTGTGGATGTTTGAGAGTGAGGCAAACACTATATATGCTTATTCCTTTTCAAGGTGATGAATGAAAAAGTACACAGCATTTTGAAATGAAAAATGTTGAGGAGGATTAGAGAGAGGACTGAGTTCTATTTTTTTTAGTTCTTTACCATTTACAAAATGTACCACTGCTTTTCAAGTAGTCTCATTTGAAAACATTTGAAAGGAGAAATTCTAGTAGACGATGTTTCCAAAGGTCCTGCCCTCAGTCATGTGTGGCATTAGAAAACATCAGTCATGCTGAAGGCTTCATCTCCCAGAACAATACTTCTGGTACTTGCCATTCCTAGGCTGTCACAGACATTTCCTCTCTAGCAGAATTCATCTGCGGTGGGGCCAGTATCTAAGAGCTTTATTAATAAAAGATTATACTTCCACTGTATTCTATTTGGTTTCATATAAATAATTTAGGCACAAAGGAATTCCCTGGTCCTTTTTACAGACTTGAAAAAAAAAATACAGTGCAATGCCAAAGAGGATTGTGGCAAATCAGTCTGTTCTTACATTCCTTTAGTAAAAACACGTGAGTTACAGAAAGAGTAAAAGAGATTGCCAGGACAATCAAATATGAGGTACAAACTGAAAAAAAACATAGAAGATGGCAAAGATACATTACAGAGTAAGTAAATAAGAGGAAGTGGTTGTATTGATACTAATGCTGGTCAGAAGGTTACTGTGTTTTATGAAATATTTCAAAATATTCTCTTTTTCATACTACCCTTTGAAATAAAATTAAATCGATTTCATGGAAAGAATGCCCCAAAACACAGAAATAATTCATCAGCTTGGCTGACCAGGGCTCTCACCTGAGGCTGGAAAGCTTCTTCATATGTATAACCCAGAGCAGGGCTTTGAGTGGGTCTGTGACCTCTTCCAGGGGTGGTTTGATCAGTCAGGCATTCTACTGCAGACACCTCTTCTCGGCTATGAACTTGAAAAGTTTCCTGATGAATGAAACCCATCAAACCCTTTTTTCAAAAAGGTCCAGAACCAAATCCCATTGCTGTAATTTTAACAGCTGCAAATGAGCTACTCTGATTTGCACCAACCAACCAATAGAGTCAGAGAAGAAACTTCATAGATTACAGGTGACAGCTGGCTATTTCCTCTCTTTGTTCATCTTCTTTCTGTCACTTTAGAGATCATCTATATTAAACCTTCACGCAACTCAATTTTCCATTTCTTAGCTCTTATCTCTCTCATTTCTCCTCAGCCTAAAGAAGCATTCTGTAAAACTGCTGGGTTGGTTTACACCCAGTGCTTTTAAAACAGGTTTCTGAAGGTCTGTCTCCAACATATTCCATCCCATTCCCATAAACAAACACTAGGTGTATCAGTGGTCTCAGCTCCCACTCCTTCAAAGTCCTGGCACAATCACATCTGATGAGGTTATAAATTCAATGCACCCTGAAGGGCACACCTGAAAATTTTAATTAGGTTGGAATTTGCAAAGGCAGGCAGTAGAAATTAGTATATCCTACAGCAGGAATGAAACTAGAGCCAGTTCCAACCATTTATGGTGAGTCAAAATCACATTCCATGGATGTAACAGACAACTTTTCCATGTACAAATCCTGCATCTATGAAAAGGTCCGTGAAGAGGTAACACCACGCTGTCACACTAACTGATGATTAGCTCCTTTCCACTGCTGAGGGACTAAAAACCTAACGGGAGCAAAAGTGAGCCTTCATACCACTCAAAACAAGTGTTTTACAATCTTTTTTGACTCAAGTAGTTGTAATTTTCGTTTATTCTCTAGTTATAATTAGAGAGGAACAGCAAAAAAATCCCAAATTAAATATAGTTTTTTTAGCTTGATATGCTCTTTGAAACTTCCACATGAACACAGTTTGCTTTGTTATGGGAAATACTGCATGATTGTTTGAAAAAAGCTAGAAAATATAAGGTCAATCCTCTATTGCTAACACAAGCATTTTAACAAGCAGTCTAGTAGTTTACTGCATTTATAATTCCCATGATTTGGAAAGAAAAGAATATTCCTGTGTCAGAAAAACAACTCCTCTTATTTAACTTTTAATCCTGCCCTTTTGTTGCTGAGCTGTCACCTTCACATAAACACTTACCAACCACTTGCATTGTGTTTCATGTCATACTTGGTGCACCTCATTCTAGGAGTCAACATTATAATTATATCACTTTTATTTTATGGTGATAACAAAGCGTGAATCTACTAACATGATGGCAATATCTTAAAGAAATATAGCCTGGCTTCACTAATTTTGTGTGAGACTAATCCTAGAATACTGCTATTCTGTAATTTAAAATATTGAAAACCAGTACACGAACACTAAGTCAACTGGTTTTATAAATTCATTAGAAAGTGCTGACCATCCTACAAAACAGAACCTTTCGAACACTTACTTTGTTCCAATATCCACAGTTTGAGTGACCTTTTTACTGTTAGAAAAACAAATACAACTTTCAATTTGGCTTTTCAAAGGTATAATTGATTCCTGTCCATAGGTTTCTAGAGCCATAAGTGCCAAAAGTCTTAATAAAACATATGAA
Organism: Rhagologus leucostigma; assembly: GCA_013397725.1. Taxonomy (NCBI): domain Eukaryota; kingdom Metazoa; phylum Chordata; class Aves; order Passeriformes; genus Rhagologus; species Rhagologus leucostigma. The sequence goes on along the minus strand of VZTD01000985.1, from coordinate 844,532 downwards.
TCCATCATGAGACTAAAAATTCAATATTATTTTTCCATTATTTTATGTAAAATATTGACTGTATGGAGTTATTTTTAAATAAGAACACAATGGATCAAGATATTGAACATGGGTAAGGCAACTTAAAAAGAGGGGTTTGCTCACTGATCCACTACAAAGTAGATCAGTCAGCATTTGCCTGCCAAATAATGCCACTAAAATAATGGATAGCTTGAGAAGCTGGTGTACAACATTTATGGCATTTCTGATAGTGTCACTGCTCTGTAAGGTTACAAATGTTCTGGAACACATTTAAAAGTTTCTAAAGGGCAATATTTTTATTCATAGGAAATGTAATGTGCCAAGAGCACCTTGTCTGTCACTTCTTCATCGAGCTGTATGACAACCCCTTTTCTGTCTTTTATTCTTACCTGTAGAATTCTTCCTCTGTCTCTCCTAGCTGTCTGCCGCTGGGTTCACTTCTCCATTAGGGAATTATAATTCAAATAAAATATATATGAATTCTCTTCTGGAAAAAAAATAGTTATCAAGATCTTTATAAAGCCTCAGGTGCTATAGAAAAGCCAGAATGCAAGGCCAGTCAATGCCTCAGGCTCATGGCAAAGGGCAGCATAATTCATAGTCTGGAGGAGTGTATGAAAATACAGATGTGTGTTATTGAAGCTGAAGAGCAGAGGAATTCCTAGGATCCTGAGGACTGCAGTTCCTCCATGCTGAAGGAAGACTTAGAAGTTACTTTTGTGGCCTAAGGTCTTGGATGAGCCTCTCACAGTGAGAGATGCTATTTTTAAACAAATATAGCAGGTCAGATGCTTGTGCCAGGATGAGTTTACGGTGCAATGAGAAATTGCAGTGACCTTTGTAGTTGAAGAGCATCTTTATCTTTTCAGGAAAAGGTGGTGACATAAAGTGTCTGGCCAGCCCATTCTTACAGTCCCCACGAAATGTAGTGGCTCAGTGATTTAGCTCTGGACATTTAACCCTCTCTTCTACCAGCGCACTTGAAATAAGGTTCAAGACTATAGGTTCTTGTGAGCTAGATAAAAAGGCTGCAACATTGTTATTTGTGTTGCTATAACCCCAGGTAGGTGGTTAAATGGAGAACTTCATAATTTTTTTCCTGTAAAAACCATAGCTATAAAAGAAAAATCAGTGGAATCATAGAATCATTAGGGTTGGAAAAGACCTCTAAGATCACCAAATCCAAACATCAACCCAGCACCGCCACTGTGCTCACCGCTAGACCATGTCCCATCTACACATCTTTTAAATCCCTCTGGGGATGGTGACTCCACCATTTCCCTGGGCAGCCAGTTCCAGTGCTTGACACATCTTTCTGGGAAGAAATTTTTACTGTACAATCTAAACCTCCCCTGGTGAAATTTGATGACCTTTCCTCTTGTCCTGTCACTTGTTACCTAGGAGAAGGGAACAACCCCAACCTGGCTACACCCTCCTTTCAGGGAGTTGTAGAGAGTGAGAAGGTCCCGCCTTGAGCCTCCCCTTCTCCAAGCTGAGCCCCCCCAACTCCCTCAGCTGCTCCTCATCAGAGTTGTTCTCCAGACTCTTCCCCAGTTCCTTTGCCCTTCTCTGAACATGGAAAATATCTTCAAATAAAATTTAAAAGAAATATATATTCAAATCCATCCAGATTTTCAAGGGCACAGTGTACCTGCTATGATTGAGGGAATTTGATTATGATAATAATCAAAGCACACCTTTTTAGAAACATCATCCTTTGATAGGCCCGCTCTCAAGAATATTGACTTTTACCTTGCTAATTTAGAGAAAACCTCTCTTTTTAAATTTGGATAAGACTCATCATGATTAAACTGTCTTCAGCTATTTCTTAGGTTCAAACACTAACTTGAAATATAATTTGCAATATTTGGTGAAACAGGAAAAACCCAACCCTTCTTGATACCAGCAATTATGATTCAGTTGAGAAATGAAGGAGAAAAAGTCCCCCGCGACTAGTTAAATAAAACACTTAACACTGGAAAATAATCTCTTTTTAACCTGTATTTCAGACCCTTTGAAGTACTTGTCTCCATGTATGCCAAAAAGGGAATCACAAAGACTTGGAAGGTGCTAGTGTGCCAAGCTTCCTCCAGTAGTCTCTACAGACAGGAGTGTCCTCCAAGGGCTAAGTGAAAATACCAGTCCTAGGATCTCTGCATCATCCCTGGAGGAGACTCTTGGTCACTCCATTGGCACTAACGGTTAAGGGAGATGACTGGCCTTTCTACGCAGAAGCTGGGCTTTGAGAATACCCCTCCTGAGCAGCTCTGGCACTTCTCCGTTCCCAGAAGCACTCTCAAATTTCAGGAAAGGTTGATATTCCTGGGATGAAAAAAATTTCAGAAAGAACTTCCATTGGTTTAGGAAGTCAAGGGTCCTAAAGATGCTGTTTTAGTAATTCTCAGAAAACTTCTGGTGAAATTACCCAGGGAACTATAAAATGTATCTTTCTGAAGTACTGAAATCAAGGAAGGGCCCTTCCTTTCCCTTTCCTTATTAATTTGAAGTATCCCACATAATGAGTTCATATGCTGATATCAGATTATTATGCAAAGGCCAACCCCTAAATTTACTGCAAGTTTCTTTCCTGTTAACACTTCTTTAAAGTTGCTCTTTCTGGATTTGAAAAGGATGAAAGGGTGCCGTAATTTGAAAGTAGAAACATGAGAGACAGAAAGAGAAAAATAAGAGGTGTCTGGACAGAAAAAATGAGAAAAAAGGAGAAGAAGAAAGAAGACCTAAACCTAATTCTTTAATTTATTAGTGTATTTTAGTCTTTTAAATGTCCTGGTCTAAGGGACTCTAATGGAAAGGCATGAATACATCATGCAAATGAGTATCAATTGAGATGTCTTCCTCAGGCTCTGGAAAGTTGCCACTGCAATTTTCTATTGGTCCTAGAACAGTGTCTCTTATAGAAACAAACCAAAACAATTCTCAAGCTTAACAGAGGGAAACCACATGTAAATTTAACATTTAATCTCACAAAGCAATGCAAAGCTAAATAGTAGCATGGAGAAAGTTTCTAGAAATGTAAGGAAGCAGAACAAGTCCTAATCTTCTGCCATCAGTACACTATTTGAATGGAAGAGGTGTCAAAAAGTCATCATCAGAAGAGTTTTCTGCCCTTAGCACCACAGATGAGATTTGGCATTAATGTGTCAACAGAGAAGGTCTACTTTTGAGGTGCTTGTAAAAATGAAAAAAATTTTAAGTAATGGTTTTGAAGAGATACCGACTTTTATTTTCCCGTGTCCTTGTTTAGTAGGAAGACATTTCTCTCTTCAGCAAATTTTCTCCAAGACTCTTACAAAGCCAAAAAAGGATAGATAGAATTTGTGAAAATACTGCTTATAACTATGGCCTGTATAGAGGAATGTAGGTGTATGTATAATCCTCTTAAGCTTCCATGGGCATATTAAAGCACAATTTGCTCTGTAAGTGTTTTCCTGAGCACAAGATAGACTAGTAAAAATCTGTATAAATGTGTCCTTTTCTCTCCAAATATATGTACTGCATCTTTCACATATATTTATAAACTGGGAGAAATACGTTTATGCATTTCATGAAGATCAAGTGAATTTCAATGGTGTGCACAAAATAAGTTTAATATTTATGAAATATGGTGCCAATATATTCTGAAGTAAATGAACATATATTAACCATATTAAGAATAATTTAAAAAAAAAAGTTACATATTGCTTTCTTTATGTACCATAACACTTTTGGATATTTTCCAAACATTTATCAGAAAAATTGCTTCAACACTATATAAAAGACTTCTACACATTTTCATAAGTATTCCGATGCCTTCCAATATTCCTCTCCCAAATAAAGTAGAACATATGTTTATGAAAATATCTTCCACATTTCCTCTTGATATATCCAATACGCATATCAATATTATTTTTTTGCCACACATTACTTTACCATATATCACATTTTCATACATATACTTTAAATACAATCAAAATATTTCAGAACATTTTGCTTCTACCACAGGAAACACAGGAAAATCTGCCATCAGTGGTCACCCAAGAGACCGACAAAAAAAATAAATCACTGCTTAACAGAGGTGGTCTTTTACTGCAGTCAAAGCAGCAGCATGTATTCAATACTTGTGGGGATATGCTGGTTTTGTTTCTTTAAGACAAGAAATGGCTTAAACAGGGTGGTCCCATGAATAACTCCCTGTCTCACTTACTTGATGATAAACTCAAATAATAACGTAATAAGCCTTACCCGCATGAAACACGAGTCCATGTGAGCTGGGCTGATCATAAAAGCGCATAGACCAAGTCTGAAATGCAGAATACTTACCCTTCATGAATGTATTTTCACTTTCTCTTTTTTTTGAAGTATCAAACAGAACATAATTTCGAACAAAATTACAATGGTGGTGTAAAAAGGGTTTTTTGTTAACAATTTCTTTATAGTTGCTTTTTTTCAAAATAAAACAAATCTTTAGCTGTCCTATGTTTCCACATCCAGCTTTTGTCAATAACAGATAAGGAAAAAAAACCAGGAGTATGAAACAAAATAACCCTGAAATCTTTTAAGTGTCTCAGATTTATTTAACATAACCTTTACTTCTCCACCAACTGTCGCCACACTCACATATTCAAGGCCCCGCAACCTTTATATCACTCATTTCTGAATTAACCATCATCACCTTTTATTTTCCCCCTGGGCAGCATTCAGGAAGGAGTCTGCAGTTTCCACTGAAGAAGTCCTGGTAAAGTTGGAAACCAGATAAAAAAGTTAGGAGAACACAACAGTGGAGGCACACGGATGCAGGGAGTGAGTGGGGAGGAGACAGAGAAGCAAGAACCCACACAGCTTTCAGGGAGAAAAAGAAGTATCGAAATCTGAAGAAGAAGCTGAAGAGAAAAACCTATTATAATTAAGAGGGTGTAAGGGCTGATATCAGTCAGCAAGAGTGTCTCTCTAGTATCAGTGCTGCCTTCACTCTCCTGGACGTGAGAACTGTGCTGGCAGAGCTGAGGCATGGTCAGACCTTGAGGTGATGCCAAGGCCAAGCGAGACCATCTCGGCAGGCACAGGTGAAAGCAAGGCCTCAGAAATTTCACAGCTAATTGTGAGAGGGCACAGGGGCTTTTCTTGTCTTGTTTTGCTTTTCAATTTATAAACCCTGGGGCTTTCAGAATAAAGCTTTGAACATAATAAAATATTTCCTGCTAGAGCAGATTGCTCGTAGCAACCACAGAAATCCCCTGCACACTCTTTTCTCGTGCTACCAACTACAGGCACAAACTGTTTGCCACTGCCAGGCCCAGCAAATCATCATTAAAAAGCAACAAAGCCTATGAGCCTACCCACTTGTGACTTGGTTTGCGGTCTGAAGGGTTGTCTGCTCTTGGTCTCCTCTCAGCTCATGCGTTTCCGGATATGAGTGATCAGGAACACCTGCTCATTCCCTCTCCTCCAGATGCTCATGCACAGACTTTCAGCTGACCAAGGCTGTCTGCAGTGCTGTCAAACACAGGCAGGCCATTGCTATCAAGCCTTTGTTGCTCCTAGACTAAAGATTTGCAATTTGCTCAGTGTTGTCCTGGTGACAGGGCTTTCTTTTTCTACAGGCATCTGGACCTCAAGGCATTTTATTCCTATGGATACTCCAAGGAAACAAAAACTTTAGAAAATCCTTTTAAGCATTCCTTCTTAATGCAGGGAATTGCTCTTTGGAAGGTTTTCAATGAGTCGTTTAAGCATCATTTGCTGCAGTTTCATTGTTTCATGTGAAACAAGACGGGACAGGTGAGAGGGGGACAGTCTGACTTTTCCAGTGCCCTGCTGAGCATGAGTATAGTCCCTGTGGGCCACTTGGTGTGGTGGACAGGGAGCTTGTCTGTCTCAAACCCAGCTCACACCCATGCATATTTCTGGGTCTGCTTGACTGACCATGCAAACAGGAACTGCAGAAGCTCCCAGGACAGGAAGAACAAGTGACACAAACAACTGCTTTCAGCAAGAGCTGCTACCCAGGGCAGTCTAAAGTGATAATGAAACACAACCTGAAATGTGTCAAATATGTCTGAAACCACTCTTTATTTGTTGTTTTTTTCAGTAATAGTGAGAACTGTACTAATGTTCAGAAAGATGTTAAATTTCAGCACTGGATATGGCCAAAGGACATGGGGAGCTTGGGCATTTTAATTAGTCTGATGCCAAGATAATCCCATCTCAAACTTTACCTTACACACACTAGGACCTCACATACACTTGGTTCTGGAGTTCAGATCTTTGAGGAGCTCATGGGAGCAGAAGAGACTTAAAAACTTTCCATTTCATAAGAAAAATTTGACAGGGCGTCAGCAGTAATTTTTCAAGTAAGACATTAATGTGCTTTGGGACGACTATAGCAGAAATCCAGTGGCTGAAAAAGCCCCCAAACCCCAAAAACCCAAAGACAAAATGTGAATTCAGCCTGGCCTGAGCAGAACCAGATAGTGAAGAGAACTGACTTGGCACCAGCAGGAAACACTACACAGCCCTCCTGCCCCAGCACCTTCCTCTCTTCCCAGCTTCTCATACTCTAGAAATACATCAGAGTAAAACAAAAAGAGCAACAAAAACCTCTCATGCAACTATTTCTACTTTGTCTGATTTAAGATGTATTCAAATGGCTAAAATAATTTAATAATAAATAGCTTTGTTGTTTGGATGTGGCTTTACACACCAAATGTTAGCCTGGAATGAGTATTTATAGCAGAGCTTAAAGTCCCTGAAAATAGAGATTTATATTTATAATGGAAAGGTTGATGATTTTTTGCTGTAGCTATATTGGCAGACCATTCTATAATAGAAAGGTGTTATTTTAACAGGAGCACTTCTAATAACACTCTAATGTAGTTAGGAAAAAATGAACTTTACAAGGTGAATGTACAATTTAACACAAATATTCATGCCAAAAGATCTAACAGGAGATCATAAGAGCAGTCTATTTAGCACACAATTTTTCATAGACCATCTGATTTTAGATTTTTACCAAAGAGAAATACAACACCTTCCATAAATCAGACTTAAGTCTTCATTAATTTTAATAGCTGATGTTTTGCATAGAGTCATTTTTACTCCAAGGAAGTTTAGGAACAGAATTCAATGGATTAATAAATTCCATCAATGGTAGTGAGTGGACTGACAGCATAGTATTAATAAGAGAATGTACATACAAATTCAATAAACTGCAGGATTTTTTAATGCATGTCACTTGGAGTACAGTATGAAGATGGCCTTCTAGGAGCTAATAAAAGAGGACAAATTCTGATTTCACAAAAGAGAGGGAAAATCCCCTCAAAAGATAAAGCTAATCCTAAGAATCTGGGATTTTTCTACAGATCACACAAGCAAATCCTGTATACAAACCAGGACATGTTTCCCTCCTCACATGTATCAGCCTAAAGCCAGAAAATGTAGCTCTGTAGAAGGAGTTGTGGTGGTGAAGATCCTCCCAGACCCAGCATGCAGGTCAGCTTTTCTACAAAGCAAAACCTGGGGCAACTCTTGCAGCCCTAAAGTTCTCTCGCCAAAGAACTATAAACAATGGAATTATCAGCATCATCTGCTCTAACCCACTCTCATACTTCTCTTTTATCTGGTGTCTTCAAAGCTGTCCCAGAAGCTCCTCTCCTAACACAGACCGGAGTGTATTTCTCAGGGTGGGCTGCAGATGCCATGCAATACATGCAACACACATTTTGACAGCACAAGAAATCCCTCCCTGCAGCCCTCACTGAGGCCCCAGCTGATCCAACAGCCTTGCCCAAAGCCTACCTTTGGTCGCACTGCTCCAGGTCTTCCCACAGTGTAAATCTGTGGAGCTGTAACCAGGGCTAGACCAAAAGGAAAAAAGTCACTGCAAGTACTCTGGTGAAGTAGTCCCTGCAGGGTAATGAACCTGTCAGTCAATAAATATAAAAAAGCCCTAGTTCCACAAGCACTTACATACCTGCTTAAATTTAAGGCTCTGAGTAGTCCCTCTGTGTGTCAGTGGGCCTTCACACTTGAAAGCAAGCAAAATCCGAAAGTGTTTATAGGGTCAGGAAATGAAGCACTAAAGTTCCTACTCTTCTCCCACACCATCTAGAAGAATTAAAAGCTAATCCTCTCAATTTGTAAGATTCATTGTAGAAGAAGGCTACATTACAGGACTGTTTAAATGCTGTAAGAGAAATATATACAAGAATACAAGAGAGAAAAGAATGCCTATGATTTTTTTTTCACCCTATTTCAAATTCAGTGTTGCCTTTTGCTTTCTCTTGCTTTTTCTTTCTTGTTTCACTTGTACTCTTTTCCTTGTTTTTAACTTACTCATTTTGCTTTGTAATAATATTAAATAGCTTGAAATAGCAGCTGATTATTAGTTACACTGTTCATTTAAAAATAATTTTACGTGAAGAGAAAATATATTGTACCACTTGGCTGCTTAGTTCTCTGCAAAACTTACAGGAGTTTGTTTCTTTCTTCCACTGAGGTGGTAGTGTTAAAACTGTATGTCACAACCCAGAGTCAGCATGTCATGCTGATAATGTGAGAAGACATCCATATCAGAGATCCTCGAGGGTTGTACCGTGGCCAGGTGTTGTGGTTTGAGGCTGAGTTAAAGGGAGTTTAGCAGGTAAAGCAGAAGCCACAGGTGTAAGCAAAGCAAAACAAAGTAAGTCCCCACTTCCTATGGGCCACCTCCAGGAAAGCAGGGCTTCTTAACATACAATGGTGACTTGGAAAGATAAATGCCATCACTCCAAACATCCCCCCTTCCTTTCTTCCAACTTTTATTGCTGAGCACAACAAGGGGTATGACATATCCCTTTGTCCCAGCTATGTCCCCACCCAGCTCCTTGCACACCCCCAGCCTCCTCAGTGAGAAGCAGAAAAGGCTTTAGCTCTGTGCAAACACTGTTCAGAAACAGCTTAAACATCCCTGTGTCATTAACACTGCTTTCAGCACAAATACAAAATATAGCTACTATAAAGAAAATTAACTCTAGGCCAGCCAAAATCAGTACTCCAGTTGAAGTGACTCCAAAACCTGTTGACACAATTGCAAAGACACTTAAAATGAGAGAATCCAGTGTGGACATCAAAGACTCTCATATAAAAATCCCCAACATGTATGGACACTAATTGTATGGACAGAAATGTCTCTATTTTAAATAACATTTTTCATTAGCTAGAAATATATGCAAGATTATTATTAACACAGATATATTTATATTTAGCAGTTGTGGTTCTAGATATGCATTAAAAAAACCCCTTTGGATAACTGCAATCTGTGCAAGAGGACAATTGCAACAGCAGTTTTTCAATAATTCATTAAAAAGAACTGGAGGATTAGCTGGTTGTTAAAGATGCTTCCTTTGTGGATAACACACTATGGCAAGGCATAGGCTCTGTCCATCATAAAGAAAATGCTTAAAACAATCATTATACCTAAGAAGTGAATATTAAATATTGAAATTCTTTCTTTATATCAAATGACAATTATTTACCTTACTGCAATTGATCTCCATGATGGGATTTATAGTCTGGAGGAATAAACAGTTCCTCAGGACACAAAAGTTAGTGAATTGTAATATTTTATTGTCTACAATCATCAATTTGCTAGAGATTTTTCTCATTGTTTAAGCCTTATGCAGGAATTTTTTTTCTGCTACATCAGCAGCTGAAGGAATATACATTAGCTATACAGAAATGCTTTTCACTCTCCCATTTCCCAGTTTAGAAAAATAAGAAATAAATTCAGTGCTTGATTCTGAGACAGTCTAACTCCCTCAGCCCCTCGTTCTTAAAGAGTCAGAAAACCAATGAAAGCTCATATCTCACAGCACCTTTTTGGCTTGTTCAACTGAACTGAAGCACTGTTGATCAGCTCCTGTTATTGGCTATTGATTCCCCCACAAAAGTGACTAATTCCCTACAAAAAGCTGGGTAATTCAATGTGCTCACCTCACAACGCACACATGTTTCACATTAAAAACCATCAGGAAGCAAATACATGTATTTAGGGAACGAGTTCTGTTCTTTGTGCATGTGTGTTCCATAAAATAAATTTTTTCCATCCCATGAAATTGAACAACCTTATGTCCACTGCAGACAATGGAAAATAGTCATCGACTTCAACATGCTTTATATCAGGCCCTCTGTACTTACTTCTAGCTGTTCCAAGCACACATTTCCCAGAGCCTGATGTGGGGTTAGTCACTTGAAGTCATTCAGGACTTTTACAACACTTCATTATGGATGATAAAACTTCTTTCACAATAAATTCTTTTAAATACTGCTTTTGTTCAGAGAAACAAGCTCATGATTAATTCACTATGTGCATTTAAGAGCTGCACCCTTCGCTAGAGAAGGTTAATGGTGAATTTGCTGCAACTAATACCTTCAAATTTAATCACCAAGTTAATTCTGTGGAAGAACTTCAATGGTCTATTTGGCAAAAATACTTGTACGAAACTTTATGAAAAAGGTTCAAGAGTGTAAATCCTTATAGTGTCCTTTAAAGTTACTATTACCACACATTTATGAGAGTATAACCAAAAGGAATTAGATTTCTTAAAACCAGAGGAGGAATGCTGTTACCACAAGAAAAACAGTAGAATTCCCCAAGTTGATCATTCTCTTCTTGCTTCCTTATATGTCTAGATCTACAATAAGCCTTTCTTCAGCCCACTTTTGATGTGTTTCCTGGTAAAATTGTAAAGGAAGTTCACACGTGGGGACAAATCAAGTAACATTTGACCTATACCATTTTAAATTAAAGTACTTTAATGCTTTACTACTATCCAGATTTCAAGAAAGAAAGTGGCTTTTATCTTATCTGTAATTTTCTAAACATAAAAGTCATCCAAACTTTGTTGTTGTTGCTGTTTTTCTTACTGATTTCATTAGATTAAAATCCAAGGTTTCTTTCCCTTATCAGTCACTCATAATTTTTATTTAAATTTCTCAAACTTTTGGCTTGAGAAATTGAAGATGTAGCACTGTTTTTCATCCACGTCCCTTAGCTTTGCAGCAATATTTTTGCTACTTGCTGCTTAGCAGCACTGCAATGATCTAATTATCTGGTTTCAAAACTCTCATAGGCTGTCTATGGCTCGTTCAGATACATACAGATCTCAAGGGCAGAAAGGATCACAGTGAACATCCATCAGAGTCTAGCACAGTCCATAGGACTGCTCTTCATCAGATTCTGCTTAAATTGAATGGTTATGCTTGAACTAGCCTGGGGCTTTTAGGAAAAGCAAACAAACAGCTATATCAGTTTAAAAGTTACGCACACTAGGGAAGCCAAACCAACCTTCATTATATAGTTTCTGGGCTGTGGTTTTAAGAAACACTTAACTTTCAGAATGATTTTTTTCACTTCATCTATCATATTTCAATTCTCCAAAAGCTCATTATAAATAATATTATTAAAACAACTATAATGGAGTTTAAAAAAAAGGCTATTTTCTGTTAACCAAGACAGCCTGTCAGAGAAGGAGATAACTAGTTAAATGCCCCCGATGAAAGGTTTCACTTGTGGTAAGTACAGTTCCCTGTCATACACCTGGGGGAATTCCAAAGTGATTAACTCCTTTTCATGATTGCAAGGCAGTGTGCTTCCTCCCCAGGCTATTCCCACTGTTTTCCCATGTGCAGCACATTGACTCAAGTTCCACTCACTTCTGGCAATGAGGCAACACTCATTATTATTGAGAAAGTATCACCCTTCTTCTGGAAGCAATTCCTTCAGTAATTAGTCCTGTAAAAAGCAGAGTTGTGGCCATGTTTACACAGTGATCAAGCCAAGCTGTGGCAGATTTCTAGAGAATGTCCTAATACTCATGTCCCTTATGTCCCTCATGTAGTGTCCTGTCCTGCTCATCCTTGGCTCAGGAAAGAACAGACCTCTTGATTTCTGGAGAAGGTCTTCTTCTCTCTTGCCAATACTTCCTACAGTATATCCAGAATAAGAAGTCTGAAACTTCAGTAACCTCACGTACTATATCAAACTGGAATCCAACTTTTTTATCTATGGATTTTTACAGCTTTATTTTGAGCAATTGGCAAGTGTCTCTATTTTAGTACAGCAAAAAAGGAGGAAATTGCATTTTCTTATTTTATGGGACACTGAAATCCTTTAGTCAAAACAATTCAGATCACCACAGAAACTAGGTAACATGAATACATAGGCTCAAAATAAAGGTGAATCAATCACACTTCAAAAAAAAGTATTGAGAATTTACTCAGAGATAAAAAATTAAAAGAAAAATGAAAAAGTAGTTTTAGGATTACTAGAATGAGTTGCAAGTAAATAAACTAGGATTTTTATTCTTTAATTATTTGGGCACAAGATTTCAAAGAGTTAAGGTTCATTTTCTTTCTGTCAGACTGAAGGCAGGTGAAGTTCAATAGTTATTTTAAGTGGAATGCAATCTAAAATTTCTGAAAAAGACAAGTGAAAAGCAATGTTCTTTAACATCTGTTCATGCATATGGAATAAAAAGACTTATTCTTTTAAAAATGCCAAGGATTCCTTCATCCTTTTCCTACACCCCCATCTCCTCCAGCTCTCAACTTCCGGTGTTGTACTCTCTGTTCAGGGAGAGCTGATGGAACCAGAATAATCAATAGCTTTGTTACTCTCTGTGACTTGTTTAAATCCTTTTCTCAAGCTATAGCAATAATTTATGATGTGTCTGACATGTCATTAGAACTGTAATGGTTAATCACCAGACACTGCAGAGACACAAAACCTGGAGACAACCTCTTTGCAACAGAGTGGAGGCTCATCTGTAGATGAATGGGGGTTAGGATGATAAAGCTCATAAAATTACTGTTGTACTCTGAGTAAAACAAGGCTGAATGCCCCATATCTGGCATGTAGCAAGATTTTTTTTTTAAATGCTATGCAGCATTTATTTTGCTTGGCTGGGGTGTTCCTACATTATAAATTCCCTTTATGTATTAACCACTGCCCTCCTGGCAGGGACTTGAGCCAGCTGTTAATGGTTTTGTTGCTGAGGAAAAAAATAAATTCAAAAAATGGTGTGTCCTTGACATGTCACTGGTATAAATAAATATTTTCAGAGAAGGATGGGAGCCTAGATGCTATAATTTTTATTTGACAGATTAGGACAACTGGGTTGAGAGTATCTGACAGCTAGATACAGTCTGATTTATAAGACTGAGTAGGGAAGCATGACAGACATATGTATTTATTAAAGATACACTTACAGAACATTCCAGTTTAATTTGACAACTCTGCCAGCTAAGGCCTCAGGAAGTGCAAGGATATTACTCTCTACATCCCATCATTACACTATGGTTTCAGTTAAAAAATCAGAAGTTAAAAAACATTTTAGTGTTTTAAATTTATAAATTGTATGTACGTCCATTAATAGAGATAAAACATGTTTAACCTTTAGTAAAATAAATTACAAAAGCTGAATTATTCCACATAGTCAATGTAGAAAAAAAAGAATATATATAATACATAAATATACAACACTGCACAGTATTATGACTATAATATTCAAGTATATATCAGGAGCAATACTGTCATGGCAACATCCTAGCATAGAAATACTCTTTTAAAATTTATTTAGTTTTACAAATTTAGTTGTATAAATTCAAACTGAGGACAGCATGCACAAGATGCTTTTTTCCTCCCTAGAAATATATGATGAGAAAAATGTAGACATTCCTCTACCACCGAAACAATAGTCTAGTGTGTTTCACCTCTGAAACCCAGCTTTCTCACAACAGTCACCGCAGCTCATCTCATATTTATCTATCAGTCAAGATTTCGGGAAACCAGCCAATCTGTACTTTACGTTTGTTTGGCTCCATAAAAATTGCTTCTTTTAAAGATAGGTTTTCAACATTTCTTGTCGGTATAACCAGTCTTCTAGGAGAGAAAATAAACATAATTAATCAGCCTACCTATTTGGCATTGACCTCTTCTTCCAGCATTTTTGGTAACTCCAAATAAGTGAAATCATACTCCTGATATTCTTACCTGCATTGCTGGAGCTACAAGTAATCCACACGCCTTCCCTTCAGGACAGGAATATAACCACACTGGCATCAAGGAACCAACTGACAGGCATAGCAGCGTAGTTTAGGTGCATGTAAAATCAATGCATGTGTAAATCACAGACCGAGAGAGAGAAACTTCCTCCTCATTTTAAAGAACAGGGCAGAACTTTATGAGATAAACCTTCATCAAGAAAGATGGTGACCTTCCTGCATTCTTACTAAACTCCTACTAAGCCTTCAGGCCCTTTCTGAAGTAAAAAATTTTCTTGGGGGAGTGGAAAGAAGTATCAATATTCAAATTTTATTTTTTTAAGTTACAACACTGAAGAAAAGAAGTTATTCCACAAAGTTTTAATGTTCTCCCTCCCTTATCTTTCCCATTGAAATTCAAATTATCAACCAACTCTTTTTAGAACCTGAGCGTGCTGTTACTTACAGGCAACATATTTCTAGTGAAATCAGTACTGTAGCAAGGCCAGTTTAATCTCCATGCAGATAAGTAGGGTACATACACACAAAAAATATTAGATTGTGTCCAAAAATCTCAGTAAACTTAGGTTAGACCAGACATTAGCAGTGTTGCACAAATTTTCTGCTCTCTTTCGAAAAAAAAAAGCAATTCAAGTATTACTGAACGTATAACTCCAAGTTAAAAGCCAAAGAACTAGCATTTTGAGAAAACTCTTCTAATCAGGATAAGTGGAAAACTTTCACTCCCGTATCTAGCATAACACTGCAAAAGAGGCAAGAGGAGAAAGAGGGAAGGGAAGCAGGCAGGCCAGTTGGCAAGACAAAACCCAAGTAACTCACAAAGTCTCACTGTTATATGTAGTGAAAGTGTTGGACAATTCAAAGTAGTTGAATATAAACCAATCTTAATAACTATTTTAAACATATAAATCTAACTATATTATCTCCCAAGAAAAAGTGATAGCCTTGTCCTACTTTTCTGCAACCCAACTTTTTACACCTGCCAAAGTTTTCCACTTAGAGACACGGCTGTAATTCTTGCTCTACCCTGGGAAAATCCTTCACATTTTTACTTCTCTTTTTTCTTACTGACAGCCAAGTACTAACTCTAACCTTAAAGAACTGTTCTGCATCAATAGACCATAAATTAGTAACTTTGATAAACAAGGAGAGAAAGCATTGTACAAGAAACTGATATATTAAACAAAGAAAAAATGACAAGAAATAAAAGAATGCAAAGACAACATATTATCTAAAATAAATTTTTTTTGTTTTCCCCAAAGGACAGTAAAAATTTGTGGACTAAAGTTGCTAAAATTCATCCCTAATAAGTAGGATCACTCACCTACAGCATGCTTTTGCTGAATTTTAAGTCCTTTAAATAAAATAATAAATCTTTATATTCTGTTATATAGCTCAGGTCCAGTGTGTTTACAGTGTATCAGGATAACTCAGACGTATGCTAATACGCTAATAAAGATGTTAATATATCTAAAGGCACATATATGCCATGGGTAAAATTTGCCACTCCATTTGTGTAGTGTGAGAGCAAAGAACAAAAAAACCTCTGTCCAGTTTGCATCCATATGCAACAAAAAAAGGTGCAGATTTTCAGGGACATGATTACCACTCAAAAGAATTTCAGAAACAGAGAGGAAAAAGTTTAATCCACTGAAAAGACTTCCTAGTCCATGTTTTATTATTAAGCTTATTTCTTCACTGTAAGTAGCAATGACAATTTTAGATGCATTAAGAGCTTTTATCTCAGCTGATGACAGTAAATTTCGTAGTTACAAATTTAAAAGAAAGAAAAAAATTACAAATCTTAAAAAGAAAATTATATTTATCTTTAGTCTGGAGTGCTAATCCAGGCACAGACAGTATTTCAATAGATTTCCTCAGCTTCAAATCCTCAAAATATTTGACAGGAACTTTTGGGATTTGTTAAAAAGATACAGGCTACAACATGTAGTTAAGTCTTCTGTTGAGCAACCGTATTCATCGAGTTCTCCCACTTTTCCTTTTATTTCCTTTTGTGTGTTTGAACCTCAATAAAATATTGGGGTTTTTTTAGATAGAGGGAGAAAAGTCTCCACGTCTATCACAGGAAAAAACTGATAGAAGACTCTGACCCCAGACTCAACTTATATATAGTGTTCTTAAACCTCCCATCATCATCTTCTTTTTAAATTTGGATGAAAAACACACAAATTAAGCTTTTAATGGAAATACATTTGCAAACTCAAGTAGAAAGTGGCTTGTGCCATTCTTTAATCTCTTCACAGTCTGTATGTTATTACTGCTATTGAAATTGATGGCAAGAATACAACACCAAGGCTCTGCACATGATTAACTTTTTATTCTTCCTGTAACTCGCTATAAACCTCAAATGAACTCTCAGGTTGGCAAGAGCATGTTAACAGCTAGATGCCAAACTGTAAGAGACATTTTTTCCAAACAACATCACCTTCCCTGGAAGTGTTTCCCTTTCCCTCTTTCCTTTTTTTTCCCCTCCATCTCGCAATAGCTATAATAGCTGGTTGGATATTCCATTTGTATTTGGGACTTAAATCCTTCAAAAAGTCTTGATTCTAGACATAAAACACTCCATGAAGAGATTTTTCCTCCTTTCAGCTCCAGCCTTGCTTTTTTTTGCTGAGAAACGCTGCAGAAGAAGACACCAATTATTCCAATTGGACTGTCAGCAAAGAGCCAGACTGGACTCACTCACCCCTTTTCCGTAGATCCCAGAAGAAGAATTGATGTTGAGAGTAACTACACAGCTTCAACCATTGCTTTCTGTAGCATATTTAGCAAGTGATGCCAGAGATTCAGTGACCAAGGAATCATCTTGGTTGACTGCATGGTCCTGCAGGAACCACTTCAGCTCTCAGGCTCATGAGTCACATGTGTCAGCCAGAACAGGATCCCTCTTCAGATTTTGTGAACATACTCAATGGAAGGTCCAAAGGTCATTGCTAAAGGCCATATTTTGCAGAAACACCAAAAGGCTTAAAACACCTGCAAAGGGTTGGCTTAGTACAGGATTCAGAGATGAAAGCCTGACAAGATTTTCCACAAAATTTCTTTGGGAAAAGGAGCAAGATTCGGACAAATCATCTCCATTTTAACATGCCTTCACTTGTTCAAAATCATAGAATCACAGAATGATTTGGGTTGGAAGGCACTCAAAGATCATCTAGTTTCAAACCCCCAGCTGGGGACAGGGCCACCTTCCACTAGACGAGGTTGCTCAGGGCCCCATCCAGCCTGTCCAGGAAGACTTCCAGGGATGGGGCATCCACAGCTTCTCCAGACAGCCTGTGCCAGGGCCTCATTACCCCTCCTAGTATCTAATCTAAACCTACTCTCTGTCAGTGTGAAGCCATTCCCACTTGTCCTGTCACTCCAGGCCCTTGTAAATTGTCTTTTCTTGTCTTTCTTGTGGGCCCTTTCAGGTACTGGAAAGCTGCAGTTAGGTCATCCCGAAGACTTCTCTTTTCCAAGCCAAAGAACCTGAAATCTCTCAGCTGTTCCTCATAGGAGAGCTGCTCCATCCCTCTGATCATCTTAGAGGCCTCAGTCCAACAGGTCCATGATCTTCCTGTGCCCTCCAAGGCTGGATGCAGCAATCCAAGTGGCAATCCATTCCCCTTAAATCCAGGAAAATGAATGCCCTTGCACGTCAGTGATGTGGAATCTCAACAGCAAACTGAAGCAGCCAGACATTTCAATTCTATGCTGATAGATTTGTTCCTTTTAAAATGTGGAACATACTTTGAAGATATAAATGTGATGCCTCAGTGAACGTCCCTTTATTGAAAATCACAGTAACAACACAACTCTGGTCACAAACAAATGGCCTGACAAAGTCCAGATACAGACAGTCAAGGTCCTCTTCTGTCTTCACATTCACAAGACTGATTACAGTGGATGTGGCCCCCTCATGCACCTCAGGGAATAATTGGCCTTTAGTTTACAACTCCTTTAGGTCCACATTGTTCTGATGATGAAAGCTTTCCTCTTTTGCTGCTACCAACACAGTTTTCCATCTATATAACTCTTGTGAACATCATGGCATTTTGCTCCGAAGGGGGATCACTCTATCTGCATTACTAGAAATGAGGAGAGAAAAAAGAAAAATATTGAATGACAAACTGACATGCTCAAAGCTATTGAAAGTTACAAAGAATATTAACTCTCAGACATCCAGTCCACCACACTCTATCTATTCGATCTATCCCAAGAGCTGCTAGATGCCTTGGAGATTGTACACTAATAAAACAGAAAGAAGGAAAAGAAAGCACCGTGAAAGAAATAATAAATTAGACAGTGTTAAAACAAGGATTGAAACGATTGGTGACATGGGAAAAGGGGAGTCTGGGCAGCAACACAAAAATGAACAGGTATCAGAAATTAAGAGAAGAAACACTAACAGATAACACCACCAAGCAGCAATCAGGAATTAAATTTGTTGTGTAAAGCCTAGCACAAGGAAACCAAGAGCAGACGTATCAGAATTTAGGTGAGGTGTGAGTGTCAGCTTGAATTTACAGGAACTAAAGACAGAAAAATTATTCAAGTTGTGTAACTGTTGTTGTACCCTCATTTGGCATTCTGGAGGAAAAATTTGAATGGAAAGGTCTTGCCTTTACAGCTCTCTGTTTTCATTTTCCTCGTGGCTTTTTCTCTGGAGTTTTGCATGTGCAAATAGCATAATCAACTACTAAATCCGAGCCACAACTTCATTTTCTCCTTTCCCTGGAGTCCAAAACCCAGGACCGGAATATTTTCTTCTAAGATGCTTTTCCACAGCCCTAGGCCAGAAAGCTGGCCAATACTTTTAACACCTCCTAAGACCCCCTGTTGTTTGACCAAAGGGCTTGGAAGGCATTTCTGACAGCTGGGGTTGAGCCTAGCACCCCGCAGAGACATCTACTGGCATCCCACTCGCGCCATCCCAGCGGTGCCGGGGGGGCCTGTGGCAAACCCTTCACTCTTTTGGAGTGGTGGCTGTGCCCTCTCTCTGCTGACCTTCAGGGGCAGCTGCAGGGCACAACCTGCCTTGGACTGAAGTCCTATTGCTGTGACCATGGGCAGAGTGGGATGATTTTTCTCCCAAGTTTTTCAGTTTTCTCCTGTTCAGATCAGTGAGTTGTGCACAAGTGGGCTTCTTTCGCTCTAAGAAACAGAAAAGAGATGACTGGGTAAAACATTGTATGGGGTATTAATAATGTCACTTTAGGCTTCCAAGGTTACAAAGACTTCAGCCCTACGGAGTGTTTATTATGTAACTGCTCTCCATTAGTTTATATATATATACAAACTGGGAGAGAAAAAACATTTACATAGGAATGAATAATTATAGTTATATGCAACATATTGTATCTCAAGAAAAATAATATTGGCATTCCTGTTTGAAAGATCACTTCTAAGTTTCAGAATATAAAATCATTACCAATTTCATATACATATATGTGATGTATAAAACAACATTTGTTGGATAAAACACAGAAACTCTACAGTTACAGTTTAATTCAGTTTTATGCTCTAAGGAAGGAGTCTGTCTGCACAGGATGCTGTGGAAAGCATAATTTCAAATGGTGGCAAATTGGACACAAAATAAAAAATTTTATCAATGATACTTATGAAAATATTGCTGTTCATAGAATAAGAGGAGAACAGGCTCAGAAATGTGTAGGAAGTAAATAACGATTTAAAAAGTGTGATGAAAGAATCTATATATATTTCACATTTCTTCCTAACTTTCAGTACCACTCCACATCACAAAGATCTTTTAGGTTGTTTTGAATACCATCTATGTAAAAATTTATCTTCGAATGGTGTCTGAATTTTAGACACGCATTATGAGAGGAAAAGATTAGGACACAGAAATATTCATCAATATCCTAATTTATTTTGAACTTGTTCTGACACCTGCAATGATGAAAGCAAGCTTATTTCACATTTGCAAACTTGAACCAAATTGTTTGACTTGAGGAATTAGATTACAGTTGCCATTGATTTATAATTCTGAAAAATGCCCCATGACAACAGGCTCTCAAAGAAAGTATAGACTTTGATTTTGAGGACCTCAGAAAAAAAAAAAAGCCAGCTGTGCTTCCAGGTGTCAGTGGTGGCTGTATTCTTTCTGTACACGTTCTGTTATTTCGCTGCTATCTGTTAAAAAGTAACACAGGTTTGTCTTTCAGCATGAAAACATTCCAGATGTATCTTTAAAGAAGTTAGATGTTAATGAATAAATAAATTTAAAAAAAGATAAATTGAAAAAAAATAATACCTGCTAAAGCTGGGCTGCTTGGGACTTTCATGGCAGAGTTCTCCAGCTATTAGCTGTGCTATCAAAAATATGATCCTGCTGCAACCACAAAATTTAACACATTAATAAAACCAACTGGTCAATACAGCAGTACCAGCAGTTGGCCATCTGTAAAGTTCAACACTTAATCATAATTAAGTCAGGAAAAGCTGACAAATACCAGTGTAAGAAATCATAGAAAAACAATGCAATAGAAGTAACCAGCACCCTAAAATCATCAGTTTGGTCAGTTCTGACACTGCTTTCAGTTACTTCTAAATTAATCTGGAATAAAAATTAATCCCTAATGCATATCTTTTCCAGTTATCAAATTAAGATTTGAGTTAAACCAATAAACGCAGCAGTGTTTTAGTTATATTAAACCACATGAAACATCCAGTAAGGAAGTGTGTGTGCGCAGATAACTACTTGTGTGCCACACATTATATAAAGTAATGTAATAAAAATAGTTGTGTGTTTTCTTTCCCATGCAATATTGTGCTGCTATCACAGCCACCCCTGTTGGTGGGTAGCTGGGTATAAGGAAAACAGAGAATTTACAGCTTTGGATATGATTTCTTTTCCTAGGGCACCAGGTGCTTTAAATGCCACCAGAAGGATGCTCTAGGCAGTGCCATACTGTACAACATGGCTTGGCATAGATTGGCTCAAAGCTTTTGTGTCTTTGTAGAGTTTGATTAAGGGCCAGTGCTAGAACTCCTATGGGCTTTTACTTGATCCAGTGTAGCGTAGGGATTTTTTTCTTTTTTTTTTCTTCTCGTTACAGCTGCCAAAAATATGCCAGTTAAGATAATTACATTTCAATTTAAATTGGTAATTTAATGGAAAATTTTAAACCAGGATGTAGGGCAGGATTTTACTTCCAACCCTATCCCACAACACCTTTTGTCTGTTGCAGATGATTTAGGAGGCCAGTTTCTTATTTTTGGCTCTCAGCAAGACCAGAGAGTTTAGAACTCTCTACAGTTTTGCAGGATTGTCTCTTCAATCTATTTTAAGTCTTTAAACATCACCTCAGTTTAGTTTCATCTGCCTACTGTTCACTGTTTCATTGACTACCTGCCTTTATGAGTCACAATACATGAAAAAACCAAATTATTCATCAAGATATTTGCTCCCTTTTGAGAGGAGAAGTAGAAGAACCCAAGATATTCTGCCTGCCATGGCTCTGCTGCTTTCATTATTTGTTTCAGGGCTGACACAGAAGCCTGGCAGTCGCAACATACTGCAAGGAGAATAATTTTCCTTTGTTTAGAGCGCAGTGTGTACTGTCATTTACATAATAAAATCCTCACACAAATAACAGATGGTGAAGAGGCACTCATGTTGCCACATGTTGGAAGCATGATATAGTTCCCTGATGAACTGATTTCTTTTACTTTTGCCTACAGACTCCTACCAGCTATTAAACCTTGGGGGTTAGTCAGCTGGTCAGGGGTTTAAAGACAGGCAAAAATCTGTCTGCAGAATTTTCCTCCATCTAGGAGGAGCAAACATTATGCCCTGATAGAAATGTGCAATCCATTGAAAATGGTTTGCACTACCATGAAAAGTAAATAATAATCTCTATTTTCAACACTCACTGGGTTAAAATGCTTCACTATAGAAGACAGAAAATGTCATTATTCCAGTGAGTCTGAGCTCTTTTTCTCTCTTTTTGGAATCCTTTTCTCAGCAGAAGCTTGGGACAGAGTGAGCTATGCTAATGCTGCATATTAGCAATATCAGTTCTTGGATGCATTACCATTAATTCTATGTGCAAATTAAGTGCTGGAAAACAAACGTCTGTCACTTGAAATAACAGCCACAGAGGCTGTATACAGTGCACTGAAATAAGATCACACCACATTCCCTAATTAGAGTTAATGGATCTGCTTCTGATCCCGTTTACACGAAATTTACAATCATGTAATCCATGCTATTGTCTTGAATGGAGCTGGTCTGTAAAAAGAATCAGTCCCCAGGATGATAGAGGGTATTTAAATGAGCAGTCACTTAGTTGTCTGAATGCTGCTGTTTAGATGCAGTTTTCTACATTGCTTTCAGAGCGGGACTGCTGCAGTTTCACTGCAGGGGTTGGGATGGTGAGACAGGCTGTGGGAGCTCCTGAAGACACCTTGTGAAGGCCAGATCTATGCAAGAAAAGTGGCCCAGGACACGGGATTAGCCATGGGTGGCAGGTACAGTGGGGTTCACTGAGCACCTCAACACACCAGGCTGACCCCTTCATCCTGTCCCTATTTGGAAACTCACATGCCCTGTAGCCCTAAATCAGCAACTCTGAAGCTGCTGTGCAAAGCAGAGGTGACACATATGAAACCTTTAGAGGCAAGAAACTGCTGTAGCAACCACCTGCTTCCATCCCACCCTCTGTATTTTTTACTGCTGCTCCAAAATGACTAGACTTTGCGTTTCTGTCTGTCTCATATCTGCTGCTTTAAAACCTACAGACACAGAAATTCTGTATAATAGAGCTGTTGATCAGATGGTACTTCTTTCAGGGAGATACACAACTGAAAAAGATCCACCCTCAAAAAAATCTAAAAATCCCAGACCAAAGCAAGCCCAAAAATTTAGTGTTTGCGTGAAAGACTACACTATGATGGCTTTGAGCTCTTATTCAAACTGTAAACCTGATGTGAATATTTTTTTAATGTTTAGTTAGCTCTGATTATCTTGTTTGGGTTTTGTGGGGTTTTTTTGTTGCTGGGATTTGGGGGTTTTGTTTTGATTTTGCCACAGGAGCCCATCCCAGTTTTTTAGCTACTGCAGCTTAAAGAAGAGTTGCAGGTCTGATTATCCCGTAACATGGAGCCTTGATCTGCAGTCCTTAGAATCAAGGAAGTATGTGGTTATTTTTCATGCATTAATGCACTAGTATTGACCAGTTAGTTTGAAATCACTTTTCATCTCATGTCATGACAAAAAAGCAAATGCAGCACATCCAGAGCCACAGATTTACAAGGTTACATATAAGCAACAAAAGGCAGATAAAATCCCTTCCTATATTTTTGCATCAAGGTCATACACCAAAGATGTCTCTCTCTAGAAATGCTTTACCTGACACTGACGATGACACCAAGAGCTTACTACTCCTTAAGCAGTTTTCACATCTGCAGGTTCTATTCACAGAATATTACATTCCACTCAGGTGATATTACTGAACTGTGTTCAGTTAAGAAGACAGTGTCCCTTCTTACCTTCCTCTGACTTATCTCCTTCACCACTCCCAGAGCAAACAAAGGCAGAAATCTGAGGATTGAGAAGAACTGAAAAATGTCTTGTGGGTGATTAGGGAATTTGAAATAGGATTTTGATTAATTTCCTCAGGATAATCTACATCTGACTGACAATAAAAATACATTATTTTCATTTCTGCTTGTTCTGTAATTAGAGCTCCATAGATACAGCTATACATCATATATTTCAATTATTACAAATACAGCTCTTAAGCATAATATGCTTGTAATATTACTAATGTTGGTCAAACAAACAATAGTGGGACTAGAGTGTAGATGTAAGACTGTCATACGGATATGCTTCTCAAGCTATATCTAACATGCATGTTAAAATTAAACCTCTACTAAATAAAAAAATTATGATTGAATAATTGAAACCAAAACTGACCAACGTTCCTGATTAACTAATTTGCATTTCTCCAGTTACAGATTATATAAACATCAATAATTTGTTCATAAATAAATGTCAAGAAAATTACTTTAATATTATGCATAGAACTTAAAATTAGGGCATTAGAATTACAATCTGAATAGCTGAGAACTGAATTTAAGTGTCTTTTCTTAATATTGACATACAACATTGACTGCAAAATCAAATATCTATGTACTTTCTGTAAATAAGATCTCTCTCTCGTGCACTGGAGCTAAGATACGCAAAAGAATGATGAGTACAAGCAGAGAACAAGCATATCATGTTATCCTGCTGTTCACTTAGGATTGAAACAGAACTCAGGATTTAAAGAAAATCATTGCAGAACGAAAGGTATTTAAAGCAGTGGCAACAAGTCAGTTCTAGACAAAAAGGGTCAGTTGCTTTGATAAACATTTTTACTTGAAAAGGAACTGGTTCGAGCAGTTGAAAAATTTACCCCCACTCTCACTTTTATTATCCAGAAGCATTTTTAATTACACCTTTTTAATGATATTTTGTATTTCCAGTTCTAGACACATAAAAGGGATAAAAATTAAAAAATCAAAAACAACAACAACGAAACAACAACAAAAACCCAACCAACCAACCAAAAAAAACCCCAAGAAACCCAACTTTCTCTTAAAAGACTGTTTTTGTAGAAATTTCCGTACTTGCCAGGCTAGTTTACTGTTGGCATTAAAGGCTTCCTCCTCTAGAAGCAGGCACTGTTCTGCGTGGCATGACCATGGCTGTATCTGTCATGTTAACTCTGCTGCTGACAAGCCCATAACACTGTACACCGTGCTTCTATTGACCCTTTATTTCCATTTTTATTCTCCTTTTGAGATGCTTCTCTTACTGCTTTTCCCCTTTTTTCTTACTTTTTTTTAGCTCCACAAACTTGCTTTTCTACTAAAAGAGTGATTTGTTTTATACTTTTAAAAGATGCCTTAAATTATTTTTACCTTCTTTTAAAAGGAGTCCTAACTGATGCTGTCTCAGACAAATAAAAGCTTCTCATTTGTCTCAATTTTACTGGTTTTACTAATGTCTTGAACTCAAATTCAGGTTTGTTTTTTTTCAAGGGGTAGATACTCACTGTCAAGGACCCCTCAACTTCAGCGGGTCTGTGACATCACAAACAAACCAAATTCCAATATTTTGTTATAAACTATTTCTGCTTTTTCTTAAGTATTTATTGCAAATCCCAACCTCATGGATCTCTCCTTGCAAGCAATTATTTCTCCAAAACCTATTTCTTAATAGCTCTAGTTCTAGGTAAGGATTTCCCTTGCCTAAAAGCCTATTTCCTATGCAATGCAACATAGAATACAGCAACTTTAACTGTTAGTTTATTGAAAACATAGCCGCACTGATGTGTCTACTGGAATTTCCTTCCTTTTGACGCTGACACATCTTTTGTACTTGTACATAGAGTGAAAAGTCTACACTGCCAGTAAAGCATAAATCCAAGAATTCCATCCTGGTTGCCTTTTTAGTTTCCTTTTTATTCTCTCACTTCTGTTTTCCAGAGAGATCAGAAATAGCTGCAAACGGTCCTTTTTCACCCTTCTCGAAACTTATCCTGGAACAGCTGCAGCAACTCTGTAAGACCAGGAAGTAGTGTCAGTTCAGAATAAATCATGGCAATTTCCGTGTTTATGTATAAAACTTCTTGTAAGCTAATTACAGAACACATGAATGCAAGTGCTGTCAGAGTACAATAACCTAATGCTGTTTTTTTGGGCTTTTTTTGGAAGGGGCAGGGTGTCTGACAGTATTTGGAAATATCAAAGGAAAAAAAAATCTCATTATTATTTAACCTATCAACAGTTCATTTATCTGGTGGAAGTTTCAGCTTGTTGATTTCTACTGCTGCTCTTTTTGGAGTAGCTCATAAGCAGCTCTTCAGCTTTTCCCTTCAGTTATTGACAGCTCCAGAGAGACACAGAACGACAGGGGGGAAGTCCAAGAGCTCTAGAAACCATGAAAAGACTTTCCAAATATAGTTCCTTTTTGCTTTCCTATTATCCATCAGCACTTATGTCTCAGTAACAGCAATATCCTAACAAAATTAAGTGGTCTTCATGCTAACAAAACAGAGAGCCTATCATGGTACCTAAAGACCACAACAAAATTAGAAGACACACCAACTCTTCTCTTTTTCAGGTTTAAAAGTGTTTAATAGATCACCCATTCAACCCAGACGTTCAGAAAACAGGTGTCTCAGCGTGACTTTGTGATGTTGTATCCCCTATCACCGTTCTATGCCCAGATATGATCCTGAGCCTTTCTGTGCTTTTAAAACTGGGTGCAAGAGAGAGGAAAAAAAACTGAGCGAACTTTTCAAAACAGTTTGCCTTTCAAGGACACAGAGATTATCTGCTGCTGCTGCTGAGGAGCAAAGGAAGCACCCTTTCTGCTTCTCTCAGGTTTTTGGCTCTGCTTCTCTGGAGAGAGACTGAGAGTTAGATTCTTTCTGGGACTTCGGCTTTTCCCTTTTTCTCTTCTGGACTGTTTCAACATCAGAACCCCAGAACTCACTGGGAAATTTCCGNCCTTTTTCTCTTCTGGACTGTTTCAACATCAGAACACCAGAACTCACTGGGAAATTTCCGCCTTAGGCCCAGAGGGGGGCCCAGGCAGACCCAGCTCCAAGGAGGAGGAGAGAGATCACACCCACAGAAGAACTTTAAAATCTTCCCAGGTTTCTCTCCACAGTGAGAGGTTCTATTATTTAGCTCTATTATTCTTTTCTTGCGTGTTTGTTAAATAAATAGGTTTTTTTCCTTCACTTTCCTCTGAGGAAAATGTTTTTTTTTCCCGAACCTGGCGGGGGAGGGGTGGCTGTAACCTGTTTTCCTTTGAGGAGAAGTTCCTTTTGGACATTTCCCCTGAATTTGGCCCAAACCGGCACAACAGGGTCATAACCTCAAGACCATCACATCTACTTCATTGCCTGCTCTTTCTGCTAAATACTCTTTATATCTTTTTTTTGTCTCCAAGTGCCAAACAATTATTTGAATAGCATCATCTCCTCTACCAAATAATTTACAAATCCCTTTTCATACCACAAATTTGCTATCACTAAATGAAACTCTAAGTCTGCACATCCAGTTTTCTGGGTCATAGCCTTGACTGTACAAGATGACAGGGTCTTTGTCCTTTCCTCAGTCGCCTTGAAGAAGGGATTGATCTTCTTTCATAAAACAAAAACCCCAGCTGAATAACAGGAAATAAGGTATTTACAGGCATCTTAAAAACAACAAAAAACCAAATTCCAAGATATGTTTTTGCAATTCAGCATTGGATTTCCTCTTAACATATTTTCATTTACCTGTTTTATTGATCTCAAGTCTCTAATGAAGCAGCAGAATTTGACTATGACCATTTTCCTTGCTGTCTCAATTTACTCAATAATCTCCTGAATGAGTAACTTCACTGAACATGGAGGTATTATTCTTCTTATTTTAAATACAGAGAAATACCCACTAATTCCTACCAACATACTAAAAATTCTGGATGATCAGGTTGTCAGTGAACCAGGTCACACAGCTTTCATCACTCATAGCAATACAACCTGATCATCGCCTGCCTTCAATCTCAACAGGCAGTTTCTTTTTTTTTTTCCTGTAGCACGTGTTTTGCAGCATTGAATCAGTTAATGTGAGGACACACTACCATTGAATATTAGCACATCATTACTGGCAGAAGGTAAATACTTTCCAAGGAATTTTGGAAACATAGGTCTCTGCAGTCACAAGCTGCATAAATTCCCAGCTGCGTAACTTTCCTCCTTTGAATCAGAAAGATGTACTACCCAGTGTGCAAAACATTAAAAGTAGTACTAAAATAACAGACAAATAGGATCGCAGGCAGAAGATAGTTACAATATATTTGTGACTTGTAAAAGTAAAATAATCCAACTTTTGGAGATACATTTATTCAACAATTTCACCTGTGAAGGGGAAAAAACCAACAACTAAAGACTCTCAATTTGAGGTCTGAATCTTTATGTATCCAAAACTTTATATTCTGGTTTGGACATTTCCTTACGCATAGGCACATAAAGTCCTTGCAGAGTTAAGCCTCCATCAGCAGGGCTGATGTGTTCAAATTTCCTAATGAGCTCACAGAGGTACCTTGCTCCTGATGCTCAGTGCACATACTTCAACAACTTTCACATTTGTTCCTAATCTTTCCTGTTCAGCTCTGTCTAAAGCACAGAAATATCTGAAGCAAAAATAAAAAGGAGTCTCTGCCTGACCACTGCTGAAAGCATTCTCCCAGGAGACCTGCATTTCATCCTGTTTTAGTGAGTGCATGCAAAGGAACAGCTTCAAAGTGGGAGATCAAATAGTTACTGCTGGCAGGCACCATCACCCTCTCACAGGGGATAAAAATGGATCCAGGGAAGAAAGTGCTTAAGTCTGGATCCTTCCTTCTCTACCTGTTGGGTAGGCTATAAGTTGAATCCAAAGTATGAGTCAGGAATAGACTACTTGTATCTTCTCTCCACAGACAACTATAAAAGCATGGCTGAAGTAGGGAACTGAAGACAATGGTTGCTGAATCCATGCATCTCACAGGAAACCTTAACACTTAGCAGACTCCTGGCATTGTCACTCCAAATCTAAACTGTTGACTAGAGGAGCTTTATGGCTCTATTCCTCTGTGATTTTTGGCAAGCTGTCTAGAAATTTTATTGTACAGCAGAGAATTAAACCTTGACATGCAGCATTCTGGCCTTGCCAGTTAACTATGCCTGTCTGAATATTAAACAGTTACATGCTACTGAAATGCAGCTCGCTCCTACCCCCTGTTCAAAAGCAAACACCAACTTAGTATGGTGAAAATAAGGCTGGTGCCTAAGACTGGCTTATAGCTCATGTGCAGGTCTATGACAGTACTAAATCAGAGTAAACCTGCCTAAAATTTATTTGTTTCAGTGGTAGAAACCCCGGCACATCCTTATCATGAACCTACTTGGGCTGATTGAGGTACTGGGATGCTCACAGTGCAGGTTCCCTGGGACTGCCGATCGTTCTGCAGCAACTTGTCTACGTGGAGAGCCCATATTTCCAGCTAAAAAATATCTCCCCCTTGTTCTTTGAAAGAAACAAAATACATGAGCATTACTAAAACATACAAAAGTTTAAATTAGATGTTTGTACACTCTTTATCCGGGTGCCTGCTTTTCAGATATTTACACTAACACTCCATGTAACCTGTATAAATAATCTCAAATTTGAAGAGGATGATTCATCCTTCATCCATGTCTCACTCCCCTAGTCCTGCCTGAAGAGTCAAAAGTCTCAAGAGTTTGCATGAGTGGTTGAAAAAGGAAAGTCTGAAGGAGTACGAGCTGATGTGGGCTTATTTTATCTGAGCCTCTGTAGGGGTTTGGCCACTTGGGCAGATTGGAATCACCTTGAGGGATGCAGCACATTCGAGTGCTGTAACACCACTTCCATGTGTCCATCCACCTCCTCACCGTCCTCTGAGACAATGGGCTGGGACAGGCATCCACATTTGTTAGCCATTCTAGCTCTTTGCTTCTCATGATCCCCTTCCACCAGCTGAATTCCCAGGTTTAAACTTCCTACACTCACACATGGGGCTGATCTTGCTGCCACTAAGAAAAAATAACTGAAACAGGTATCAGACTCTTTGTCAATATCTGGGAAATACTAAACTGATGATACCAGCTGAGTACAACTATAACTCTAATAATTTTGCACATGATGGCAGAAAGAAAAACACTTCTGCATTCTCTCTCCAGGAGTTCTCTAATCTTCAAGAAAATGGAGATAAGTAAATGCACTTACAAAAATTTGACAGAGCTTTGCCCCAGTATGCTGTGGAGAGATATGACCTGTCAAATGAGGCACCAGTCTGGGCGTAGGGGACTTTGGTTCAATTTCCAGCTGTGTTAGGGCTCTCATATATAATATTAAGTAAATTGTGCCTGTGCATTGGTTTTCTCCATCTTGAAGGGGTTTTATTTTTTCTTGGTTTTATCCTGTAAAGCACTAAATTCTACAGACATGAGAGGAAGGTATTGCTGTTTCACAACTTTATCTTTACTATCTGAAAACGTATCCTTCCATGCCAGTGGCACTGCTCTTTGGTTGTTTATCATGTACTTTTCCATCAACCAGCAACAGATGTACTTTCTGGATAGTCTTCAAGATTGTTTTACAGAGCACTTGAGACTATTTTGTTTTAATTTTATCTCTTTTGTTGCTTATTTTCTTTAAACATTTTAACCTTAGGGATTTGGCTAAGCTACGACTATTAAAAAATTATACAGCAATATGTAGTTCCTGTTTTCCATTTAAGCTAACTTTTGCAAAAATAAATCTCAAAGGATTGAATATACCTTCTCCACCTTTCTGATTCTCTCCCCACGAATGCTTCTTTCTGTCTGGGCAACATCTCTTCCCTTTGTAGAATGATTATTAAAGCCAAATGTTGATTGAAATATGGAATATATTTGCCTTGCTCCTAGAATTGAGAACATAGTGATTTCCTTACCTTCCTGTTTGTCTGAATTCTGTCATCAGGTTTACATAAACAAGTCAGGTAGTCTTTCTTGAGACCAAAGAGATGATGACAGGAAGAAAGTAAATCAGAATGAAGTTGCATAAAATAGGACCTTTTGAAAAAAAGAACCAGTGAATTGCTCTAGTCTCCATTCGAGAGAGGCCCAAACTACTAAAATAAACTTCATCTATCAAAAGCATGGTTAATCCAGGTCATGACCTTGTTTTCATTCCCACCCTCTGTCCTTTACTGTTCTTAAAGCCACAGCATTTCAAAAATTACGTATTTTTACATCTTAAATTTGATCCAGAATTTAGAAGGCTCTGGAAGGGTTGAAGCCAATCACAACTTGCAAAGGAAAATAAGCCTGTGATCAACTGTAGCAAAAAGAAAGAGAAGGATTGCAAAATTGATTTAAAATAGTGCCATAAACCTTCAAAATTGTGCTGGAGTTGCAACTGTGCAGCTCCCATTCCATTTTATAGAGGCTGTATATTTGTGTTGCATAAGTTGCTCTGAAGAAACTCAGTCTGCATGCCTAATCATAACTTCAAATTTATTGCTCCATTTAACCTCACTCTGGCCACTAACTGATTCCCAAATTCTACAAATCCAGAGCAGCTTCAAATACCAAACTTTAAAAAAATGAAATCCTGTTTCAGAAAGAATACCTTTCTTTTCCTTGAATATTAAGCATAGATATAGAAAGAGGGTTAAAATCTGATGTACTTGACATACTTGGTTTACAAGCAGTTTTTGTTCAGTTGTGAGCAGGGTATGATTCAGCCTGGGAATATTTAGGTAAACCCAAGAAGCAACACTGGCAAGGCAAAAAAAGAAATCTAACCTGTTCCTAGTCATCACAATTGTTTGTGACCCACAGAGTCAACCTAAAAAAACTTTGAGAAGCTCTAAAGATATAATTACTTACAATTCTCCCTTCATTAAACTGGCATTTTACTGAATATGGATCCATTAAGAAAGAAAATTACATCTCCAAACCCCCAAATTTTATGTATACACATGGAGGCCAGTTGCTTCCCTCTCTGAACCTCTGTTCTGGCACTGAATTAACAATTATTTCAACCAAATTGTTTTTCAAGGGGTAAATTTCAGATACTCTCTCCTTTTCTTTCATAATTTGCCTGAGGGTTTACATGGCCACAAAAACTAACCAAAATAAAAATAAGTCCAGCTTTCCGGGAGGGCCAAACCAAGTGTTTTTCTCTCTGCAGTCTTAGCAACTGATCAAGAACTTCTGTGAGCATTTCACGAATCAACTGGTGGTTTCTCCCAGCCCTGCACAAACAACATTCCCATGACCCGTCACCAGGGGATCATCACTTCGCAGGACAGTTAAAAACTACCCACAACCCCCAATACAAATTGCAAGACACACCACCTAGCAAAAACTGCCTTGTTAGACCTTGGCTGAACGTTGCTTATGGAGGTGAGGCTAAAAATAGGTGGCACAACATGTTATGAGACAGTTCTGCACAAAGCCCCAATTCACGCAGACAGGTTTGTATTTTCAAAGGCTTACATATGGCTGTAGCCATTATTTATTAGTATATATCCCTTGTACAATAATAAGTGGAAG
The DNA here is from genome assembly GCA_013397725.1 of Rhagologus leucostigma. Classification (NCBI taxonomy): domain Eukaryota; kingdom Metazoa; phylum Chordata; class Aves; order Passeriformes; genus Rhagologus; species Rhagologus leucostigma. The sequence continues at coordinate 812,355 of VZTD01000985.1, read as the reverse complement.
CTTTATCGATGACCAGAATACAATTTAACTCCTAGAATGCTGGCAGTTTCTAAACATGTTGTTCAAAAAAATTCTATGCATCTATGGGAGATCTTTGACTAAATTAATTCCCAGGATTTGTGGGCTGGTATAAACCCTACTTGCTATCTTCGAAAAGAACATAACTAGGACAGACCTTACGAAAGTCACAAAATTAGTTAGCTGTTATGATTTAAGTACCTATTTCCTTAAATAATTGATAACTGGTACTAGCAGTTATGCAGGAGAGAGGATTTTCACTGTAATTTCAAAGATACAAATAGATTTTACCAACATATTCCAGATTAAAATCCCCACAGAATGTAATAGGATAGAGTTCACACGCATGTTTATTTTCTGATGGATTGAATTAACGACTGGCATGTACAAAGGGCTGTTTAAATCTTCACATAAAGTGCAAATTCCATAACTATGAAAGCAGAGAACGTGGATTCTCTCATTCCAGCATTCTAAGGGAGTTCATGGGATTCCACCACTGGGCCTAGCTGTCAGAAGAAAAGAGGAAACAGCAGCCTGTGAGAAGGCAGTGAAACAGCAGGAAAATGCTAGGGCTGGGTGAGTGAAGCAATGGAGGAGAACTGTACATCACGAGAATGATTTGGCATCTTGAAATAAAAATCTCTCGGAAAATACAGACTCCACATTAATTCCTTCCAATTAATTCTCACAGGGTCTGTGTCACCTCATTTTCCCTACGTAAGAATTTAGCATCCTGTAAATTTATAGCAAAACTTATATTAACTGATATTTTTAGGCATTCACTGCATCATTTTCAATTCTGTGCAGTATAAGCCTGTCTATGTGTATGTAAAGAGAGTAGTATCAGAAATAAACATGGCATCAAACATCATTTCAAACATACACATAAAAACTCTCTTCTTTCTTTCCATTCACCTTCCATTTCCTTGCCAGCCATCTTCTTTAGCCTCCCTCCCCTTTTCACATATCTATCCATTTCACTTCCCTAGCTTTTGTCAGCCTTTCCTCTTCCCTCCCTCCCTCATGTCACTCTTACTCTCCTGTTTGGCCTTTCAAATTTGGTTTTGGCTAAAGTGTTCTTGACACTATTTGAGTAAATATCAGCTGAAAGGATACCACAGGCACTAACCACTTCTACTGTGCTGCAGTAAACAATACTTTGCTTTTTCACTGCTGCTGCTGCTTAGAACAATGTATTGTGCTCAGATTATACTCACTTCATATATATATTGTTTCAGTTAATAGAAAGTAATTTCATATTGATTGCAGAAGCTTCAAAGGAATGTTTGAGCAGAGAGGATATAAACCCAATCTAACAGGGCGAAAAATAAAAAAAAGAGTCTATCCTTACAACACTATACACAGCATGCATACATGAAGTAGAAGATTATAATTTTAAGAGCTCAGACATACAAAGGGTGAGGAAAAGGATTTTTATTCCGCATATGGTAGAGGCCAAATGTCCTAATGAATTCAGCTCCCACTTCATCAATTAAATTAAGGGACAGTCCTAGTATATCCTGATACAAGCCACATTTTCCTCAAAGCCTCTCTTCTCTTGGTCTTCCTCCTCGACTGGCCTCTGAATCGCAGAAAAGGTAGAAGGAAGAGGAGAAAGCAAAGGAGAGGGACAAGAATGGAAGTGTTGCTGTTGGTTTATCCAGAGGTTCACAGAAGTGGCTTTTTTTGGGCACAGATAAAGTTAGGATAATTCAGACCTTAAATTATGAAAGCAATATTTAAAATAATTTAAAAAATGTTCTTTCACGTGTGTGTTTGAGAGAATGGGGAAGAAAGCACTTTACCTTCAACTAATCTGTTATCAATTATGGGAATATTAAGTCTATGAATGCTGAATCCATCCAGGGGATAACTTCTCCACTGAAATCAAGCCTTACTGGGAAAAAAAAAAACCAGATACGCATGCCTCTGCTAACACACATATGGAAGACAGGTTGATGAATAAAAGAGGTGAGAACAAAAGTGAAGAGATACAAAGGAAATTAATTTAAGTAATTGATTTGAAAACATAGGGTATGTTTATCATTCTTAACCTTCTTTGTACTGTATAGCAACAGCAGGATGAACTCTTCTTGATGACGATGATAATGTCAGTTTGGTGTTAGTCCAGGTCCTGGACTATCAAAGCGTTTTATCTGTACATTTTATTTTTTCATTATTACAGGGGTTGCTGCAAAGAAGGTTATTTTTATGTTAATGTTCTTACCCATTCCCTCTCCATCAAAATTCCTTTCCTTTAAGCTACACTTAGGAGAATTCAGCAGATTTTCCTCTTCATATAGATAGGGAAAAGGTCCCTTTCCCTCTTAAACTATACTTTGGTCTTGTTAGATACAGAAGTGCAGAATGATGGCAAAGGATAATAAATACAATAATAAAGATAGAGTCTTTGCTCATTTAAAGCTAATCCAAGAAGCGTAAACCATAAGCAGATTTGAACCTGCATTGAAAACAATTGTTACTTTGCCCATCTGTTTGTCTCTTCCAAACACATGCTTATTCAAGTCAGGAATACTTCAGCAAAATGACTTTATTTGCTTCACTTCATCCAGTGTGGTCTTTCCCACACCTATGGAGTATTTCCTGATATAGTTTCCTTTGGAGGAAAGTTCCATAAAAGACAGCTTGACATGTTGTCTCTTGGTGGTGATGCAAACCCAAATGCTGCTGCTCTTTGGAATGCACGCTTTAATAATAATATTAATCCTATTATCACTATCTATGGTTTATTCTTGGCAGAACCAGAAGGCCTCCCTGCCCACTCCGGGGTAAACAGCCAAAATTTCTGTCTGATTTAATACTGAAATAAGGCTAGTTCTAGAAAAACTGATGATTCCTTTCTTACCATTTGAAAGAGAGCTGGGGCAGGGGGAAGAGAACACACCGTTTTTCTTCAACTTTTCCCCTTTCAGGTTTACATCACCCTTGCACATTCAAAAGAGCAGAACAGCCGGTGATCCCCTTGTGAACTGACTCTGAAATTGTTTCACGAAGATGCCTGCAACAGGTGCTCAAACACCAGCTGCTCATGGTTTGCATTTTGCTTAACTTCATCAGTGAGGGGTAAGACACCTAAGGCTGCTCGTGATGCTCGTGATCCTCCACAATGTAAAAGGTATAATTCAAGAAAGTACAAGCTACAGTGGGTTTAAGTACATAATGTAACTTATGTTAACTTCATTTGAACTGGGAAAACTCCTGTATTTATTCTCTCTATTTGCATAATTTTTTTTCTTAAAACACGCTAGATGGCATGGACGTGTTTATGAGAGATTTGTGGCTGTGGAGAGCAATATTTTTGTTCAAACCACATGAAAGTTGTAAGATCATAGTGATTGGCAGCCTAAAAAGAAATGAATTTGTAGTGTTGAATTAGGCTCTAGTACAAAATTATCTCCTGGGTCACCTGTTTGTTTCTCCCAGTAGAAAATTACTACAAAAAGCAGCACTAATCACAATTCTTGCAGTAGAGATCAGAAGGAGAAGAACGGCCTTGAAAATTAAATTATTTTCACATTCCTACAGTCTGTGTAGTCACCTGTATAAAGGCAGAAACAAAGAACACCTTTGTAGGAGCACCAAAATATAAGTCTGTATTTACTTATTTTACATGGAAAAATAGCATTATCACATCTTTGTAATTAAACCCTTTATTAAAAATAGTCTAGTTCTGCAGGCATGAGGTAACAGTTTAGAGAGAGGTTCATCAAGCCATGTGGCAAGACCTGGGCTCAGCAGACTAAAGCAAAGTATTCCTGTTCTCTGAGAGCAGAAATGGTCAGGGCATGGTAACAAAGGTGAGCAGAAGACTGTGGTGAGCAACATCAAACCGGTGTGTACCACTTCATGTCTGTCCTGACAGAGCAATTCCATAGAAACCTGCTCAGCTCATCTGGTGCCTTTCACAAGCATTAGAGAAAGCTACAGATTTTGCTTCTTGTAAATCACTTTTTTTTCCACTGTTCTCCAAAAATAAACAAAATTAAAAGACTGCTGGTGCTTGTATCCTCTCTGTCAATGACACAGGTAAAACTCTAACTATTTTAGACTATTCAATGCTACTTCAAGCAGAATCTCAGAGGTCTTTGAACAATAGAGTTAATTTTTTCCAGGCACAACAACAAGCCCTTCATTTTGCAATCCTTGGAGTCCCATTTCTCTTTTTTGTAGTTGTACTACAAGGGCAGCACATAATTGTCCCCAAAATTACATGCACACATACTTTTCATCACTTCCAAATGGTTCACTTCTACCTGAAAATGGGAATTCTTTTGATATTGGCCTCAAAAAGACAACCTTCATGTTGCGATAAAAAAGCCCACTCTTCTTGTGTATTGCCATTCCTTGGGATTATCCAGTTCTTCCAGTATGAAATCTTTGCTCTCCTTTATACTGCCAATACCACTTAACATCACGAACGGTTGTCACTAGCATGCTCCCTATGTGAAAAATATTGATGAAATAGTGAGTAAGAAAAACCTCAGGAGTGATCCTAAGGGAACTCCATTCGCAAACTTCTTCAGCTCCAACACGAAAACTTTTGACAATTTGTTACTGATCTCAAATTTCTACTTATTATCTCCATCTTCTTAAACAAAGCTAATTTTCTGCATAGTACCATTTCAAATTCATTACAAAAGTCCCAACAGACTAAAATCTAATATTTTCCTTGCCTATGAAATCAGTTTCTTAAAATCTTAATTAATAAAAATATCGGGTTATCTGATGTGATTGTACTTTAATAAACACATGCAGTGCTATATCCCCTTTTTTTTTTATTTGCTATCATATTTCAGTTACTGTTTCAAGAAATGATCGTATTGAGGAAAATTACTGAGGCAGATTAAGAATTTGATGAGTGAAGTTGAACAAAGTAACTTCAAATCTTTTGGCTTCCTATCCTAAACTAGGGACAATGGACGAGAAAAGAAGAGTTTTCTAAAGAGGAATGGTAGAAACCCCACACCTGTAAAAGCTAGGTCATGGCAAGTCTATTGTTGGTTCTTCTACATATTGCATATTTTTCTAACCCGAGTATTACTGCTGAGTAGGACAGTCAAATTACGAATGCAGTAGTGACACTTAGGAAAAGAGAGATATATTTTTAAAATACTAAACATTCAGCCTTAAAATTAGTGTTGCTAGTATTGATATTGTCACCTGGGAAGCAGTTCTGCAAAGCATCCTAATGACAAAGCAGCACTCCATAGACACTGCTTATGTGTGAGGAAAGGCAACAGGAGTAAAGGAGGAGGAAAGCAAGAAAACAGCACACTGGGTGTGGTGTGGAAAAGCAAGATATGAAAATAAGGTGCTTGCTTGTTCTGGGAACAGGAAAAAGCAAGATTTACAGCAGAGTAAAGGGGAAAAGAAGGAAAGTAAATTTTTTGGGGGGCAAACTTCCCCCTGCGCTAAAGGGATTGTACAGTCAGTTTGGGAGTTGCAGCAGCAGCCTGGCTTCTTCCCTGCTTTGAGAGCCACGTGCCAGCGATGTGGCTGTTCTGTGCCCACTTGGGTGTGGTGAGAGCAAGTGCCTAAAGAGGGATGAAATAACTGCATCAAAAGTTTATCAGGTAAGACATTTCTGAAGAACTCAAAAGTTTGCCTGTTTTCACTTAAGAGCAATAACTTCTAGCACCCATGAACTATTACATCAAACTTCAGGACAATTCCCATTACTGAGGCAAAGTGGAAAGAAAAATCCATCATGTATTACAAGGAAACAATTACTGTTGCTATTTTTCTTCACTATTAAAGGAAAGCAAGCATAACTCTCGCTAACACTTCAAAGAAAACAAATCTCAGAGAGAATATTGCCAAAGTACTGCTCAGCATCATATTAGTAAATGCTTGCAGATCTTCAAAGGTGTAATTAAAGACATGGCTTTTAAACAATTAAGGTCATTTATGAACTTAGACAGTGGTAAATATTTATATTTTGCTAGAGACAGGTCTCCAGGAGCAAACTTCAAATTCATTTGAACCAGACTCAACATGTCAATTTTTACTTTCTACTTCTACTGGTAAAAGTGTAATAATGAGACCAAGGCTAAGGTTTAAAAAATAAGAATATTATAATAAGATCAAATAATATTACTATACTTCTCAGAATTTATTAAAAGATGTTTGAGAGGAGATGATAGCAACAAATTTAGGTTTATGCAGTAGGAAAAGAAATGTAAATTTTAGGAGTTTTTTTAGACCTTAATCAGAAGGAAAAAAAAAATAGCAAAATGCATCCAGAATATTTTTTTTAAATATATTTTTTAATGGTAATGGTTTCTAGGATTCCTGCAATTTGGCTATACCCTCGAGATGATTTAACTTAAAATGTAGTTATTTTTCTTTTTATCCACTAAGAAATTCCATTAACCTTGAGCTTGCAATGTCAAAACAATGATGGTGAAATCTGCAGTTTGCACCTCCAAAAACATTTAGTAAAAATATGGCTGAAAGCAGTCTGTAGAAAGCGTAGGGGGAGCTAATGGAAAATAATATGACAGATCAACACAAGGACTTTAGAAAGAGACCACTTGTCTGCCAACATCATTGTCACAGTTACCTCTTTTTTTAATAAGTGCTAAACTTCAGTCAGAAGGATTCCATACTTTAAAATTAGACCATAAATATGATTTAATATAGGATCACCTTACCTTTTTAATACAAATGTTTTAAACCTTATTTTATGCTCCACATGAATTATACATTTGCAGTTCATATAATTTATAAATGATGTGGCCTTTAAGGAATCTGACAATGGACTGATCTAAGATCAAGAGGAAGTTCTCCAGAATGCTTTTAGGAATAAACATCAATCTGACAGTATAATTTTTTAGGCATTTTGAAGTGAAGTATCAATTTTATCAGATAATTATCTGCTGGAGGTCAGTGTATGTCAGTTCCCAATCATTTTCTATTAGAGATATAATGCAGAGAAGGTATATATGTACTGGAACAGATTTTCCCTGCATATTTATAACTAAATAGTCCTTCAGGCTTCAGGAAGATAACACAGGTAAAACAAAGATGTTTAACCTGCTCTCCTGAGCCAGATAAGATTCATAGCATGCACTAAGGCTGAGGTCTTCTGTTATGGTACTGTCCTAACACAGATAAATTAGTGAAAAAGGATTAATTTAGTCATGGCCAATACTCAATACCATTCAATTCTTCAGAAAGCAACATCATATTTTTCATAATTTATAATTCATAAATATATAAAAAGCTAAATATACCAGAAATCACAGAAAAACATTGGTAAAGCTTGTTACTTTGTCTTAACTATGCCTTTTAATTCTTCTAGGGTACTACTTCTTTCCTTTAAACCAATTTTATTCCAGATCTTTATGTCGTTCCTTATTTTAGAATCAAATTTGATCTGTTTTGCCATGAAGACCTGGAGCTGCAGTCTCACTGTAATTCATGAATGTAAACAAAAGCTGAAAATTGTAAAGTGGAATATTACATCATGCAATTATTTCAGAGAGAGGTCTCCAGGAGCAAATTTCAAATTCATTTGAACCAGACTCCATATGTCAGTTTTTACTTTCTATTCCTGTAGGTAAAATTTTCATAACAGTACTAAAATCTTCACAATTACTAAAAATTGGTGTGACCTGCAAGGGAATGAAAACTCAGACTTCCCAGCATCTGGCAACGAAGTCCTGGGATATGGTCTGTTAACCTCTTTCTAAGACCACCTGACACTGTGTGTTATTGGCTCTGCAACTAACAGAAAGTACTAGGCAAAATTTTAAATACAGGTTTTTAACTTGCAAAGCAGAACAGGAGGATGGATTCTGCACCTGTTGCAATCTCTGTGAGTGACCATGCGGCTTTGGACATCCCCACTGCTCTTAGAGGGTGCTTCCCTTCTCCGTGTGGCTTGGAAGCCTTTGTGGAATCTCTGGTCCTTTCAGACTCTAAGAACTGATGGAGTGTGAGAGCACAGCTGTAAGTGAGGTAATAAATGCACTCACCCTCATCATATTGCTCCTGAAGAGCAAGGATCTAGGGGATTCAGTTGGGAACCTGGCAAACTCCAGGAAGGTCTTCCACCTGTGAACATGCCCAAATGGAAATACCCACAGCTACAGCCCCACAGGGCTCATTATAAGATAAAAAGCTACCAACTAGCTTGCAGAACAAAAACCCCACAGGTTTAGAGGCTTCTCTTTATGCAATTCTTAGGAGATTTATGTTTTTCTGAGAACGAAATGTTCTCACTGCATAACTTCAACATTTAATATTGCAAGGGAAGTATAGAGTAAAGGAAAAACACTGTCTTAAAAAAAAAGGCAGAAAATCAAACCTCATGTAAAATTTTAGTTGTTGGGCTCTTTCTTTGTCTTTTTTATTTGACTTGGATAAACTAATTGCCTAAAATTGTCAAATAGTGGCCTCACAGATTGTTATCTCAAACTGCAATACTGATTGGGTTTCATAGATAAAGACAAAGGCTTCCCTGCCCTACATGCCAGCCAGGCTGCCACTGCCTCCCTCCACACCGGGGAAGTAAATGTACAACTAACACAAGCTTTTGGGGCTTTGCTCAACACCACTGAGAGAGGCTCTGTAGCCCTAGGTGCAGACAACACCAGATTAGGTCCTTTCTGGCTATGACATGTTTTAATTCCAGTATGACCCATCATGAAAGTCATTTTAGACCCACAGAAAGCAGGTGTAATGCAGATGACATGGCTGTTCCACTGCAGGCTGGCTTCACCATACCATAACGGTGGCAGAGCTGCCAACACATGGAGAATCCTGCTTTAGCCTTCCCCAAACCCTTAATCCTCAAAGATAGGAGAAAATACAGCAGAAAAAATCAAATTGCTTTGCCTAAAAACCACAATATCCAGAGAGATAGCCGGGAGCATAACAAACTATATTTTATCCCTCTGACTGTTTTTTCCTGCAAGGTTCTTGCTATTCATCCCAGAGAGCTTAAAATGCACCGGGAACCCATTAATGAACAAGGGCTTGTGTTACAGTTATAGATGAGATATGGCCCCCATTTCACAGTTGGAAAAATAAGGGCACAAAGAGAGCAAATGACTTTCGCAGTTGCAGAGCACGCACATCTGTGGCAGAACTGGGAGGGTTCATGGACTATCCATCTGCTTGAACCACTGTCCTACACCCTATCCCTTCCCAGGACTCATTCTGTTCTCATGGATGGTAAAAACCAGACAGAAGTTCCTGAGAGAAGACATGTCTAAAAAAGGTCTTTGGCACTGATTAGAAATGGCCTTGAAGTTTTAAAAAGATAGTCTATGGCTCTGGAGATGTGTAATGGGTTTTTAAGCTCCATTTTTAGTTTCTGTGGTTATGCAGAAGATTTTAAGTAGTCGAGCAGCCCAGTGCATCTAGCGGTTCCTGCCAGCGATGATAGCGGTGGCCTTGGTTTATACGTGCTGTGCTCATCAACAGAAATCTGCAGCTGACGTGCAGCAAACTCGAGGTTTGTTCCACTTGGGCTTTGAGCTACACCATTTGAAGATGAGCAGTTCCTTTCAAGATATTTGCAAACCTTGTCAGAGTCTGATTGCATCATGACACCGACATTAGGCTGATTATCACTTGTCTGAGGAAGCACTGTTTCCATGAACACACTAGCTTTCCTCCTGCTATCTACTGAGCTAGATATCAGCATGCAGCACTGTGGCAGCAGCACTACAGCAAAGCCCCAGCAACACTGCTGAAACAGGAAAGGATCCATTTTTTCTGTAAATGCTAAAAATTTGCCAACAAGATCCCAAAGACAGTGTTGTTGTGTATCCCAGATTAAAAAAAACAAAAACAAACAAAAACCCCCATCCTGGCTGTATCAACTTCAACTCTGACTTATTCAGTATATTTGAGTAGGTACAGAAAATCTATTTCACCTAAATAGCATATTCACTATACATTAGTGTTGCAGGTAGAAAGGAAATAAAGAAGGAGAATAATATCTTTGAAAATGACATAACAATATTTTTCTTCATTATTTCTTTTTTCTTTCTTCACTTTTCACTGTTTCGACCTCCAACACCCACCTTTTTTATATAACATAAATATATGAAATAAAACAATCCCAGATTTCAGTCTGGAATGACTGGATTAGGATAAAGAGGTAACCTTTGTGAGGTAGCACATACGTGCCATCTGTACAGAAAGTCACAGCACGCTCAGAGCAAATGCCCAGTTCCACTACGTTGTTCAGCTGCTGCCTGGGATCACTGAGAAACCCAAGTGCACCTGAATGAAAACCAGGAAGGTTCAGTCTCTGCTCCCCTCCCCAAGATCTTATAGATTACGGTTTACAATTGCTGGTCTCTGGAGGAAAGCAAAGTCACTATAAATGATCAGAAAAAATAAGACAAATATGTGTTCTATACATAACCACAGGCCCTATTCAAACTTCTGTTCTCTGCACGTGCCTTAAATCCACACTGGGGTTGCCCTGATTCAGACTCCTCAAATGAAGGCAAGAGACTGGAGGGGACCTGGACTTCCTCAATATCTGATCACATTTTGGCAGTTGTGTGGATTTTCTGCCAAGCACAGTGGAAAGGTTAAATGGTAAATGAGCCAAGGTCCTACAGGCATCTGACAAGAGCCTCTGGAAGAGAACTGCTTTCCCGCACCCAAGCAGCTGAGCTAACAGACACAGCATTTATTTTCACCAGAGCATGTTGCCACAACCCTTTGTTTATTTTAGCATTGTCAAATTTTCCAGCAAATCCTTTGGGGATATACTCTGCATGTAACTTTCATTAACTTCAGGGAAAGTATGAACTGGGACAGGGGGAAAAAAAAAATCCTTATGGAAAAAATTTGGGATCTTCCTGCGTAATTACAAGTGTTTTCCCATGTTGTTAGTCCTAAAAACTGAAAAGTAGTTCAGAAATAAAACAAATAGCCAACAGAACGAGTAGAAACTATATAAGCTGGTGGTGAATTTCTCAATTCGTGATGTTAAGAGACATTTTGGTCTATTGTGCTGCCTGCTTGTTAACTATATAAATATAGGAAAAAAAGAATCACTGATGAGAAGAAAAAAATCCCCTAGAAACAAAAGAAAAAAGGAAAAGTGATTACTTCTATCCTTTTTCAAACATTATTCTGAAAGAAACATCGATTAAAGGAAAAGAAAATAAATGTCTGAGAGCATGTGCCATTACACACAGGAAAAAGCACAAAAATACTTTCAGAGTCTTGACAGACCCCGGGGTATGTGTTCTCTCCTTAAGTCTCTTGAAATCCACAAGTATCAGAAGGGAATTTGCAAGATGGTTTGTATGCTTTTAAGACTATTTGGGAACTGGATCTAGCTGGTGCACAAAAGATTAAATAAAAGAACCCCAGTGCTGTTTACTAAACCTTTTAATTAATCCATAAAAAGTGTTTTTATTTCTGCTCCTGGGTATAACTAACAGCTGGGATGTCACAAGCAGAGCCTCTACCTGCTGTAGATATATTTATTTCCTAAGCCGTTTCAGTTTCTCTCCCTCTTCAAATGGCTTTCCCAATTGTCACTTTTCTAGCTGTACACTTCCACAAAGTAAGCTTATGCCACTAACCTGCAGTGCCTTTGTTCCCGGTTGCCTTCTTTCCCTCAGCAAAACAAACTAAATGCTTAAAAAGCAGAACTTTCTTTTAAGAAAATATTAATTAATTAATTTATTTATTTTTATTTATAAGTTCTTGCTGATGGAACCTGGAGTGAATTGTAACTCACCATTGACTTATTTCTGTGACCTGATGGTTTTCCAAGATGGTCCAGCAATAACTAGGACATGGAATGAAATGTATTCAAGCCACATGTTTACTTTTGCAGGTAGCCTTTTCACATGACTCTCTCCCCACCTTTTCTATATTTTCTGCAGGGTCAGTCTCTACCTAATTTTCAGCATCTCATGTAGACAAGCCCTGAACAGTCTTTCATGTTCCTGCTTCTAACAAACAACACTGAATGAAGAGGAACCAGAAAAGATTTATTAATTCATCATGCTCACCCCCATGATGCCTCTTCAATCTTTCTAAGGTATCTCTGTCCCACAGAACACAAGGAACCAGCCAAAGGTCTGTTAAATTTGGAGCTAAAGTGCATCATTTGCCTTTACCTGTTCTTCAGCAGAAACAGAGCATCACCTCTGAGAAACTTGTGCTGCATCATGATACACAAAGAAATATTATTTTCTCAAATGCTATTAGTCAAAGAAACAAAGACAACATGATTTTTAAAATTAATACTTATTTTAATGGGGAAAATAACAGGAATATATAGGACATGCACCTTGCACATTGTAGGAATAAGGCACCAAAATATACATAGAAATACCTTTCAAAATTCCTTTCAGTATATGTGTTAACCTGTATGCAATTCCATTTTGCCCCACAGCTACCCTCCTGAGAAGAGACCACCATCAGAACAGTCTCTATAAACTTTTATCTGGCTTTGAAAATAGAAATTTAGAAAAAAGCCAGTGCTAAAATATTTTTATATTTTTCCTAAATTTTTTCAATATCGCACTTCTCTTAGCAGATTATTATGAAAAACATTTCAAGAAAAGCACTCAAAATAACAGTGTTCATAGTCGTTTCAGGTAATGCCATATTTCTATTAGAGTAGAACTTGAAATAATTGTGAACACTTTATACATACATTTATACATATATTTATCTGATAAATATAACTATAAGTAAACCTGCTACATTTAAAACTGCTTCATGTGAAGTGTGAATACAAAAATGCCAATTTTCACATTAGGAGAGGGAGTAGAAATACATCAGAATATGCTCTAACAATTTTTTGCAACTTAAAAGATTGCTCCTATCTGCAGCAATCATTTGCAATAGCAACTATGAAAATATTCACTATTCTTTCTTCGGCCTAATTAGTTGTATTTCAGTATTCTCCAGCTTTAATGTCACAGTGAATTAGTACAAGGTCGACAGCAACAGGAAAGATTTTAATGGCAACTGCTGAGCATAAAACATAAAACAAGGAGAATAGAGAGCAAGAACAAGAAGCACATACAGACCTGGTGCTGGTGTTTCAGCTGCACAAACCTCCCCACAAAGTCCACACCATTCTAGAGCCATATGTTTGAAATCAAAACCTTTTTTGACAAGCTGATCACCTTTGGCATTCTCTTGTTTGGACACTTTTGGTTTGGTACTCAGCAAATTAACAAACCCTTCCGAAGCAGCCAAGTGTGCCAGCCCAACAAAAGGATGCCCGTCTTTGGGACCTGGCTGGAGAGGTTCTAAGGACCTGCACCTCCTGTGCAGCTCCTTTACAGCTCCTCAGACCTGTTCTGCAGCTTGTCATCAGATTTTGCTTGCACATTTCTGCTTATGGCTCAATTCTTGTGTGCTTTTACAGCCTCAAATATCAAGTACAAAGTACAAGGGCCAGTCTCTCTTATTTCCATCAATTTTGCATGAATCATCCCATTACTTGTCACCAAAACCTTGCTGCCTTCACAATCCATTCAGTGCAGAGGGAAAAAAAAGTCAAACATCAAGACAACGAAGGAAAGAAAGATCTGCGAAGTCTTTTCTCTGACTTCAGTGAGCTTTGGGGGTTGGCCTCTTCTACCAGGCAAGCAGTGACAGGAAAAGAGGAAATGGCCTAAAGCTGTGCCAGGAGAGGGTCAGGTTGGACATCAGGAAGAATTTCTTCATGGAAAGGGCTGTTAAACTTTGGAATGGACTGCCCAGGGAGGTGGTAAACATCTCTAGGGATGGTGACTCCAAGAAACACCTGGATGTGGTAGTTGGTGCTGTGGTCTGGTTGACCAGGTGATTTTTGGTCAAAGGTTGGACTCAATTACCTTAGAGATATTTTCCAGCCTAAATGATTCTGTGATTCTATGAATCAGGTCCACAAATGTGTGAAAGAAATAGACCCAACACTTAAATTTTTAAAACTACTAAATAACAAATTAAAAGAACCTAATGTTACTATGCAAAATGGAATATAATTGCTCTGATACACGCAATGAAGAGCCACTAATAGAAATAGTAGAGATGCAAATACAAAGACTGTTACTCTCTCTGCACTACCATTCTGTGAGCTACCATTGGCTCTTAGTGTTAGCTGGAAGGATCGATGCAGACATTTCTAATTTGAGAGGTACAACATGTTTCAAGATAGTCGTCAGTAGCAAACTGTACACTTTTTATGTTGTTGTTTCCTTAGACACCCATACACATTTATCCTCAGCTGGCCTAAAAAAACAAACAAAACAAACAAACAAAAAATTAGAACATCTAAATCAACAAAAAACGCAGCCCAAAACCAAATCAAACAAAAAAACCCTCCACTAAATTCAACAACTAAAACCCTTCAGACCTCTTAAAACAATAACATCCATTAACATAAGTAACATTTCCCTTAAAATATCTCTTATAAATTGTTGTGCCAAATACCTATATCCCAAGTCCTCTGCAGGAGAATTTAAATCTAAGATGTAAATTCAAACTTCAATTTTGTTTACACTGGGGCTATGAAATAAATAAAACTTTGTGCTGAGATATACTTCAAGAAAAACAAAACAATCCTTTTTCACATCCACAAAATGTGGGTCTGAAATCAAAATAAGCTGGCAGAAGTGATGGAAAAGAGAAATAAGAAATAAAGATGCTAGACAAAGAGATGGTTAGCACCTTCTTTAAAAATTAATGTAACAGTGATGTTTCAGAATAAAACACCTCACAGTTTTATATCATGTTCCAAAACCAGCATTAGAGTCTAGCTACAGTTACTCTGACCCCTGAAATCACCACAAATAGTGTACTTCAGGCAACTGCATATGGAAATCATGTGCAAGTCAATGCATAGACAAACCAGAGAGAGGAAGGGATCAACATGCCACACTGCTGATAGTCTTTCTGAAGCCTTGATGAGGAGCCCATGTAAATCTTCAGAGCATAGCAAATAGCTAAATTGGCAAAGCTTTACAATAAGCAGCAAATCATTATTGCTTTACTCAGTGTTTGTTTTTAAAACAACATGCTGTATTCTTTTGATGTTCATGTGATGGTTACGCTCACATGTGGCAGGAAATTGTTGCCCTTTCGCATAAGAAAAGAGGCAAAAGTGTAGGAAAGGAGGAAAAAAAGTCAGATGTCCCCAAATGAATCCCTGCTGTGCTTACACACTCAGGACATCTCAATTGAAAAATATTCAGTAGGTTACGTTAGTGAATTAAAGCCAGGTGAAGTTTGTAATGAGTCAGGATAATTATGGCAGAATTCCTCCAAGTTGAAGGCCTTGGCAGCTGCTGGCTCATGTGACACAGCAGCTGCTTCAGACCAAGTAGACTGATGCTTTGTCTTTGACTTTCCACTGTTTTCCAAACTTTACTTCTATTAAGGAGTCTCCCCAGGTAGTTTTCCCTTTTTTATTATTGGTTTTAAATATACTGTCCAGTGTAGTTTAACGAAGCTATTAATTGTCAAGAGGAAATCAGAAGAAAAACAATTAGCAGAAAAAAGTCGAGCCTGTGAGCATTTCTGTTTACATACAAGTTCTCGCCTGAGTGAAAACCCCAAAATATATGGGGTCACCCCAAAAGACAGGTACATATTCATGTTACCTGCAAGGCAGCAACACAGCAGCTGACAAAACCTAGACAACACCCTACCAATAAAGCATGTCAATAGTCATACCAAAAATAACAGCATCAACTGCCAGTCAAGACAAATACAAATGTGGTTCTAGTGTGCCTTCTCAATTCTCTCTGTCAGGTATAACTTGCAGACAAGACTATTTTAAAGAGCATTTTTAGAGCACTATTAATTGTTTTATTGGTGCTATTTTCAGTCTCTCTCTCTTTATATAAAAGCTCCTTCAACAAACAACCTGCACATGGCAGAGAAGACAAAAATGCATAGATTAAAATGTCTGCAAAGATATATTAGAAAGAGCCAACATTTCATGAACTGTGATAATTAGAATGAAACATACTCATGACAGTTTCAATTTCTTGGCTTTTCCACAGCTTTATGGCAACTAAACAGGAGCCTTAAACAAGCAGTAAGATGGCGCTTCAAGTGTGTTTTCAATTTCTTGGCTTTTCCACAGCTTTATGGCAACTAAACAGGAGCCTTAAAGAAGAAGTAAGATGGTGCTTCAAATGTGTTTTTTTCAGAAGGCTGACACACCTGACACACCACATTTAGGCCCCAACTTTCCAAACCAACCAGTGACCCACCATTACACTCTCTTTTTGATGAATTAGACTTATTCTCATCAGAGAACTTAATAACAAAAAGGAGCCTTTTGAATTTTTTGATGTCCATTTGGGTTTAATAGCAATACTGTGAGTCAAAAACAACCAAGATGAAGTATAATGCCTCAAGTGCATTTAACTCCCTCAAGTTCAAAGCCACTTGAAATCTCTGTACCTCCTAAAGGCCGTTACTAGGAGATGTGGGTCACAGAGCAGAAACAACAAAGTTTTGACGATTAAACTTTCAAAACACTTTAGAGAGTGAGAACCAAGAATTAGTATAGATCTTTGACAGAGTGGTTGCATAAATTATTGAATAGACACTGGATCTGCTGATTCCATCCTTGTGTAAGATATCACTTGGGCAATATCTTTACTGCCTGATTTTTCCTTAAGAATTTCTAATCTCTGTAGGTTTCCAGAATGCATGTTCAAATATATGAAGAAGTCACACTGAAACCTATGTTAACTGGACTTCACTATGGGGTCATATGTATGATTTTATGTGCATAAATATGTAGGTAACGCTGGTTCCCTTCTATCAGACAATCAAGCAACACGGGAAAAGGCATTGCTATTACAGAAAGGTTATTTTTTAAAGATACAGAAGCAAAACAAGGCAGTAAGTACTTACTTTCTGTCAAAAGTGTTACAGATAGACAGGATGGTGAAAGAATGAAAGCTCAAAATATCCTGTGCATCATATCCTGTGCATCATATCCTGTATTAATGAAGCAGCTGAAGTATAAAAAATTAAATCCCTAGAGGGCAACTTTAATATCAATTTAATTCTTATTTATAAATACAAAACTCATTTTTGTATTGTAAAACTAGGTTTTTAGTCTAGTTTTAGAATAGAATGAAAAAAAAGCTGAATTTGAGGTTAAGTTTGAAAAACCGCGGTGGGATCTTATTTGAGTTTTAATGGTTAAAAAACAATCACTTAACAGAACTGGTAGAACAGGAACTTGTACCCATTTATTTGTGAAAAAAATGTATCCCATTTTTTACTGGAAGTTTTCAAAATGGAGAACTCTTTTTTCCTATGTAATATGTAAAAAATACATATTATCTTTGCAACATGTTCACTCTCTTCCAAGAGACAAAACTACAAAAAGAACCTTTCATAGATCATAGATCACATAAGTAAAAACTGATGACAATGCTAATGATGATGAACTTATAAAAAGGCTTGTATCTACAGAATTTGGATTAAAATTTTTTTCTCTGATTCCCTGAAATTCATTTAAAAAAGAAAAAAGGCAAAACTCTTATGATACTTGTATTTCTCACTATCAGCTGCTCAGAAATATCATGCAGACTTTTTATGCACTTTTTACTAGATATGGAAATACAAAACCAAGATATGCAGAAATATATTATTTCTTCCACAACTAAAAAAATTCAGACTTACCCAAAGTGTACAGATGGGAGATGAAGACCAAATGACACATTCAGCTTTATTTCATAAGACCATAGATAGGTCTAATCCCTTTCTAAGTGACAGTAGCAGGTTAGCCTCTGATTTTATTCCCAGTAATTCAATGTACCACTATGTTTTGGAGAAAATGGGCAGCGATACGAAATGGAAGAGATACAAAATGAGGCTCCTGGGAACTTGTTATCACTGGAGATCCTAGGCCCATGTGAGATTAGTGCAGGTGGAAGAATCCAGACAAACAACTGCACAACTTTACACTCTTGGTGTGATTATCACTATTCTCCTCAGAAGATAAAGGAAACTGAGGTGGGATGATGGTGTTTCCCTCCAGCCCTGAAACTTTTGGTTATAACAGGTAAGCAAGGGATCCAGAGCAAGAGAGAGTAAAGAGAAATCATACCCAAGTAAAAGTAGAAATGACAAGAAAAAAATTAAATAGCAAGTTTTCCTGCCCTGGGTTTGCTCCATGGTGGTGTAGAGCACTTTGCAAAGGCCAGGGCTTTGTACTGGGCTGGAGGGAGGAAATTCAGTGAGGGCACTGAAAATCATCACAATGCGAACAGAGTTAAATGACTGATTACAGGAACTGAGCTGGAGGGGATATATATGTGTGTCACTAAACCCATGCCAAAATTTCTAACCTAAGTTTTAGCTCCCTCTTCCCTCACAGACAGCCCACCTGCTGTAACTTCTCCAAAACCTTTAATTGCTTGCAGGTTCCTCATGAAACTTCTGCTGCAAGCCTGGGAGCTATTAGCATCCCTACAATAGTTATATTCTAACATGCCCTTTACTTCCATCCATCCCACTGCTCCAAGCTCCTCAGCTGCGTCATTGAACTGCTGATTCATGTCACAGATGGTGCTTTTAGCTAAAGGCTGCCTTTTACAACTGGGCAGAAAAATGCCTATACAGAGACGTTGCTCAGTACACCTAGAACAGGATGCACTATTTCAAATAAAAACACACTTTTAAAGCTAGAGTCAACAATATTTAATCACTATGCAAATCCTGCCATATGTCCAGACGTAAACCCAGACAGCCATGTCTGTCATGACAGCCCTGTTGGTCATACGGTTAACCTGGTTTCTACCAAGTCTGTGGCAAGGGTGTATTTTTTCAGGGCCCAGGAAGATTTCCTCCTTTAGGATTAGAGCCATAATTATTCAGGGATCCCAATAGTTTACAGAAGAACTGCCTATGCTCATGCCAGATAGAAACCACTACAGGCCAGGCACTCAAACACTTTTAGTGTTTTGTTGCCTGACATGGGCATTTGAAAATCCACTGAAATCTGTATGACTGAAAACTACAGCCAAGTTTCTTTGCTTTTCGCATAAGACCAATTTACACATGTGATAGACACCTTTATCTCTCATTTTGGAACCTTAATCCTCTCTATACTGTTTTGGAGGTTTCCCTCTTTTGTCCCCAGAATGGAAATTTCAAATGTATAATGGAGTGGGAATAACTGAGAAGTAATTGTAAAACCAGTAGCGCTTGATATTTTTGAAAAAGCTTTTTTTCTCTTTCTGCCACTGCAGTTCTTTCTGCCTGCCTGCCTGCATCCCCAGTGATGACAGTGCAGTTCCTTTGCCTTCAGGGTCCCTTTTGTCATTTGGGTTCAGAATTCACTAGAAGATGTAGACAACCAGGCCTTTCATTGATCTCTGCTAGACAACTGATGTGGTGACTCAGCATCTGTACTGAAATATTGCCTTAGAGATAAACAATTAACCTGATTAACTGCCCAAATTATCTTCAGGTAATTCTGAACTCCTAGCATATGCTCCATATACTTCTCTGAATGTTAGCTGCTGCATCTCCATGCTGCATTCATATTTCTCTGTCTGGCAATAGCTATGCATGTAGACTGCTAGATGGATATTCGCAGATAAAAGCAATGATGAACAAAACTGCGTCTCCGCCTGTTTTGGTATTCTGTGACATTCCCATCTCAGCAGACTGTGTCTGGCAGTCTCACAATGAGGCACTGCATGTGTCAGGGAGATGGATTATATCTGCAGTGTCTGAATTTCAACCCTGACTACACTAGCTCCTGCTTAACCTTACCTTGGGGATCTTGAATTTTGTGTCATTGAACTAGAACAGCAAATACATACATTTTTGTGTGCCCTTACGATGGCACATTGCAAACATTTAGTAGTATGAGATAACAAAATTAAAGAAAACCATATCCTTTTCACACATTTGGCAAATAACATGTTTACTCTTTATTATGAACTATAAAGCTCAAAATACTGAAAGAACAATGCAATAGTAATTTTTGGGGTGGTTTGCTTTAGGTGCTAGGAATTTAAAAAAATGAAAATATTATTAATTCCTTTTCAGGGTCTTTAGGCAGATCACAAAGAAACTAGAAATAAATGGATTAGTATACTCATTTCCACTAACTGAGTTGTGAGCACCAATGTCAAAAAAACCCATAATGAAATAAAGTGATTAATCTTATCTCCTTCTGTCTCATTAAAAACATTGGTGCTGCAGCTCACAGTTTATCTGAAATTTATATATGGTATGTATTAAAAGAAACAACGAAATACCTGGAAAATTTCAGAGTCACCAGTACCAGGATGAAGCAGGAAAAAAAATCACACCAACGGGAGCTGCACACTATTTTTCCCATGAAAAAAGTTTTCCATAAAAATTGCTAAACCTGGGCCTTCACTGCTATAAACTGAGATCTAGGCAAAACCACAAAGATACTAAACATGTAGGGTTCATACTTTGCAATTCTTGAAGGCAGTTGTATGGGAAACAACTTTGGCCATTTGAGGTTAATTTGGTCCTTTTAAGTTATAACCTAAAATTTATCTTTTGGAAATTTAAAGACCATAATATCTGTGTTACCTTGAGAAGAGCAGTGAAGGCAGATGAAAGGAAAAATGTAATTAAATCTGAGAGCATACACCTGTAGTCGAATATCTCCTACTGCTCACAATATTGGGCATTGGACTGATTTCAGAATGGAAACATCAAGCTAAAATCCTTACAGGTAAGTTTGTTTTACCACCATTTTCTCCTCTGTAAAATCACAATTAGTAGGACTCATTGCACCAGCAGTTTTTAAAAGCTGCAATGTGAATTTTTCTGGGAGATGGCTACAATGATGCACTGGGAGCACTTTTCACCCATCCTTAAACCCAGATGGGGTTTGGGGTTTAAAATACCATCTGGAAGAGTACCGGGCTCTGGCAACTACAATACAACTGAAAAGGTTGGTGTAACATGAGGGATTTTAGGACCATTTAATTAATCTCAATACCTGCACTTTAAAGGCTCACTTTTTAAAATAAGAAAAAATAACTGCCTGGTTCTACACTATCTCTTCCCTTTCACAGTCCTGAGTAAGAGAAAATAATATTAAAGAAAATCTTAATAATACAACAGACTGGGAACACAGTGCTCCGTATGTAGAGATACATATATCTCTATGCATGTTCATTTCATGCTAACCCTATATAATTCTCTATGTCAGAACAAGTTGTTAGGAAGAGAAACACCTATACATGATTTATTATCAGAGATATGGCTCATAAAATATTTTAGTTTTTACCCTTAAGCTTGGTTTGCAAATAATGTTTATCCATCCTGAATCATCATATTTGAAAATATAGAGTCGAGGCAGTGACACAAAGAAGCACTCCAAAAGGTTTGTAGAAACGGCCTCATGCTCTAAATTGTAATTCCTGGCTCATCCCAACTGAGGCAGAGCCCAGGAGCTTTTTCATGCTCAGACAACATAGTGGTTTCATTGATCACCTTATTTTGCATTTCAACACCAATATAATAATTTAGTTTTCAAATTGTCCTTATTTCTGTAGCTGTTTCATGCTCCTTTTCCTTCTTCCTGCTGGAGACCAAGCTCTAACTACATATGGACATATTGCACAACCCACAGTGTTTGTCATGACTGCAGATTCTGCATATCTTGGAAAGCAATAACCAGAACGACACATTCAAAAGTCTTCAGTGACCTTATTTTAGAGACAGGCTTGAACAGTAGAGACAACTTGATACATTTGAAGATCAGTGACAGACTCACACTGTCACTGAGATTATTTTTGGCTGCCCCCGTCCTCTGAATGGTATGAAAAGCTGCTTCTACAAGTCATTCCAAGTCTGACTATATTGCCTCAGGGTATACATTGCATTAGTAGTTAATAGTTACTTTTGTTATGTAAACACTGTTGATGTTCTGTAATTTCACTATGGATCCCAAAGGCGTTTAATACTGTCTGCTGCTTCTGGACCCAACAATACTGATAGTGCCTTTGGAAACTGGCAGCAATGGCTTTCTTGGAGCCTGTATTGGGATTCGTGCTCACCTTGGGAAGTTCTGCACAAGCAATTTCTTATGAGTTTTTGTTTCAATAGAAGGAATAGTTAGGTTATGAACAACTGAGCACCTGTAGATCGTATCCACAGTGTCAGGGTGCAAATGCAGAAGATTTTTGTATGCATAAACACATGCCATTCTCTCCTTCTCTTCAGTCAGTCAAAGTACATTTGCTCACACACACAGACCTACTCCACAGCAACAATACATCTGTTGAAGACTGAAACTAGCCCAGCCAGTCTAACATAAGTAGCATAATTCAGTGTAATTCTTCACTATTTGAGGGAAAAGAGTAAGAAAAAAGTTGCACTAAAATTGCTAAAGTTAAGCCTTGAAGATGGAATGTTACCTCTATTATTTTACTATAGGACTTGATTTTATTCTTTTCCTTCAAACTGCTGCCAGGGATAGCACCTCAAGGTCTTCAATAAAAGTTTTGCTTTTTTCATCTAGAATTTCTTCCTGAACTTTGTCACTTACAGTAAGAAAATTGCATTATAAACAGTGTCTGACAGATGGTCTGGTTGTTTCTCTGTGCCTTCAATCTTTCAAAAAATCATTGTTTAGATTTAAAACAGAGGACCAACTGAAAGCAGAAAATAACCAGTGAAATTCACCTATAGAAAATGGTATCTGTACTACATTGGTAAGCCTTTAGAAGACTTTTAACCATCATAAGGATGCCTTAGTATTCCCACCTTCCCCCCGATTTCTCCCTTGGAAAAGTCAGTCAGTTAGGGTAAATGTCCCGTGGATCTAGCAGCATGGCTGGAAAAGTTAGCTGCTAGAGAAAGTATATCAACAGATTCATCCCTTAGGAATCAGGAAGAAAATTGCTTTCAAAATTCAAACTTTTAATCTTCTGTTTATATCTGAGCTAAAACCACACTACCATAATCTCTGGGAATTGTCAATCTGGCTACTTAAGAAATAGAATGAAACAAAAATCAGATTCTGATCTAAGATGTATTTGTTGAAATCAAATTTGTATTAACATATTACTCTTCAAAGTCATCTTAACCTCACAGGTTGGCAACGTGTGTCCAGAGGCTGCTGGCTGAGTTACATTGCCCTCAGTCAAATAACAGACAAATAGCAAGAAATAAAAAAGACAGAAGTACTTAAAAACTGCATGAAAGGAAAAGGGCTATTGGTCCTGGGAGACACATACTGAACAGATTGTATGTGAGCAGAGCAGGTCCACTTCCCCCCTTCGAAAAATGAACTATGAAAGGAAAGCTTGCAGGACTTTATCCAACAAGAACAAGGGAAAAACACTGCTCTTTCTGTTCATAGATTGCTTTATCTTACATTCCTATCAGCTCTGACTCCAAGTAAACCATGACAACCTGACAGTGTGATCTGTGTCTAACAACTCATCATAACCAGAAAAACCTTAAACAGATTGCTCAGTAACATAGAACTAGGGTTCAAACAACTGAATACTCTCTGCATAACAGGTGAAATTCAGTCTCTCTAGTTACCAGTTATTTTTGACCATAACCAAAAATATTTCTGACTTAGAGCAGTGGTATCTTAACAAGCATCCTTTAAAAAAGATGTATGAAATGACAAGTTCATGCTGAACTACAATACACCTGTTAACTTAAAAACAAACAACCAAAAATTAAAGAAGGAGAGCAGAAAAAAAAATACTTTCTAGATGTAGTAAGTAGCCATAATACCATCTCTTCTATAAAACAAAGGAATGCTTTAGAGAAGGAAAATGATGCAGCAAGATGACAAAGTAGGAGGAACACCCAAAAGTCCTGCAAATGTGCTGACAAGTTCACTTACTCACCTTTGTGCCATGAAGTTCTTGGGTTACTAAACTTACTATCTTAGGAATGGTAACTGTTAATCAAACAACTTCACCATAGGAGGGAAAGATTAACATATATAACTCAAATGGGTTTGACTTTGTTCCTACCGGTCAAACTTTTTGGAAAAATTCTCATTGGTCCTACACTTGAACCTCCAGTAAAGTATCTGAATAAGCATGAAACGGTAAGTGGAAGAAACAACTTTTGTTATTCTGATATCTTCAGCTAAGTCTGTAAAGAAATTCTTGGCTGTTTTAATAGAAGAAGGTTTGGCTGCATAGCTCAGGACATAGTCTTCAGAAAGCATGAAGTATCTTTTAAGAGCTAATGTGAGTGCATACATTAAGAGGACAACAAATGACAATGAAGGAAAATCAAGCAAAAAGACCTTAAAAAAGAACAAAATAAAAAATGGGAGCTTCAGCTCCTTTGAATCTATTTCAAGAAGGCTTACAGACACAAAGTGAAAAATTACCAAGACTACTGTCATTGAAATATTTTCTGGCTCTTCACTGTGCTAAAGTAGGCTGGGCTTTGTCTCCCATTGAGTCTTTGAACCGCACTTATTTCTCATGTTACTCCTTCCACACAACACAAGCAAGATTCAAAGGTTTCTGTTGACTATTCTTCTGGTTTTTGCAAGGAATGTGATGCCATTATGGTGCAGCATATCTCATGAGATGCTGAATGAGTATCTCATTCTGAGCAAAGTTCTATCCTTAGCAACAGTTCATGACTATATTTTATTATTTTAATGAGAGATGGAAATAGCAGGAATGTTCAGCAATGTTGCAATAACATCTCTACATTGCTTATTCAAATGAACTGTATTAGATACAAACTGTTCATTAAAATACCATTTGTGTGAGACTTAACCTTAGAAAGAGGGCAATTTGAAGCCAAAGCTGAGTTTTTTCTTTCATTTGTGCCTGCACACTGCAACTGTCACACCCCAAGGGTAAACAGACAGAGCAAATGATTTTCAAGAGCTAGCCAGATGGGTCAGCAAAGACTTAACCTCAGTTTCTTTCCATCACTATCTTAAACCTCAGTAAGAAATGTTGTTCTATAAAATTTTTAATATTTTCTTAGTACCACAACTTGATAAAAACCATGAGTCCAGGAAAAAAACCCAGCCACTCTGTGTAACAGGTTGGGAGTTTTCCAAAGCTATACATAAGACAGATGCCCATTTCCAACAGAAGATTGAACATGTTTTATGAAAGATGATTTTTTTTCCTAGTTTAATAACAACTAAACAGATGTATGGAGAAAAACATGGCACACAAAGGTTTCTCACACACAAAAAGACTTAGAAAAACCCAGACTTGACAACTCATTTTACAGATGGGAGAGGAGGTATAGCTCTTCTTTTCTCTTTCCACATGAATATGTCTCAGTGTCATTCAAATCAGCCTCATGAAGGCCTTCCCCTAGTTATTTATGTGAAATAAAGGGCTAAAACTGTCTCGATTGGCTGAATCAGAGTTTGGCAAAAATAATATCCATAGTAGTTTTGCTTGTTCAACTGCCAATAATACAGTGGGTATCATAAAAATCATAGAACGGCTTGAGTTGGAAGGCACCTCAAAGCTCATTGAGTTCCAACACACATCTTCTACTAAACCAAATTTCTCAAGGTCCCACCCAATCCAGCCTTGAATATTTCCAAGGATGAGGCATCCAGAACTTCTCTGGGCGACCTGTTCTACTGCCTCACTACCTTCTGAGCAAAGAATGCCTTCTTAACCTCTAACCCAAATCTCTCCTCCTTTAGTTTAATACCATTCTGCCTCTTATTCATTATCTGCCTGTGTAAAAGGTCATTCTCCCTATTTTTTGGAAGTCCCCTCTAGGTTCTGGAAGGCCACAGTCAGGTGTCCCCAGAGCTTTGCCTCTCTTCTCTTCTCCTCCTCTGAACGACCCATGTTCTCTCAACCTGCCTTCGCAGAAAAGGAGCTCCAGCACTAAAAGCATCTTTGTGGCCCTCTTCTGGCCCTGCTCAAAAGCAGCTCTTCCTGATATAAACCTGTCCCATTCTTCTCTCTCCAGAGACATCAATATATACCATAGTATTCAGGAGGAAGGACAGGGGATCTCTGGATTTTTTTAAACATTTATTAATTTATATTTATGATATGTAAAGCACAGCCAAATAAACATACTTTATCCATGAAACCAAAGCAGAGAGGTGGTTGGTGATTCCCTAGGGGTTTGCAGAGATGTTGAATTTGTTTGCACCTATCCTCTAGAAAGTTCTTGCTCCACCTGTCTGATCACTAGATATGGAGAGTGTGTATGTGTGTGCATATATATTTGACTTACTAATTAAAACTGGGTCATTTTCTTCCATTTCTTGTTTTTCCTTTGCAGTACTAGCTGGAAGGAAGGTGTCCCTGGGGATCTCCAGGGTTATAGAACAGATTTTGAGATATTTCTGCTGAATGCATTCAGAATGTATTAACAATATATATATATTGACTTCACATTTCAGTCAACATCAAAATTTATTGACCCTTGAGGTAAATATTAATCTCAGCCTTGACTCAATCAATATTTACCACTTGGTTCAATACATCTTGATGATCATCTCAAGTTAATTCAATATATACTTGATATGCAAGAAAGTTTATTACACTGTTACATGGGGTTTATGTACTGTTCTTTCTATTTTAGTTTAGGATAAAGTTTCTAAATGATACTTTGATAAATAATATTATCTACCTTTGGATGATATTCTTGATCATAAATAAAATTAAATGTTCATAGACCTGATTCACAAGCTTGGGGAATGAGCTGCTCAACACCAGCAAGTTTTGCTTAGTAACAAGTTCAAGAAAATGTCAAGGACAAAGTACACAAATGCCATCTTTAAAAAAAAATTTAAATGTAAGTATTTTTCAGTCCTTCATGCACTGTATGGAACAATAGAAAGGCTTCCAAGAAACAAGAGAAATTATAATATCTATCTTCAAACATGCCTGCTATCAGAGGACAGAGATAAAATTCAATGTTTTCAGACTACAGTACTTGAAGATTTTGTAGCTCTGACCACACAGTTAATGAGTACTTTAGATATACAATTCCCAGGCATACTGATGTTGAAAATAGCAGACCTGACGCTGTTTACTGCCTCTGTATTGATTTCCAGAGGAGGAGCAGAACCTCTCAAGGAGAAGATGATCACAGAGTGCACTCCAAATGCTGGATGTATGAAAATATGGGCAAAATATGCCTAGATTACCTATAAATGTAGGCACCTGAAACTGAAGATGTGGACAAATTTACTGTTTACTACTCCACAGCATTAGATGGTGAATCACAAGCAGTTCTTAGGTCCTGACTATGAGCTCCCAGAAGCCAGCAGATTACACCTGCCTGCAAGAACTAAGAGAGCAAGCCTATATTCAGCAATCTAAAATTACTGAAGGAAATCTGTTTCTTCACTGGAAAGTTTTTGATTTATGGATCCTCCGTAAGATTAGGTACTACTGATGGAAGTTCCACCTATATGTTATGCAAGACTGAAAATGGGATCAAAGCTGTAAACTAACATACAAGATGAAAATTAAGCTAAAACTGGATAAAGCTCCGCTTAGCACAAGGAAAACACTCTGAAGAGCAATTGGGATTCTGGTAAACCATATGTATCACAATTTTTTGGTTGGTTTCCTTTCTCCCCCATCTTTAACTTGACTTTACCACCTCACTTCTGTGGCTGTTAACAGCAGTAGAAAGAACATTGCATAATTACAGCACTGAAATGGCTACAGTTCCCAATGAAGCAGCAGAAAAAAACGTAGGCTGGAACAAATGAAATATAGACATAAACAAGGTCAATATAAAAGAAATCTTTGTTGCATAGGAAACGAGTAAAATATAACTTGAGATAGAGAAAAAAATCAGAACACAAAAAAAACACTGATAATATAAAGTGTGAGAAATTGTCTTTTTTAATGAAGTGGATCTCTCAAGTCCTTCTGTAAGCAGCCAATGCCCCAGACCTGCATTTCTATACAAGATGCTGATAAGTCATGAACCTGGTCAGCCAAACCCAAAGAGAAACTCTCAAAGCTGAACAAGATTCTCCCAGACAGAAGAGTTTCGTCCTTCGATTCAAGTCAAGGGCAAAGACTGGATACTCAAAAAAAGAAAAAACAAGCATGTTACAAAAAATATGCAGGAATTTGCTGATTGGAATAATAATTCTAATCCACCCCAAATAAAGAAAAAATAATTAGGTAAAAAGAGTTTTACCGTTTACCGGTACTATCAGGATTAAGGGCGGAGCAAGGGTGGCCCTAAATAATTACTAAGGCTTATTTGGCCCTATTCTCCATTTTCTTCCTCTACATTCAAAATCAGTATGTCAGCAAAGATAAGAAAAATTGAAAGGTGGACAAGATTTGCCAGGTAACTGAGAAACGCCCCAGGTACACCTCATTTCTTCCTATTCCCAACTCACTTTTCTACCATTGTCTTAAATCTGGGATTATATATTTCTGACAGGACAACATCAAACCACTGCAGGAGACCCCAAGGAGGCAGTGTATTTGCAAAAATACATTGAAGGTCTCTGTGCTCTACCAGAGGTCAGAGATGCTGCCAGTGAAACCTCATCAATAATTGCTACCAGCGAAATCAGACAGACGAATCTCAGAGCTTCCAACATGCAGTGCAAACTGTCTTACAAAAAGATAATAATTTCGCTTTCTTAAAAAAAAAACAAACAAAAAAATGAACAAAACCCAAACAAACAGAAAAACCCACAAAAAAACCCCAGTAAACCGCAAAAATAAAATAACAGGATAAAGACCTGTTTTTCAACCAAAAGTTAGAAAGCTATTCTTCTGCTTAAATCCCTTGTTAACAAATCAATAGGGTCCCTTTATGTAACTGCCAATGACGGTATGTCAGTCTGCACAACATATAGTACAAAAACAGTTAAATCACTGAAAGCTGCATCATTTTAGCCTTATGCTTTAAGATGATTTTGCCATGCATTTTAGACACTGGGCTATCCCTGCAGAGACGATACAGCAAAAAAAAGGAAAAGCAACAATCACAATTAATGAAATGATCTATCTAGAATATTATTACAGAGTTATGATGTTCCAATAAGTCAAGATTTGGACCTGTAAGAGCATGTCCTGGCAAAGGGTGATACTGTCAACAATATCTGATGTTATGCCTAGAAGATAGGAAAAGGCAACTGGAAACTACTCTAAGAGCCGTATTTAACCATTCCTCAAAGTAATCCATGCATCCACACCAGTAGTCATGGAAAATAAACAATGTGTTTTAGAAATACTACTTTCTGAATTTTGACTCCCCCACAGTTTCAGTGAAATAAATCAAAAGCAAAAAGTACACAAGGTTCTACATTTCAAACCCCAAGCAGCACCACATGGAGCAGCACATGCCAAGGCAATACCACAAGCCAAGATGCAGAGGATGAGAGCTGAAACGGTCATCATGAGCATGGTATAAGCATATGAGGGTATAGGCCCACCAGCTAAGGTGGACTGATCACTAGCCAAAAAAAAGGCAGAGATTATTTATGGATTTTAGGCTGAACACAAGTTCCCAAATAAATCTGCTGTAGTTAATATTATCTTGTGGTTCAGTCAAATAAATACATAAAATTCAGGACTTACAATGTTTAGCCATTTTTCTCCTCTGGATTTAGGTCTGAAATTCAGTGTACAGATAACCAGACAGAAAGATAATTTTATCAGAAGAGAACAATTCATCAATTACACTGATAAACCATTTAGTTAACAATTATGAATCAATAACAATATTCTCAACTGCAACAAGATTGCATTCAAAAAGAGGTAGCAGACTAGAACTAAGGAATTTAGAGATGTCAACCTTGAAAAACAGAAACTCACAAGACAGAAGGGATGTATAAACCCAGCCATGTTGTGATTCATATCATGCTGACATACTCTTGATGCAAATTTACACAACACAAAAATCTAACACATAGGAAATATTATATACTTAAGCAAAGTGATGTGCATATTTGTATTTAGTAAAGGAATATGTAACAAAGATGGTGTTTTGGTATCTATAAGTTAAAAAAGAGAATGGTCGGCTGCACTAAAAGCCCAGAAGGTCCTCAAAACTCAGAGAGGTTTGCTATACTCTTAGCAGACCCCTAAACTGGGATATGCTATTTCCTCCAAATAAAACTTGTTCTCTGTTACACTGGATGCACATGCAGCTACAGGTTCTGATGCTACAGATGAAAAAAGAGTGGAACAAAATATGTGAGAGGCAGAGAAAGGGCATGCCCAGTCAAAGATAGATTATCAAAGCTTCTGCCAAATCATTTTCAGGAACTGAACATGGTTATTCAAATAAGGTGGTTGGATCAGCATATTTCTTGCTTTTGTTAGGAACTTAAAAGAGAAGCTTTCATTGTTAAAAGCATTTTTTGTAACCACATGAATACTGGGTAATTCTGCTCCTTTATGTAAAAGAAGAGCACAAGCCACAGCGGAATTGAAAGAAAATCAAAGAGAAAAGGTGAGAAAAGGGAACAGTGCTACTGTGAAATTGGTGTATTTGTTAAAGTATGAACCAAATGGAGAAAGAACTTCATGTGAAGATAGTGAAGGAAAGGCTGCCCTGATACAAAGTATGCTAACAGTTGGATTACAATGGCTGGAAAAAATATATCTATGACTATCCTAGATTAGTGTTCTCACTTTTCCAAGGCAGCCTAAATAGGAGTTACTGCAGTTAGACAGAGCCTTCTTTCACTGAGTGCATCTCGTGAAAATGCATTTCACAGTGACTCTCATTTGATGAGCATTTTATTGGGCACTTAGCAGTAAAATACAGATCATGCATGCCACAGCTAGACGTCATCATCTTTAACCCATAAGAAAATGTTTTTAAAATAATAAAACATTTAGTTTTAAAAGTGCTACAGACTTTGCTATACTCTGTTGAATTCCAGAGTGGCACTGTTGAAGGTTTTGTTGACTTTTTCTTTTTGCAGAAAACAAGATGATATCGAATAATTCAGTGTCTTAGGATTTATTTTATTGTTCCTAAATTAAACTTATACCTGCAACGAGAAACAAATAAATACAGATACCACAAAAGAAACCATGCTGTCACAATGAGAAGCTTTCCTTGGACAACCAGAAGTTCTCTGTGAATAAATAGATGATACCTTTACAGAAGGAACAGAGGAGTTGGCAAGTTGTGTGTCTCTCAGAGGAGATCCAAGTATGGCTATGAAACAGGTGAATCCCTGGACTGAAGATACTCAGACTGAAGCTACCAAAGGCTCAAAACTCTGGTGCAGTTTACACAAACCATATCTGCTGAGCAACAACTGGACTCCAGTATGACCTCTGAGGATGAGACTTACAATTCAAATTCCCCAGTATAACAGAAAGTAGTGAGAGGAAATTGATAATTTTCATGATGGAATGGATCATGGGACAACCAGAAGTGTACTCTTCCATTTTCTGTTCTAAAATAATCTCAAAACTCAAGCTAAAATCTTTATATTTCAAAGTCTATGGCATAAGAAATTGAAATAAAAGAATTTTAAGAGATCTGTGTTGTCATCATGACTCTGCAGGGCGCACTCCTTATCTCAGGCTTAATTTCATTAAGCAGCCCCCACTGCAGAAGTCACTTACCCTTACAGTCTAAATCAGTTCAACCAGTCTTTACACAAATGTTACCAAAAGCTTAGCAGCAAAGAAATTCTCATTGCATTCCAAATGCTACTCCAGATCGTCAGAAGTTCAAATTGTTTTCTGGGGTAGTTAGCAACAACTGAAGGAAATGTAAAAAATAGATGGTACATATACATTGATTTCTAACCATTTTTGTCTCAGTTTCCCCTACTGTTTTGAGAAGGACTGATGGAGTCCTCTGTGCTGCTCTAGATCAGAAAAAATAGTTGAGTAACTATTTGACCATCAAGAGAGACCTAACTAGAAATAAGCCTACACACTTAAATGTAGTCATCTGGCTAGCATGTTCACAATTCCACTTGTACTAATTTTTTGGGCTGAAAAAAAATCAGTTTCCCTTCAAGCCAGAGCACAGGTGTTATTTTACATCATTTCACCTAGGCATGCTGTTCCTAGCCTTCACAGGGTAAAGAGGCCTCTGTCTTTGAATTTAAATAGTTGCTGGGTTTAGTTTTCAGTACCTCAGAAATACTCTGTTGGAAACTGGAAGGTGGAAATATAAGATATTATCAATTCTGTCCTAAGCTGAATCCATGGGTCCTTTTGTACTTTAGATGGCCCTCTTTGGAGGAATATCAACAAAGCTGCCAAGTTTGAAACCTTAGCAAAGAAGTCCCTCTGGGCTTGCTGAGAAAAGCTCACATATTCAGTGCCACTCACTTGCTTGGCCCAGGTTAAAAAAAAGATCATACCAGAATCCTGCCAATAGTTACCTATTTATATTTGGAAATTCAATAGTTTTATACAAACACAAGTCTATTCAGGGGGAAAGCTTGCAAATCAGAAATGAAGATGCTTGTTCTCTTAGGAGTAGAAAAATATTTAATTTCTCTTACCATTTTTTCATATTTCTCCTTTTGATTTACTTTAAGCTCCCTGTAGGCTCGCGAGGCTGAAGGGAAGTGGGATTCTCCCTCCCCTTCTTTGTAGTACGAATAGAAATTGCTCTCCCGGCAGATTTTTCCAAATGCCCACAACTTTGCTCTTATATAAAAGGCTTTTGAGAGACAACAGTGTAGGATGGTTTGTCATGGATTTGAGAATTTTCTAACATTCTTACACTGCTCCAGTTTGGAGGGGTTTTCGGTCAAAACTTCAGCTGCTATTTTCATCCAGCCATAGATGTCAAGATAAGCAGAGCACACTCTGGTACTTGATACTAGAGTCATGCATATCATCAAGGATGTAAGAGAGGTCATCTCATCCTCACTTTGTTGTTAACAGAGACTGTCACAACACCCACTGAACTTTTCTTTACGCATATTTTTAAATTCCAGGCAATGATCTTGTTTCACTCTTTAACTTAATGTCACACCCTCTGCTTCTAAATTTATTCTTAAGCTGAAGTTGTTCAAAAGGCACTTTCAATTATATGGAATGGAAGCTAAATAGGTGTTGATCTGTAAAATTATATATTCCCTAAAACTGTTTCCAATCGGTATTATAAAGGCTCAGCAAGCACACTCTCAGGAGGCATAACTAGGTAATGCATCAACAAAGATACAGAAAAACAAGAGGCAGCTGGGCTGTTATTAAGAAATGGAGCAGAAGTAGTTGAAAATATAGGGTGCAAGCTAGAGGAAAAAGGCAATTTGGTTAAATAAAAAGAGCACCAGCATCTGCATCTACATTGGAAATCAAGAACAGCCATCAAAAAAACCCAAAACAAAACCAAGAAAAGTAGCAAACCCCTATTTCTCATTGTATAACAGTCTTCTGTCTTTTAGCTGCAACCAGAGCTCACAGCAAAGTCTATGTCTGAAGGGCTCTTCAAAGCAAAAATTACCAGACATTTTTCCACCGTCACTGAAACCAGCAGGACTTCTGGGGTGTGGGCACTTCTGGGAGGGGCAGTGTGAGCCCTGAGCTCTGTTACCTCCACGTGGGGGCACAGTTGTACTTGCATGAAGTCCTGTCGAGCTGCATGGGTCAATCACCCTCCCTTAAACCCTCTAAACAACACAAGGACATCTACTTAATTGCCTCATTACAGACTTTGGCACTCTTCTTTGTCCTTTTTTTTTTTTTTTAACAATTTATAATCAGGTTTTTCTTGCCACCATCAACAAACTTCACTTTTCCTCTAAGCTGGTCCTTTATCCATGGCACTATGGAATACAATAGGAAACCGTGAATTGAGATATGAGCTGCTCCAAGTTTTATTTTCAATATATTAAAACAAAATTAGAAGTGATGCTTACTAAACCTTAACAGAGATTTCCTGTGGAGGCATACAATAAAGACTTCAACATCAGCAGATCTATAACCACTAAATATTACACTAATAATTTGTTTTAATAGTCATGCAAACATAACATTCATTTGACTTGAATTGTGGAAATGTGTTTAAAGTCCATCACTTCGTGTGCAGAACACCGAATTCATGTCTGGACACTTCAGTACTGAAAAACCAAACAAAGAAATTAGAAAGAATTACAACCATGCAGATCCAGTACCTAATTCTATAAATGATTTCCCTGTCTTAGTGTATTACACATCCAAGTAAAGCAAAGACAATAAAATTTCAGTCAGAAAACAACAAAAGAAGGAGATAAGGACCTAAATAATTCACAGGAAGTATCAGAGAGTAAGAATACAATTAGTGTTTACATTGCAGTGATTTTGGACTGAATTTGTTTTATTGTAATCAAAAACAGGGCTTGAGCCTCAGCTGCCTAGTTATGGAACATCAAGCCTGGCTAGGTTCCTTCAAACGTCTTT
Source organism: Rhagologus leucostigma (assembly GCA_013397725.1). Taxonomy (NCBI): domain Eukaryota; kingdom Metazoa; phylum Chordata; class Aves; order Passeriformes; genus Rhagologus; species Rhagologus leucostigma. The sequence goes on along the minus strand of VZTD01000985.1, from coordinate 778,018 downwards.
GATAGAACCAGTCCCCAAAATTCAATAATCCAAAATTCTACATGTGTCCTTTGCCCACAGCACAGGCGCCATCAGATGAAGCACTTGCTGCCTTGAACTTAGTAAAGGCTCCCATGGTCAGACACAATAGGCACAAGATGCTCACCTGGCAAGTGAAGGGTTGCAGCAGAGCAAGTTCCCTCTTCTCACTCATTTTAACATACAGGAAGTGATCAGTTCATCCAGCTACAGCATCCAGTTTAATGCCTTAAACATAGCACCAGGTAGATGTGTTTCAAAGAGCATCCAACCATCTTTTAGTCCAACCTACAAGTCATTTTTTTGCATTTCATCTTTCACTGCCTGTGACTTTCTCCTTTCTATGTATTTAGTGGGTTTACCTGTCTCAGGTTAACAAAAAACCTTTATACTCACACTCAAAGCCCAGAAAACTATATATATATATATGGCTTTGTAAATCCCAGGCCAGAAGAAATGACATTTTCAGCTCTTATTGTAACTACTTCATACAAGGAAAGATAAGAGAACAAGGCCCAAGGTTCAGCAGACCACAAGACCCATGTTAAACTCCCTAGAATTAGCCTCTTCTTCTTATGTACCTACATTGATGTTTATTTCCAGACTTTGCTTTCTTACAGTCATAGCTGTAGTCTTTTAAAACTGCTGCCTTTAGTGAGCAGCAAGAGATGGGAGAGGAATGAGGGGCTTCATTAAGCCTTTACATGCTTCAGGTACGTGGAATATACAGCCATGCCTCACAATATCCCAGACCACAGCCAGCTCCTGACCAAATTATTGCCTCAGTGTTAAACTGCAGAATGGAGGCACAATTCCAGTCTTCAGATTATACATCTCTGTCTATTGACCCAACATAAAAGTCACAGATTCAATTGTTTTTCTTACCTGCAGTTTTGCAAAGTGGTGAATTTTCATAGGACACACGCATTAAAAAATTGTGAGCCAATAAGTGTTCAACGCAACAGAAGGAAAAAAAAAAAGAAGTGAGCTAGGAGGGACAGAGAGGCAGATTTTTTTAAAAAAAATTATGCACCTATGAAAAGGACATATCAACTGACAAAAGAAAGATGATCCAATTTCTGTTTGTCTAACCTTAAGTGCATGCAGAGTAGTTTAAAATATTTATTTCTAGTCAAGACAAAAGCTAACACAGGAGGCATTACGGAAACAGAATCACATTAAAAATATTTTAAAGGAATTTTTCAAGAAGCTCATAAGGACTCCATCTAGTTTCCTCTGAAATCATTAAGATCCTTGCCATAGATTTTTTACAAGGGACATTAGGAAAGAACCTCTCTTGAGAGAGGAAAAAAAAAGGTCTTTCCACCAATTTACGACTCTTAGAATTGTGCAAGTGGAAGCAAAATTTTGTTGCCAGCACTTGCCCTGCCATAACTCAGATATTACATAGCAATAATAGCAAGAAACTACCAAACACTGAGAAAACTCATTGTCACATTTTAAGAGCAGCAGATACTGTATGAGAACATACTAAATTTTAGAAAAATTATTAATTTTTAATTAAGTAGTGTTTAATTTCTGACTGGAAACTTGACTCATCCCATGTCCCAAAAGAAGTCACCCAGTTTGGCCATAGGAAAGGCACTTCCCTGGGTCTGCATGGAGCAGCATGAGTTAACCAGGTTATTAATATCCCTGCCCTCAAGAAATTTAAATATATTTAAATACATTTTTAAAATTTCAGTGTAAGAGGAAGATAACTATCAGCTGATATGGAAGTCCCTCCACAAACATTTACTTATTTCAAACTGAAACATTCCCTGTAGCTTCAATGAGAACATATGCTTTTGAGTTCTGTAAATTTTTTTGTGTTAATAAGGACCCTGGTATAGGTTTAAATATTCTCTATTAGAGCCAAAAAAGTAATAGTGGTAGTAATTTAAAATTAAAAAATATCCTCAAACAAAAAATGACAGACACTAAAAAAACTTCAGAGCAAAACAAGATAGGAAGCCATTGAAATTGGTTATATAGAAAATGTTAGGAAAAAAAAGAAAATTAGAACTCCTCCCTTCTTAAATTTAACCATTACCTCTATCAACAGAGAAATAAAGCATTTCAAACATGTGTGACATGAAGTCTGTTGCAATCTTAAAATTTACTAAAATTTTAGAAATTTCATTAAGTACCAACACCATGATGCATTGTAACAGTTAAACTTGTTACAAAGAGTGAAAACAAATCCATGAAATGCACAAGATTTCCCAGAAAACTCATATCATTTTCTCCTCCCTTTGTCTTACTCTTTTCACCCATGACTACAACTCTATATTCAGAGTGAGTATAACAATAATACCACTACATAAAACCATGCCATTGCACTGTAAAATCTTTTTAAATATTATTTTTTTCCCGTAAACAGATTGTAAGATAAATTTCATACATCATTTTCTTAATCTAAGTGATGTCTTCGTCAGCAAAGAAAGCAATTAAGTAGAATGAGAGACTCATATTCAGTACTCAAGTTTCTTTATCGTAAGGAAAATACTTTTATTAAGTACAAAGTACTGTAGCTTACACCTAAACATGGTAAAATTTTGTATTCTGTGGTATGTATGTATATATCTCAAGACATCTAGAAGGGAGACTGTAATTGCCTGCATGTGACTCACCCTAATATAATTTTTCTTGATTGAAACAGAAGAGGGAGAAAAAAATCTAACCTTTAAATTGAGAAATTTTGAAGCCCAAAACAGACTGGTATGCACTCTTTTGAAAGCATTTAAGTAGACTGAACACTCAGCTCAGCTTTTTTATCTTTCTCTTTCATTGTTTTTTCCTCTTTCTGGGCTTGTCGACACAAGAAGGGATAATGGGGAGGTGTATCATTCCCAGCGAGCTGCAGTTCAGTAACTGCTGCATATTTAATGTTATGCTGCAGCCATGGCCATGCAGCCAGCTGGCTCACATCTACAGTGCAAATAACTGCTTTCATAGTTGGCGGATTTTCTTGATATTAAGCATTACATGACCATACTCCATGTTTCTTTCTCCCCTACTAGCTCACCAGCACTGCAGAATTTCACCTGCTGTCCACTTCAAACTACAGCAACAAACAAACAAACAAAGCACATTTAACAGTCCCCTGATCCCTCTCCTGCCATGCAATAATCCATTTCCTCCTCCCATTCTGGCAGTACCCCCAGCCAGACCAGCCGCCCAAGTGGAACCGGTGCAGCATTTGTGGTTACCAGCACAAGGGCATCTGGAGGTATATTTGGAGCTTTGCCGGGGCCCAGGGCAGCTGCAGAATGCCAGCCTGCCAAAGCCAAGCTAGAGCCTGGTCACAGAGCAGTGATTGGCCCATCTGCAGCCACAACAAGGGGACAAGACACAAACATAGCTGGAAGGAAGCTCCTTGGGATAATGTCTCCCCAAGCCACTGCCCAAAATTCAGGGCCAGATGCAGATGGTCAGCTAAGCTGCTCTGCTTGGCAACATTTAACAAAACACAGAGACTCATCTATCAGTCAGAGTAGTAAAAGTAAGGAAAGATCAGGACATGTCAGCATGGGACATCATGTAATGAGATCATCACTATTGTCGATGGTAGTACACAGGTGAGAAAATTTGGGCTTTCTTAATGAAACAAAAGAGCGTTGAAACCACCCTGTCAATGTGGGCCTTTCCAGATCAACCAGTATGTTAGGAAATATGTGAGCTCAGAGGATAACTGTACAAAGAATATGATCATAAATACCACTTGTTGCCTGAGTGCAATTTGGGAGCCACTTTCTGTGCAGACACCCCAGTAGTGTCCTAGAGACTGGCAGGTTTTATCATCTGGCTGAAATGACTTTCTTAATGAAAACACATCTCTCTTATCAATGGATCTGCCCCCATCATATTTGTAGGCTAATGACTAATAACTACGGTGGAATTTTGGGGTAAAAGCAGCTACATGATTTCCAGTGATCAAGGGATCACTTGTGCTCTCAATCTGCTGCTGTCCTTGCAGCTCTGGGAGGAACCTGTCCTAAATGTGCAGGGTAGTTTTCTCTATGAGGTGTTTTTTGAGAACATGGCAAAGGTATGGATACTATAGTCATTATTCTGGGGGAAGTCACCTGCCAGATGCTATCCTGACTGATAATGACTTTTATTGGACAACTGGATATTCAACAAAATGCTTTAACCACCATCAGAGCAATTACATTTGGCTGAAGGAAGTGAAGCTGATGCTCTTTCACAACTAGGTTAGTGCTTGCTAAGCAGTGTCTCCACCTGGTATTTTCAGAGCGTGTTATGTGTTACATAACACCTGTGGAAGCATGAGAAAGCAGCTCTCTGGTGGCTGGAAGGCACAGGTTCAGTCAGCTTTACAGAGCCAGCAGTCAGCCATCTCCAAGATGACACAAGGGACATGTCCAGCTCTTACGATATTCTTTGTAGCTTTTCTTGCTAGATAAAGACTTGTCTTTTAAATAAAAGAATCTAATTTCCAGTGGTATGTTTTTTTTCTAGTGCCTTGTATAGTTTTTCATGCATATTTCATGGGCAGTCTACGCAAGGCAACATGAATATTTCAAGGTTTTTTTTCCCCAGAATGCTAGGGAAAGTTCTCTTCTATTTGAGTATGAAAATTTTATTATTCCTTTTTAAAAGCTTTTTCTACTGAAAAAGGAGGAAAATTAAGTATGAGTTAACATACAGGATTAGCAACTACTGCATAGAAATCCCACTATGAAAATACTATGATCTAAACTAGGTGAGATGGATCCCACCTGTGCTGTCTCATTCCAGCATTCCTGTGAATCCACTGCCCCAGACTGTCTATAGGCATCTTGCAGGTCTGCAAAAACAGCAACTTACTCTTACAAGTAATGGGGTGTACTCACTTTGGGCTGTGGCAGAAGCAGGACCAATTATCAGGTCGCTTGGCAGCTATATCTGCACTGGTGCAAGCATCTCTTTTTGCAGAAGAAATGAGAACAGGAAGCAGAGAAAGTTTCTTTAGACAGACGAGAGTGAGCTCAGCGCTGCATATATTATGTCATTCACCAGGATGGTGACATTTGGCGTAAGTGGAAGGGCAAATCTCCCCACTGAGGGATGGGTGACAAGGCCTCTACGCTTGGCACAGTTTGGATTTAGTAAATTGCTTTCCCTATCTTTTCATTTCATACGCCCTGAAGTCATGCACAAAGTTCACTGTGAAATAAATGGAGTTTTGAAATGATTGCTGACAATGTCTTCATACCAATATGTATTTTCATGGAATTATTCCACAAAATATTTTTTTCTTCCTTAGAGTTCATTGCCTAAGACCAACACTAGGTTTTGTTTAAGAGCAAAAACTGAAATGCCTTTGTACAGCTGTAATGATCTAATCTACATGTGAGTAAATGCTCCAGGGAATACCTTGCATGTTGCCTCTCTGGTGCTCTGAAATGCACTTCATAACATGCTATGATATTTGTAGAAACCAAAAAGGGCTTTTAGAAACCTGTCTCTTTTCAGCCCTCTCAGACTTCTATTGCCTCAGCTCAGGCTTTTGTTGCAAGAATTGCTTCACCTGCTCTGAGAGATAACCCAGATCATCTGTAGCCAGCTTGCTGCCCCTCCATGAACTGTAGTCCAGGACTGGTGTCACAGGACCAAATACCCCTCAACGGAAGCTGCTCTTACTGCTGGAAACAAATACAAACCACGTTGTTTTCCTGAAATGGGTTCTCTGTAAATATACAGGGGAGGGCTGCTTCTTGGCAATCCCTGCAAGCTGAATTCTCAGATTCTTGCTTTTCTTCTGAAGCCAGTGATCAGTCTCAGTGCAATGGCCAGTGGGGGGGGGAGTGGGCACAAACATGTATAGTCACCTTCCCTCACTCATGTAACAAATGTAGAGTTTCCTGAGCACCTATCTCACTGGAAATAGGCTAGCCTAAGGAAATTTAAGGCTTCCAACAACCTGATTTTGCTGTCCTTGCATCTAAGCCTAGCTGAAAATAGACTGGTCTTGGTCAAACTTAAACAGTAAGACAGATAAGTAAGAAAAAAGACTCTGGCTGTCCTAGTGGGGAGATAAACCAATGCAAAGGAACAGCATAGGGATGTAAAAACACTATGTAGAATAGGCCTATTTTGTTCATTGTTAGTTCCATGATGCATAATTTACTACACTTTGAAGCAGAAGTATGGGAAAAACAATATTCTGTCAGGTATATGTACTATAAATTCTATTTTGGCAATGAAGCTTAGCTTACTAAGCTCATTTGAGAAATTTTACTCAGAACCAGCTTCATTTTCATCCTCCCTGAGATAATTCCCGTTTCACTGAAGAAATGAACACATACCAACAAACCATGCAAGAAAGTCCTGACAGCATCCTATTAACTTTACAGTAGCAGACTGATTATCTGTGAAAATGAAAAAAATATTCTCTTCTGAACAGAAAGAACCTCCTCATTTATTTGTTCAATAACTGCATGTTAAAATTCCAAAGTTAATCTACTTCTCAAAAGCACTCTTTGCATGGTCCTCCCCCTCACCTTCCACTGCTTATGCAGCCAGTAGTCCTGTCATTTCTACACAAGCTTTTCACTAAATCCCAGTGTTCCAGCAGATTAAACCAAGAACATGAATTCTTTCTGTGTGTTTAAATGCTAAAAATAAAGCATCAGATTTTCAGCTGACATAAATCAGCCTGATTACAGTGAAGTCCAAAGAAAGCGGAGAATAACGCAGCATACCAAATCCAGCTCACAGCTTCTGAAAGTAACCCATGTACCTGCTTCAGTGTGTACCCATACAGACACACAGCAACACAGAGAGAATAGGAAATGTATACCTGCTTCGGTAGGCTTTCAGCAGTGCTTTAATTTACCTGCTCTTAATTCTAACATACATTTGCTAAATTTTAATTAAACTAAAAGTGTACAAAATAAACACTGTAGCAAAGCTAACCATAAATAGGTGCAGAAAGAACCTGTTCATCCACTTGTGTTATTTTCACAGGCAAGACCTAAGCACGCCTCAGATGATACTCCCATGACTTTTACTCTGGGTGACCACAGATTTCCATCCTCAGGATGAAATACACTGGTGGCACCTCTGCGTTGCTGTTTCATGATGTCTGCAGACCCAGTGAAGTACTAATAAAAGCAGCTGGAAGTTTTATGCTTTTTGTTAAATTTGTGACAGCTGTAAATATTTTGTACTTTAATGAGATTATAGAAGTCTTGAAACCCCAGATTTCATGCTCTGTGGGGGATTGCACTATCTAGGCCTTAAGGCTTGTGTTTGGAATGTCTCATGCCAAAACCACTGGCTAGGGACAGAGCAGAATCCTAGGATTTACCCAGGCCCTTCTCAGCCTCAGAAAGGGTCACAGGGCATGACTAACATATCCCAAGACATATTCAGCAATGGAGCATCCTTAAACTTGCTGCTGCAGTGTTTTACTTTCCTTCCTGATAAAAAGATTATTTAATGTTTAAATTTAGGTTCCTTACTGAAAATGAAGTCTATTACTTCCTTCTTGGCATATCTGTCATGAAGATAGGGAACAGATCATTCTTTTCCTCTGTGCATTCTTAAAGATTGATGTCATGTTTCTCATCAGACTTCTCATATTTAAACTAAATAATTTTACCCTGCAAATGAAGTTATACAGACTTCCCAATTTCCTTATTTCACTCCAGATTCTCTTCAATGAATCTGGAAGTGCAGTCTCAAGACTGAATACATTTCAGTTGTGCTTCTTCCTGTTCTGTAAGATGAGTGTATCTTATAAACCAAACCTGTTGGTACACCCTGATATATATTTTCCTGGTTTTCAACAGTGTAATTATATTTCCTTCTGGTTTTTGTCTCAAAAATTTGCAGGTCCCTTTCCATACACAATTTACCTGTCTGCTCCCCACCTGCCTTAGTGTGGTTGATAATTCCTACCTAAACTTTGCATTTTGCAGTTGTCCCTACTGCCATTCATCCTATGCCCACCAAGCTCCAAGCTCATTTCTCCCATTTTTGAAATAATTTTAAGCTCCAAAACTGTCTTACACCACTCTGGCAATTCCTCCCTCTCTGGAGCTGAACAGGCAACTGCAGAAACTTCGAAAGATCTTTCCATCTTGATAGTGTTACGAACTATGGCTTCCCAAGTAGTTTGTTTGCCTTTTAATTTTTCATCTAGGTCCCTCTTCTTTAATTTGTTATGTGCTACAGTTTAGTAGCACATAAAATGCTACCAAAACCTTCTTGAAAGTCAGTATACATAACATCTGCTGTTACTCTGTTACAGGTTTTCATTAAATTTCTTTAGAATGAAAAACTCTGTTTACTGTTTTGTTTTGCTGCTGTCTTCTAGGTGCCTGCAAAAAATTCATTTAAATGGTTAAGTGTGAGGTAAAATAGTTTTTTTTCCAGTCTTTTTATTCGCTTCCATGGCAGTTAAGTTCAGGAAGAAACTTTATCTAGCAAAGATGACACTCAGCAGTGGGATCGTCCAAATTCTTCTTCTATTAATAAAATCAGTACAAGGTCCTTTAAGTACCAATTTCTATAGATGTTAAGGTTAGCTCTTATCACATATGGCTGTAAAAGCTGAAACTGTATTAGCTAAGCAGGAAAGAGCAGTGAGAGCCAAACTTAGCCATGTTGTGAAAAGACATCTTGCAGAGGAGAAGATGCTGTGTAGTACTTCTACCTTCCAGAACTATAGTACTAAGCAACAGAATTATCCTTGGACTTGTGGGTGGTTGTCTGCTACTTCTGCTTTTCTGTGTGCCTTCTGGCAAGTCATTTAACCTTTTTCTGCTGCAGATTTTCTGCCTATATGATGGACATAATGATGCTCACTATCCTTTTTAAAATGTGCTTTAACAGCATTAAAGACAAAAAAATTTCTATCAGTGCTAACGTGTTATTTATGAATCACTGTCCCTGGGTAGAAGAAAGTGAAATTTAGAAAATGGTGTGGTTAAAAAACCCCAAACAAGTAGCATCCAGCATAATAAAGATTATATGTAGGAAAAAACCTAAGAAGTTTCAGAGTTCATTGTTCTGCTCTTACAAGTAAATGAAGATGTAACATATGCTTTTAACTCCTCTTTCGTTTCACCAGCTGTCCCATGCAACCTTTAACTCCCGAGAAGAAATAAGCACATAAGAAGTGCATTATTGGTTGGAAAAAAAAAAATCCTGTCAAATTTTGCTGTACCATACCCACTCCACAAACATTAATATGAAATGAGGATTTTTGGAGTTCAGTGCCACTTTTTTGTAAGATTTTTTTTTTCATAAACTTTAGTTAAATGTCAATCTTGTCTAGACCTTGATGATACAAGGTAAGCTGTCATCTCGAAAAACAGCTGTCAGTGCAAACAGCTACAGAGATTCTATGGAATAGAGAGCAGAACAGGTTAAGCAATTTAAGCCCCAACAATTAAACTTTTCTCAAGAAATCACAAGATTAAATAAACAAATAAATATTAGTATCTATAATACTAAGTCAGTTACATATATTTTATGATTCCTTGTGAAAGAATGTACAAAAAAAAAAAAAAGAGAAGAGAAAAAGAGAAGAAACAAGAAAATGGTTACTGAGGAGCCTTGACCAGACCTGTCTTTCAGTTTAACTTACTTGAAATATTTGATTAAATTTTGTTTACACCTGTGTCATGCCCTGACTTAAACATCATCAGAACATTTTGTCCTACCACATTCTGCCATATTCCTTGAAAATGTGAAGTAGTTGCTGAAACAGGAAAGTAAAGCTTGAAATCTGAAGTGGAGGTTTTCCCCAGTGAACTTTAGAAGTACCCAACACATGCTGGGGGGTGGTATTCCTCTAAAGAACTTGTCAAAACTATATACTTATGTGGTAACATTTGTAAATCCCATTTGTCTCCAAGTTCAAAACAGCAATGGAAGTGGTCTTCACACACATTTCCATATGCTTGCATTTCTAAAGTACTTTAAAAGGAGTGTCTCCTGCTCGCATATGGCCTGTAGAAGGCATTTAGAGTTCTGGAGTGCTAACTTGTGGGATGGGAAGCAGCTCTATACAGGAGAGGTGGTTTCCATCTGCAAATGCAAAAAACTAGAATTGCATCCTCATCAGAGCCTTAGCATTTACTTTTTCTTTCTTAATTCCCTTTGTTGGCATATACTGTGAGTTACATGTTTCAGATCTGCTTTTAGCTTTGCTGTAATAATCAGCAAATGGAAGTCCATTCCCAATGTTTTGTTCTTTTATTCTTTCCTCTTTTTTTATTTTCTTAAACTCTCCGTAACTCCCCTCCAATATGACCACGTGATTATATCTGCTTTAAAACATGCTCACTTTTGCTCTCCCTTCCACTCACCAAACCCACGTGTTCATTACAAACTGTTTCCATCAACTCATCCACCAGTTTTGAAAATACAACACTGTGATGGTTGGTTACACTCTTCTACATTTTTTATTTAACTCAAATTGTCTCAAGTTTTGTCTTGTGACTCTGTTTTTTGCTGACAATGCAATATATTGGCAGTAAACTTTGGGTTCAGGACCATTCTCGATATTTCTCACAATTCTGTTGTAGAATCTGGACTGTATCAGCCAAACTACCTTATAAATCCATTGCCACATGAATAGATCCCAGCTGAAGTGTTGTTTCTCACTTCGGTGTGGATTCTAAGAGTTTTAAACATGTGCTTCCTGCCTTTCATCAAGTCACAAACTTTACTTGAAGAAGAATCTTTTTTTTCCATATGGATAGCCTTCATGATTGTCTACCACTTCTAATGGGGCAGGATCCTCAAACACTGGCAGTAGGCAGCACAGCTTCAAGGGAATATTCTCATGAACAGGATACTTTCCCAAATGAGACCACATATCTCAACAGAAACTTGAGCAACACATTTCATATGGTTTTAGCTGTGCTTTAATGCTCCCCAAGATCCGGAAAATGGGAGTAAGCCTTCACTGCATGATCACATAGGTCTATCTATATCTACAGCAAATGCACAGAAGACATTTGTTTCTCTGGAATTCATCATAACCCTGGGAACAAGATCCACCCCCTCCTCCATGCCACATTGGAGCAAAGCTTTCAGTTACGTTTGCAATGCCACACTGATGGTTTTGGTAGTGAATAACCACTACTACACAAGTCTGGGATGTCATCTAAGCTTCACCAGTACCCTCACTCTTAGCTTTAGATATTTTCATCATGGAAAAATATTGGAAGACGTTTGAACTTTCCATTTTTTGCATACAGATCTGCAGCTGAGCACATTTTGTGATTGTTCCCGTGTACTTGGCATAGAATTTGGTGCACCTCAAATTCTGTGTTTAGTTTTGGGCCTCTCCCTAAAAGGAGGACATTGAGGTGCTGGAATGAGTCCAGGGAAGGGCAACAGAGCTGCCAAAGGGTCTGGAGCACAAGTCCTGTGAGCAGCAGCTGAGGGAGCTGGGGATGTTTAGCCTGGAAAAAAGGAGGCTTGGGGGGACTTCATATCACTCTGGACAGCTGCCTGAAAGGAGGTTGCAGCCAGGTGGAGGTCAGTTTCTTTTCCTAAGTAGTAATTGATACGATAATAAAACAGGCTCAGTTTGCACCAGGAGAGATTTAGATTGGATATTAAAAGAAATTCTGGTGGAAATGGTTGTCAAGCTTTGGAACAGGCTGTCCAGGGAAGTGGTGGAGCCACCATTCCTGCAGGGATTTAAAAGTCGTGTAGATGTAGCACTTGGGGACATGGTTTAGTGGTGGGCTTGGCAGTGCTGGGTTAATGGTTGGACCTGATGACCTGAAAGAACTTTTCTGAACTAAACACTTCTATGATAATTTAAAGTGTCAGGATAATAAAATCATTTTTGGCAGATTATTTCTGCCAGGTGTTTTTGATATAAGTGTTTGACATTTCTGAAGGCATAATCTCCACATTTCAAGTTGATAGGTAAACTCACTCAAGGATTTCCCTAACAAGAACAATCATAGCTTAAGAAGCAAATGTAAATCAACCACACTTACGACCAAGTAATCAAACAACTCAGCTCCTCATCTGTTATGAAGAAAGTTTGTAGAGCTCTTGCAAAAACTCTAAGCTTACCGTTCAAAGACTGTTTTTCAGTTCAATACTGTTTCCCTCTTTGAGCAAGCTCTACAGCCAAAAGTATAAAAAAAAAAGAAGCCAAAAAGCTGTCCCAGATCAAGCCAACTCCATCATGGTATTTCCTATTATAAACAAACCTTTGGAATCACAAATCAAAACTTGGTATCTATATTGTTCTTTTTCTCCGTAAGTTAACCTTGTTCTTATCTTCCAAACTCATTTTATCCAATTATCTTTGAGGGATAGTTTCCTTTATATAGACACAAACGTTTGTTGCAGTGATTGATAATATAAATAAGCTGTAACCACACATTCCATCTAGGCTTGTACTGATGTCCATTTGCTTGTAGCATTGTATTAGGGACATTGCTGACAACACCTAACAACTAATTAAAATACCACTCACCTACACAGAGGGATGATGCCTGGCACACCCAAGGGAAATGAAGAGTCTGAAATGAAATGTCACACTTGCTCCTCCTTTTGGACTTGCATGTCTATTTTGAAAATAAGCCTAGTATGAGGCCTGAGTTTAGATTAATCCATCTTTTAATAAGACTCTGTCACACAAAGTATTTCCATAGTCATTCTTTTTTATTATTCTATACTTATATTTTTTCAGGAAAGCTGATTCCGTTCTTTTCCTTGTCTTGCTAAAGCATCCTGCTTCCTTTTGAGATAGGCATAAAAAACCCAATCTCTTACTGCGCTGTGTTCTTGCTCTTCCTCACAAGCTCGAAGAGGAATCATTAGATAATAATTTTACAGGTAACCAATGACCATATTTGTGCTTTCTCAGCTAGGCCAGAAATCATTCAGCACCTCAAGTTTTCCAGCCCAGCAAAACCTGTATCAGAACTGTCCATCTCAGCCTCTACGTCTATAGACTGAATTAATGTGCAGAGGTATATTTCAGTGCTCTTCCAGGTACAAGTTTTCACAAGACTCTCATGTGCCGTTTTTCTTCCCCTGTGTACTCACGCAGGATGCTTTTGTTCTTCTGATTACTACATCTTTAGGGGGAAACTTTCCATGTCATCTGACCTGACAAACTATGACCACCAGAAGGTCTACTACGGAGAGCCATTTCCTAGCCTTTTCCTATATTATTTTCATCTGCAAAACTCAGACTTCTTAGTACGGGCCAACAAGCCCATAACAACACCAGAGTGTATCTAAATTTATCAAGGGAGGATTCAACTTATCCCAAGATAAAAGCAGTTCACCCAGTTATTAAGATGTCTCACATCATTCGTTCCCTTTTTGATTCCTTCTGTTGTACTTCTATCAGACAATCCCATAAACAAAGTTCATTATTATTTTACTAATTTTCTAAAATACCTCAAAGTCGTTATTTAATAGAAAAAATAAATCTTGAACGGAAGAGCAAGTTATTTAAAACAGGCTGTGCCACTATCAATTTCCTATGCTGTCCTGAACTTTCACTTAAAGGATGAATGAGGAAAAAATCTAAATATAGTAGGACAATATTTTCCCTCTGCTTTTTCGCCCAGTAGAAGACTCAAAGATTAATATACCATGCAACAGAACACATGGCACTTCTACAGATCTTAACAAAAACACCTACAGTGAAAACAACTACTTTCTGCAGAGAATCTTTTAGAGACAAAAGGGCTCTTCAGAAAAGGCCTCTGAACAGGCTGTTGGCAAGTGCCTCTTGATAAAGAACTCCTACATGCAGTTGTACCCACCATTCTCTGAGGAAGATAATGCTTCCCTTAACATCCCTTTGGATGGGCCAAAACTCAACACCAAAAGTAAGCTTTCCAGACTGCAAGAGAGTCCCCCATACTAGGAGCATGAGCTCATATAGAGCTGGTGGATCCACAGTTGGGGATGTGGGTGAGGGCCCCAGGTGGGTCTGGTCAGAGCCATTAGGGCCTACTCAAGACCCTATTATAGAGTAAATAGTCAGAAAATTGAGAATCCAGCCAGATTCAGAAATAATAGTAATAAAAACAAGCAAAAAAATCCAATATTACTCACTTTGCATGAATTTCAAGACAGCTGCTTGAAGAAGATTCCTTGGTAAGATACCATGCTTTGGAAAACTATTAAGTGAAGTTCTGAAGGCTGTCCTTTAATGATTTGAATATCTAAAGCTTGTAGGAAAAGAAAAGCATACAGAAAATGCAATCATTATAAAATAAACTCCCAGCAACACGGAGGGTATATCTCCACCTGTTTCGGTACGCTGTTCTTTAAATTATTCAGCCAGTAGCCACAGACACACCTTCATGTGGGCTAGGAAATATGTTTGCACAAAGACTTCCAGAAGACCAAATTCTTTTTCCACCACATCAAAAAGCCACGCAAAAAAGTATGCTGAAATAGAAAAGAAACTCCTAGTACTTGCACAGACTTCTTTACTGGCTCAGTGCATATTTGTTCATGGTAGCTTTTGACAAGAAACAGGACACAGATCACTGGATATTGTTTCAACTATGATCCAAATAATATGACTTTACCTAATTCTTTTCCCACATGATGAACTTCTCACCCAAAAGTTCTCAGAGGAGAAAACACTCCAGCCTATTGAAAATAGCCATGGTAACCAACCACCAGACTAAGAAGTAAAGATGATGATAAGTATAATCTGACCTCATCCTGGCGGCAATGGTGGCTGATCAAAGCAAGTTAGACATGAAAATCTAACACACGAGACTTGCCAGTAATTTCAGCTCCACCTTTGTCAGTGGCGAGTGCGTCAGTGTCCAGCAAATCCATTTCCATACTGGCAGGACTGGAATAACCTTTGCATGACTGATAGACTGCTTCTGAAAGGACAGCTGATTTTGATCTCTCAAGCACTTCAGAGGGCTGTGTTAGTCCAGTACCTTGAAGAACATAAATTTATAAACAAATACAAGGTCAGATCACAACATGCTGTATGCTAGACTGTTTGGGGTTTTTTCCAGCACATTCATGCTATCCAGTAAATAAGCTTTGGAATGTAATAATTTAAGTGTAGGAAGGGGAAAAAAAGGCACAAATAGTACCAATCACCAGGGCCATTAATCTCCTCAAAGCTACCTACCAGATCTTGGCAGTAGAGGCAACAGACTAGTTTTTTTTGGAAAGGACACAAATGCAGTACTGTTGTTGATTACTTCTCCAGATATATTGGTTTGGCTCTACTTATATAGACCTCAGTGGCACACATTGTCCAGAAAGTAAGTAAATACTTGAAAAACATGAAGTCCTCATGTCAGATAACAGACCTTTAAAACGATCAAAGTTTTCATAGCGCTGTTACATTCAACATCACTGTCATAGTTTATTTTGCCCCCAGAGCAAATGGGAAAAAAAAGGCAGAGATGAGAAGAGCACAAACTAGGACATATTAAAAGAAAAACAATATCCAAAAAACATCTGCAAAAATTAATGGGTTGATATAAAAAAATCTAGCCAGTCAACAGCCATTGCACCTGGATCTGGTCCTCCAAATTTCTGATGGTAAGAAGATTAAAGATGATTCTATCCATGGCACCCAGATAGCCTTAAACTAAATGTTCCAGCTGAAAGGAATGCTGAACATGAGAAGATGAAATAAAAATCCATCAACAACAAATCTCAGTGGTTGGCACAGAGCAAAACCACTGCCTGACCTGAGACTGGGGACTGGAGCTCTCAGACGTGTGGCCCCTTTCAGAATGTAGCAAATATTCCCAGCCTCCCTTCTGTGATGATTCAGAAGTATTTCTTTGGAGGATCTGGGCTCATCTGCAGAATTTTCCAGTTCAAAAATGAGAGAATCAAGGACCTGTTTGCATTCCCTAACGAAATGTAAACTACTTAGGAGACTTCCCACAAGACCCCATCAGAAGCCAGAACTGTCTTCCCGATGAAGTAATCTTAAAATTTCTCTCTATGGGTGTGCTCCATAGGCATGTGTGTTTGTGTTTTAGAAACGTCGATTTATCATTTTAAGTTTTAATGCAATTGCCAGACAGAACCACGATATATTATAAGGTTAAGATAATGAACACGTCAATTTCAGGAAAGAGCTTTTCCTAGCAGCAGCATGAGCCACGTTCTTCCTTAAAACAGGGCAACACCAAATATTTCATTTCGTATGAGATCACCCATATCAAAAGATTACCCTTTTCTAAAACAAAATACTGCTTTTCATGTTGGGAAAGGTTTATGTTAAAGTCTAACAACTTGGAGCAGTTATTTGATGCAGTTGATGCAGTACCCTGTACTGCAAGGATCTTATTTTTCCCTCTGGTGACAGAGGCCTTCCTTAGTTTTGAACTGCCAGACACAATTACGCCTGGAATTGAATATACAGTCCAATCCCAAAGTACAGACATCCCATACCTGTAATTTTATACAATAAATTGATCTTACTTTAAACCTGGGCTCTTCAAATCCCTAAAAGAAAGGAATACCCTAGCACATCTTATATGCAGATATGGAGCTGTATGGTTTATCCCCTTCCTTACTGTTTTCTTCTTATAAGATATTTTTCTCACCATCAAGTGAGTTATCTCAGCCAATATTAAACTACAATAATACCAAAAACAAAAAAATGAAAAAAAAAATTAGGCCACCAGGGACAGTTAGAAAAAGAGCTGGATATCCTGAATCCTGTGGTGGTTTCACCCAAAGAACCTATGCTTCCGCAGTAATTTTGAAAATCTGATCTTGAAGGGTAAGAGGAAGATATTTGCTATAGTGACAAAATGCAACAAAAAAAAGTACTACTTCAGATGAACTCAATAAAGCAGCTCCAAACTGATAATATCCTGAAGAAGTAAAACCTTTGCCATTGACTCCAGCAGAGATCAGATCTCACCTGTATCTTTGTTCTGTTTGGTTGACCTTAATTCACTTGAAAATACACCGTGTAGTTGGGATCTGCATGATACACGTTGATATAGTACCAGTATTTCCAGTTCAGGAGATTTTTGGCCATGATAGGTGTCCCTGAAAGGAGTGCAACTACTGTAAATGTCCAAATTTTGCCAAAATTCATAGTTTCATAGCTGCAGGAAATACTGTGTCTGAATGTGATCATCCTAGTCTCCCTTCCATGGTCTCCCAAACGAATAGAGGACTGGCATGGGAATGAGAGGGAAAGGCTCCAGGGCACCTTTCCAGCTGTAGCTGGACATGCCACTTTCCTCCTGCAGGGCCATGTGTTGGCACACGACTCTCCACACTCCTAACTTTGGAGCTGCAGAGGCAGCAGAGGAGCCCAAGTCCCTCTTTCAAGACACGAAGTTCACTCAGAGGATCCCTCTCTTCAAAGCCACAGAAAAACCAAAAAGGAGGTTGCAGACAAAGTGCAAAACTCCTTCCCAGCCTCCCCAAAATAGATTTGTGTATCCTTTCACTGAGATTCTATGTTGTTACTTCAATTCTTCCATAACATTATTTATCAGATTTTCATCATTTTAACACCGTAAATTTGCCTGCCAACCAGGAGGAACTGAAATTCGTGAACTTCCCAGGCCCAGGTTCAGAACTGAAGTACATATTTTTTCTTCCCGCAGTTAGAGACACACAGCTGCTCCTGTGTCAGCCAAAGCAGTGCTCAGACATCCAAAAGTCTGAGAGTTTATTTTTATCAGTCAGCAGTCCAACAGAGGGTTTACATGGATTGGTTAGAATCCTACATTTATGTGTATATTTTATCTATCTATCCATCTATCTATCTATAAAAGAATACTAAAAAGTATATATATTTATGATACATGCATCTCTTAAAGCAAAGTCAAACCTGTCATCAGCTGAATGTTTAATGCAGATGCCTTACTTGCCTAAAAGAGAATCTGCACGAGGGAGTCCTGGTATACCAGCATAGTGCATTTTGTACTTGGTGCAAGATTGTCTCACCTCCATTTCTGCTAAAAATCTTGGTAGAAGAGGAAATTAAGGGAGACAAACTGAACTGTGATGCTTAGGGAGTCCCTTGATTCTATCTGTCACAGTTTTAAGCCTGCTCGGGGCCTCAGGGGAGTCTGGCTGCTCTTACTCCTCCTCTGCCAACCAGACAGTAACGGCCCAGTGCTTTTATTCATTACCCTGGATGTAATGCACTAAATTTAACAAGTAACACACTCAGCGGGAATTTATTGGCCTTTTGCAGCATGATTGCAAGGTAGGATATGGATATGGATTCCAATTACTGCTGACACCCAGATAAGAGGAACAAAGCCTATATATGATTGTTATTAATCAAAGGTGATATCTGGTATTGTGAAGAAAAGAAAAACAAACCAAGAATAATTTAAAAATACTTAGCTAAGTACATTTTTCCTATCAAAATGTCAGTTGTTGCAAATAAAATTATTCTGGCATTTTCTAGCTAGGAATAATAAAAAGGATAAGCATATTATACAAAAATGGTCAGAAAGAAAATGTAAATAACAACTGCTATTGATTATAAAATGACATGCAGAAAATTCACATCCCAGGAGATGTAATATGCTGTGTAAAGCCTAAAACAGAAATATGCTTGCATTCACAGCTATAGAAGTACTAATAATCACTAAACAAAATGAAAATTCTGTGTAATTTATTCCAGAGAGTGAGATTCATATTTATCTGACAGTATTAAAAGATGTGATAGGAAGAAATTAATTTTTCTTGTTCACATCTGGAGTTTAGGTAGGTACAATATGAACGGGCAAAGAACAAGCCAAAGGCCACTGCATCAAAATTCCAGAAACCAACAGATGTGAAACACATGTATATCTCTCCCAAACCTCTCCCAGGTGTGCACAGAATCGAACCACTGAGTTAAATGGGATTGCTTTCATTTCATAACACTGCAACCCACAGCATGTTAAATACTGCAGTCATTCAGAGCAATCAGAGGCAAACAGTTTGGATTCATGGTGTTTGAATTGCCACTCAGCTTGGACGTAGAAGAATAACGTCCTTTCCAAGCTGTCTAAACTGTTAAGGTCAGCAGAGTGGGACAAGAGAGCTTATGAAGTATCTCACTACTATTTCCAATATTCAGGCTGAGCACATCAGATGAATATTCTCTGCTAACAACTCCTTTCCTTTTGTGAACAATAAGCAGGATGAATTACTTTTCAAAACCAGAGGGTTCAAAGGGATGAAAATTTCTGGAAGACACAACTTTAAAATTTGCTTGAAATCCAGTGAGTCTGCTATTTGCTGACAGGCTGCCTTATATGCCTATAACTTATGTATTACTTAAAAAATTAATCAGAAAATGTGAAAATTATCTTGCAAATATCACAATGGCCCTTCCTGGATCTGTCTTAGACTCTTTCCTGCTTCTTGAGAACCTTTTTATTTCCCAGTCCCTTCAGTATTTGTAAAAGGCAGTGTACGTACCCACTGGGACTAGAACCGACGCAGTATCCGTCTCAAACAAGCCATCACAAACTTCTCAGTGAACCTTCCAGAAAGGAATGTAAGGCAGTGACTTGGAGAACAAGCTTAAAAGAACTTTGACAATTCTCCTGTCTTTAACTAAAGATTTTATTCTACAAGACATTGTTATAACACCCTCTACATAAGACATGGCATATGCATGAGATTTACAGCACGTGTAACTGGGCTTAGCCTGCCTTTCATGGGATGCTGCCTCTCACCTATGAGAAGCAAGAGACCAGTTTTTGCTGATATTGAGAACTGTATTTTCATCTCTCTTGTGAGGAAAACTGCCATAAGCAGTGATCATGCCCTACACATACAAGATATCTAGAATACAAGTTATAAAGATTTACACATTTAATCAAATAAAGAGGGGAGACAGCTCATTGTAACAAAGGCCCTTAGTGAAACAGAAAAGCAATCATGTTTTCTCACTGCTTTTTGCCACTTTACCGGTATATAAAAGCATTTTCAGAGTGCGTACAGCAGGAGGGAGAAGAGAATAAATAAGAATAATATATATTTTAGGAAAAAAATATTTTAAACACATCCCGTATACATTATATACTGTGTATTATCTATCACATGGCATTTGCTATGTATATATGAATGATGGATTGCATGAGAGTGTAAAATCATTTTTGCTGCATTTGATGCTGTAGGGTTTTACTGATAAATATTTGTTTACATATATACATGATTTCAAACCAGGGACAGTCAGCTTGGTGACGCAGCCTTGGGTATCAAACAGATCTTTTATTTTTGTTAACAGCTCTAGCATTTTCTTGCAATAGGTGAAGTTTGTCACTGAGGCAGAAATGGAAACAGCTAAAATTTTGATCCCTGGCATCATGCATCTATGTTTATAACTTTAAGCTTGAGATTAGTGCTCACCAAGGCTTTGTAAATAAGGACTTTACTAAGTAATGACTTAGTAAGTACACCATTTCCCCAACATTGACTACAGAGATTACTTCTCTAGTCCTCTAGCTAATATGCATGCTAGTGTTTTACAGTCCTTGCTCAGGGTAAAATAAATGCAAGAAGGTAAGCTTCTGTGATTGTCTACACATTGTTTTGCAAAGGACATGAAACTAATGTTGTTTTCTCGTATTACAGCTAGAACCTTATATGAAGAAAAGCCCCATGGGTGGCAACAAATGTTGAAACTCCAGTCTTTTGTTCTCAAATGTTAATGACAAAAATCCAACAACATTTTCTGAAAAAGATTACAATTTAAAATGGTAATGGTACATTTGTCTCAAGAGACTTTGTATTCTGTCTGCAAACCAATCAAGATATGGTAAAAGGATTTAGAGAGAAATCACAGCTGAATGAATAAAATCCTGGGAACAAAGGATGGTACCTGCATACAGGAGACAGCTGGCAATACCCATCAGTGGACAGAAAATGCAACTGTCTTTATTCTTGCAAATACAAAATCTTCTAAATTCTGGTAGTTTCTGCTATATGTGACTGTTTTTGTTCACAGCACACTGTCAAGTAAATTACTATGTCCTCCATATTTTTGCTAGCCCATACCATGCGTGTGTATTAGATCCAGACTCTTCTGATTGGAATAAAAATCACTGAAATGTGGATCAGGTTGATAACTCTAATGTAAAATATTATCTTCTCCTTCCCCCCCCATGAATTTCTTACAATGCTTTTAACACACTAATCCTTAAGAATCATTTAAGCAATAAAAGCAGGAGAAGACATCACATTGGAAGGGAATAATTTCATGCCTCAGATGTGTTGTGAAGCATGAGGATGAAGAAGAAGTGACTTCAGTCACCTGAGAAGCACAATGATTCCCAGAAATACACTGCCTAAAGTAGCTTATTGCTATTATTGCATGGGAATTATTTTAGAAAAGGTCACACCCATGGAGCTAGTAAGAATGATTAGATTTGAGTGATCAAGGTGGCAACCATACAGATTGTAATTCACTTTTTAATAAATAAGTTCTCCCATCATGTTTTTAAAAATAAAGTGTACATTTTAAAAATTAAAAAAGGATCTCCTTGGTCAGGTGAAGTTCCACCCTGGCCAAGGTCTGCTACAGCAGCTGGGAAAACTCAGTGTTTGAGCCACTGCACCCACATTAGGAGACTTTCATGGTGACATTTGTCCAAACCCAACACAAGTATCACCATTGGGAAGTGTCCATTTCCCCTTCCTTTGAGTGATTCTTCTGCCACAATCTTCCTGGGTTTAGGAATGCCAAAGAAGTAAACACATGTTCTGCACCGCTGTATAAGCAAGAGACATCAGTGTTCTCTGGGTCAAGCATCTGTTTGGGTTAGGAGCAGGTATTTCAAATTTTGTTATTAGTTTTGCTGGAGCTTTTATCACCATTTTGCTTCTTTTACAGTGAAAAAGCACTTCTATTCTTCAGGGTTGAAAAAAATGGTGTCTTCTTTGCGCACATTTCATTTTTAATAAAGTAGAGGTTTCAGAAAACCCGTAAAAATGAAAAATTAAAAATATCATCCTTCATCACACAGATAACAAACTACAGGTCAGTTTGCTGAGGCATCATCTGATGAATTCTAGTAGGCAAATTACGAAGTATTGAATGGAAACAACAGTTTGGTTTTGGAAAAAAATGTATCATCTTTCTTTTGAAAAGAATTGAGCTGTAGCTAATTTTTAAAGTTATTTCATTAATCTAAAGTTTCATCTTTAAAGATCACACTCCTACTCTCATTCTTGGTATATGTTGTAATTTGTCACTACTGTAAGATATTTTCTTCCTTATTTATGTAATTTTATATTTCTTTAATTCCATGATACTATTTTTTTATTTGCCTGATAACCTAAGCAAAAAGAAAAAAAAAAAAGAAAGAAAAAAAAAAAGTTAAAAATTTATGAGTCAGAGGAAAAGAAAAGGCGTTCCAGATTTTAAACCAGAATATTTTGTACTCCTGTTACTCTGTTATGGCCCTGAGGAACTGATCAGAGTATCTGAAGCACTTTTGACTTTACTGTCACAACGAAATATTTAAATTAAGGGACTTATTTTTGATCCTCTGTTCAAGTACCTCATAAGGGTAAAATGTGATAAGAAATCAAAAGGATGAGGCACACTTGAGGAAGTATTCCCACAGCCTACTCAAAGTACATAACTCAGACATGATTCCATGTAACTAAGTTTAGTGGCCAACATCCACCACAGAGGCAATAATGTGTAGAAGCAGGTTCTGTCAGAGAGCAGTAAAAAACATTATTTAGTTCTAAACAGCAAAGAAAGTCTTACATTCAAGATAAATTTACAGGGAATTTACTGATTGCTAGAATGCATGAAATGCTGTGATTTCCTCTTTCTAGCCTGAACTTCTGCTGTTGTTCCATTTTTAGCAATTGTTTTGGGAATAAAGAGAAGTGAGTGTATTGGTCTCAGCACCTGAGAGCAGGAGAGATCCTGCAAGCATTTGTCTTTCACATTAGAAAGGATCAGCCATGGAACGACTTCAGGGACTCAGAAGGACTTGAGAGCTTTGCATCCTTCTGAAGAGACTAATTTGCTGCCAGTTCTGGTAAGCAGTATATACTGGGGTCGGTAGTGGGCTTAATTACCTACAATAAAGGTTCTCAGTTTAAGTACTCAAACTGGTAATCACGAAATCATTTTCTCTTAGTCATCATCTTCCTCTCACCCCTCCCTGTTTTCCTTGTGAGCTAGTTTACATGCCCCCATTTGCAAATGTTGTTGGGACAATATCAGGTTGCTTTAGGCCAAACAATGAGATTTCTTATCTATTTTTATAAAATTTAATCCCACAGGCAATATTGGCTTGATTTCTCTAATGGTTCCAATGAAAATGGTGTTTCATTTGGCTTTAAAACTGCGATCACAGATGAAACATTACAGGACTATGCCAGGCTATGAGGGCCGGGCACCAAAACCAACTCTAAACAAAAACTGAAACTATGTAGGCTATATTTTCATTATAAAATCTGAAAAAACACAAAGGGAGGGGGATGGGAATAACCCTAAAAACCCCATAAAAGTTGTTTATATAAAGAAATAAATGTATTATATAGGAATATACCACTGCTATATTGTAACATGCTGCTGATGTGGTGTGAATCAGAGCTGTGGGGTCCCAGATGGGGCAATGTTCATTAACACCCAGCAGCTGGATAATTTATCAGCCAACCAGCACGCACAGTTTCACACCCCTCTTCTGTAATTCAAGGGGGACCTTCTCCTCCAGCCCACTCCCACTCTGAGTTTAACCCCACAGCAAAACTTTTACGCTATCGTTGCAAGGATGTCTAATCCACACTAAATATGCTAATCAAGAAATACCTCAAGGGCCTTTTTTGATGGTTTTGGTTATACATAAATGCTCAATCTGCAGTTTTCGGCGTTATCTTCAGTAAGAAGTCACCATCTCTGGTTCATGAAATGCCATTTTCTTTGTCCTGTATAATAGATAGGTTTCAAACATTATCAACAAACACAGGCTGGGAGATTAGCTCAGGACACGTTCCATAGCGGCGAGAAGGATGCCCCTTCTACACTTTGACCTCCTAATCAAGAGACCTCGGCACAAATAATTTGGTGGGGAAAGGGGACGAAAGCTGAGAAGAAGTGTCCACTCTTCCACAGCATGCACAGAGAATACCCTGTATGCAAGAATCCTGTGATGGATAGTGGTGCAAGTCCATCAATTTTTACAGCCAGCCTCTTTTGGTTTATTTTTCTGTAATTGTGAGATTTCCCAGAAGGAGCAGTGCCAATGGGAACCACAGGTGGGATGAGTTCCAGAAGCACTATGGTGTGCATTGCCAGATGCCAAGAATCTGCAGCCTCTGAAAAGTAGAAACACAACTCCTACACCAGTGGTCCTGTGCTTCTCTCGTACACCCTCTGGGATCCGCCAGCTTTGGGAGAGAAACCTCTGCTGCTCTTTGGAGGGTAAGAAAAACCCATGGACAAATTAAGTAAATATCCGTTAGTGAAATTTCAATCCCTTCCATCAGTAGCTTTAATTGCGAGTTTTTCATAGAAAGGAGAGGAGTTTATGTCCTGGCTTGAAATCACTAAAATTGCAAGACCACATTACACTGCATATAAATCTTGGGAAAGAGCACGTTTGAAAACTGGGCTGAAGAAAATGGTGGATCTTCCTCCTTCTCCAGCCTGACTTTGTGAACTCAAAGGTCCATCTGGTGAGGTGCTGCTCTGACTGCACCCACTCTGGAGCCTGGGTGCTGGGCCCTGATGTGTTCCCGTGGCAGATGCCCAGCGCCTCCAGACTGGACCCTTGTTCTTCTCAAGCAGAAAAAGAAAATCAGGGAGGCACCTACAGAAACAATATGTCAGTTCCTCGTAGCTTTGCTCCCCTGCTGCGGGTACCAGCCTAAGATGGGGTACTGCGTGCTAAAACAGACCTCTCGTAAATATTTCATATTCCTGAGACAAGCAAAAAAGGCCTGTCAACACCCTGTGCATTTCTATTATTTAAAGGGTCACTAATCAAGCAGTGAACTTACCTTTCCGACAAATCTCCATACCAGACAATCAATATTCATCTGGTGCTAGCGATACCCTTTCCCCACCTGCCCAGCATGGGGGTGCAAGCTGGACTGTCCTCCTCCTCCCTGGGGATTAACACAGCCTGGGCAATGAGCCCTGAGGACTCAGGAGGGTGTGCTGTGTCCAGCACCCCCAGGAAAATGCTTGGAATTGTCGCCAACTGCCGCAGTGGGTACAGTAGTGGCGGGACTAGGAAGGGTTAAGGTTTTGTCTGTGACACTGAAATTGAGGCCAGCTGTAGGTCATATTCATGTCCCAGTCACAGGAAAATGAACCTGTGAGACAGAACCTAATTATCTGCTAAACCAAAAGCCAGTCTCAGTTCAATAACTTACGACAGAGCTGGCAGCCAGATATAGTGTTGTCATGGTAACACCGAAAAAAAAAATCCACTGCAGTAGAGAACAAGAAGGAAAAGAAGGAGACTGTAACCCTAAATATGCTGTAGCCATTTGATCTTGGACAAGTGGATACGTCTAAAGAGCCAGATTGCTACAACTGTCTATCCACTTTAATATCCTCTATAATTACTGAAATGAAAAATGCAATTACAGTGTGCTCTGAGCTAAAAACCAGGAGTAACTGGCTAACTGGGAATTAATTTTAGAGGGAAAAATATCGATTTCTTTCCCCTCTCAACACACATGGACTGAGAAGTATGTGGGGGCTGGAGAGCAGAGACGCTTGCTTCCTGCTAGTCCAAAATCACTGCATGCCAGCCAAACCCTTGCTTTTCCCTATCACCTTCCCCTCCTCCCTCTTCCATCCACAATCCATTACAGACAAGGGAAAAGTTCAGTAGAGCAAAGCACTAAAGATCTTGCTTTGCGGACTGCAATGTCTGAACTATGCGAAGTTAAGGGTGACATGAGTTTACAGCTCACAGAAAAATGACCCGAGCATGTTCCCTTACACAAGACACACCACAAGTCAGAGAACACCATGATGGACCCATGCTCCTGGGAGGCACGGGGCGAGGGATCCCATCCTCCCAAAATGCTCCTGTTGGGTGCTGAGCATAGCATCCTCAAGCAGAGCTGGTGCTGGATGTGGGGCTTTTTCCAGCTGAATCCCCTCAGATAGCAAAACAAAGGACATCATCCTTGGATTGCTTGCTGAGGCAGTTGGGCACACGGGCACAGACCAGAGCTCAGCTGTGGACCACCAGCACCCTGCTCTGCCAGACCCCTTGGCACAGCTGAAAAAAAGTTCATGACAAATCAGATACAAGTGCATACCAAACACAAAATGAAATTGTGCTTTGAAATGTATATTCAAAAAGTCATATATCTACACATATATATATATGTGCACATATTGCTTGCTGCTGTGAGGACCACAAAACCAATCTCTGTTGTTTTTGGTCAGAGATGCAGATTTGACATCAGAAAGATCAGCAGTGATTCTGTGAAAGAACATATATCTGTTTATGTGTGTTAAAGACAGAGATTGTAAGTGAAAGGTCATGGTTAGAACAGTACAATTAAAGCAAATAAGCCACTTATTTGGCACTTCTGTATCTGTGTTTCCAGCTTGCTACCAGAGCTATCTGTGCTTTTCAGAGCAGCTTGCTGAACAGTGAGACTTCACTCCCAGATGCTGGACACTGCATGGTTTCAGACTCTCACATAGGCATGCTATTCAGACTCAAAATGTTCTTGCCATTACTAATTGGATAAGAGACTTCTGAAAAAATTGCAGTATTTTAGATGGTTAAGATAGCAAAATCATTTCCAACCTGAGAATGTGATCAGGAAATGTTATTGTCCTCATATTTTTACCCTACACAGGCTTTCTTTCTTCTGACTGGGCAACTGAAGACCAGATTTGGCAGTTCTTTTCTAGCAAAAAAGCTCTTGTTCTAGTAATAACTCTGTCTGAAGAAAAAATACTCATTTAAGTATGTCACCTTCTGAAGAAGATTATATATCAATCACTACTGCACAGTGCTATGTATGTGTAATGAAAAAAACGAAAATTCACATAGCAGCATGTTATTGGCATTCTAGCTTTTTAAATAAAAAAATGTACAAAAGAACCCTAAGAAACCAACCTAAACTCCATAAAACTCCACAGGCAACATATCATGTATATCTTCATATCTCCGTGTAGTTTGAGACCTGCATCCTGGTCTTGTAAATATTTACCATTAGTACCCACTCCAGTGAGTAATGCAGTTGAGGTAGTAGAGGTGTCTGGTATCTACAGAGAAGTGGAGCATGACCTTTCTATACCTGCACAGTTTTTGTCATCAGTAATGCAGCTCAAAGTATGTCCATAGCAATATTTTCAATGAGCCAGCCTGACACTTGGCATACGTGAGGTCTCCTAAGGTTTGTGGGTCTAAACCTGATTATGGTGGTCATTAATTTGGCCTGATTTTCATCATGGAAAATATGAATGACCTCGTGCTTTTCTTTCACTGATCTCTGTGTTTCTGAAATGTTGGCAACTTGCTTTCCTACCAGTCTGAGAATGTGCTTAGTGTTTTTTAAATTGTGTAAAGGATTTTTAGGAAAATGTCTTCTGTAACTGCTGGAAATTGGCTTCAATACACTGGTTTTCAGCCTTCAAGGAATCAATGTAAACTGATAACTCATTTTTAAGAGAAATTTCCCAACAAGGCCTCTGAATCTTTTCTACAAGGATCACTCTCACAGCAAATTCAGAGGCATGCAAATAAAGCAAAAGAAGCGAAAAATTATTGAGAAAAGGTAACAACTTCACCACAGGGAACAGAAATTCTGCTTCCATTTAAAAAACTAAACTGAAAAAGATCCTGGTCTTCACACGTAGTAAAAGGAAAAAAAGTCTTGATTTTGCTACTCAAATGTGCTTTGTTTCCCACCTGAGCCTGCAGACATTCTCAGACAGCACTTCCAAAAACAGTGGACTGACCTTTCCCTCTCACTTACACGGATCTGCTGAGGAGAGACAGGCTCATCCTGCAGATGAAGCAAAGGAGAGTTCCAGCATGGGTCTGCAGAACCCCTGTGCTCACTGTGAGTCTGACAGGGCTGATGTTATGGCTGGAGCTTTTGCAGGAAAAGAAGCACCCACCCTCACCTGTGATGTTGGCAGCACATTTATTACTAACAAATCCCTGGACTTTACACTTTAAGCTGCTCATTGCAGCTGTGAAAGGGGTAAGGTAGAGTACTGATATGTTTACACAGCTGAAATCCAAACGTGTGCCTCAGTTGGTGTTCTGACATTTGTTGAAAACAGACCAGAAAAAGACCAATTAATGAAAAACGAGAGCACCATTTTTGTAATGGCAGAAGCATTACAGACAGCTATTGGTTAAAAAGTCTACCTTTCAACATCAACATTGAAAAAAAAAGTAAAGCAGAAATTGAAGAAAGAAAAATCATGACCCGAACATTATAGCAGTAACTGTGGTCAAATGCTGTTTTGTGTCCCGGTATGAAACTCCAGCTCATAAACCTGAGCTACACCAAGTATCCACTGAGATATTTTATTAATCTCTGCTTTTATCCAACTTCCTGAAAATACAAACTCAAAAAAATGAAGCTGGTTGTAATAGTCACAATGGAGTATTTTAAGGCAGTATTTTAATTTTCTGAACAAAAGACATAGTTTTTGAAGTTCTCAAGAGTACAATGGAATAAGACAGGTAACACATGACTCAGTTTCCTATGTATTAAGTGTCTGTTGCCTTTTGCAATGACTTGAAGCATCTGGGACATCAATATGAGGCTGGCAGATATGTCACACCGTCCCAGTGGACTTGTCATCTTTGGGAGTAGCACCAGTAGAATGCCCTAAGGCAAATGGCAACTGTAACTTTACAGTTTCGAAACATTTCTAATGACTTATAGCTCCTCCAAAGTCCCAAGCACTAAATTTGGGTCAAGTTTGAAAGAAATACCAAGTAACAACACAAATCCATTTTGATTTGTCTCATCAGCTGGGTTGTAATGTGTCCTAACAAAATGGCATTATACTGCAGAGTGGCTTTACTTGATCTAATCCTCCTTAAACCAGCATTTACTATTAGATGGTAAAATTTGTTCTAGAAATGAGAACTCAATCACGTATTAAAAAATGAGGATTGTGAATTACTTCAGGTAGAGTTTTTGGTAATATCATACAATTTACAAATTGTGATGCTATAGTTCCCTTAAAAAAGTCGCGTATAGTCGACATGAATCATCCAATAAAGCTGCTATATTAAAAGCCAAGAGCTCTGTTTAAACTAAGCAGTCAATATTTAAACTCATGTTCCATTAAAAATACACCAGGATAGTTTTGCATCATGTTAAATGATAAACAGTGAGGCCACTTGATTTGTTTCTATTTTTGTTGCAGTTTTTAGATCCCGAGCAAACCAGCTAAATATTATATTTCTTTGCTTGAATCTAAACAGAACCTTTCAGTCTTGGAATATAGGCAATTTAGACTTTTTTTTCCATAGCTAGCATTCTACTTTGGTATAGTCTTCAATGTAAACTTCTCCTGTTGTTCTTGAAACCCATGACTTGGTAGGCATGATCTTCTGACAAGGGAAATGTTTTCCAGGGTTCACTACACTGTCCTCATGTAAGTGGGGGATATATTAAGTACGAAAGGATCCATAGGATGGAGCTTTTTGAGAATGGAAATAGTTTAAGTAGGTGTTTTGTAAGGATGGTGACCACTCTTCAAAACATTTAAATTTGATGGTGACATCTTAGCAGCTGAAGCCAAAGGCTCCCCTTGACTTTAACAAGCCAAAGCATTCATTTATGGAAACGACAAGGCTGCAAGGTGCCTCTCCCAGGACATGCTTTGTATTGATAAAAACAGTCATGAGAACATCACACTGCCAAATGTCACGGTTCTGATCTCACCCCCCTTTAAGTCCCTCCATTGCACAGAACAGTGTGTGGCTGGAAAAGTTTGCCAACAAGCTACATGTATCAGAAAAAAACATTGGCCCCAGGTAAAATATGTCATATAACTGAACACTAAAATTCTCCCTGCCAAGAAAACACTTAAAGAAAAAAAATAAGGTGATCATAATGATGCAGGTTACACAGAGGTATCGCACCTTGGAAATCCATGAAAACCACTTACTCACAGCTCCAACATTTCCTCAGTCTTCCTTGGATGCAAATGAATCTGCAGAACATGGAGATATTTGTAATCAAGAAAAGATACCATTGTTATCACACCAAAAAGGTTCAGAAAATTAAAGCACAAGTAATTAAACACATGCACAAAAGAAAGGAAAAATTCTGCCAGGGGTGCTTAGATAGGCTGGTACCAGCTATTAGTCACTGCATTGAATTCCACAGGAGACAGGAAAAAAAGCCCCACAACAGAGAAGTATCACCTTACTTGTCCTGATCTTATCCTTTTCCCTGGGCATGTCCTAGTGGCTTTTGTCAGAGAGAAAGGATTCTGGGCTAGATGCTAGCAATTTGCTAGATTGTTAGCATTTCTCTCCACACCAGAAGTGTTTTGCTGCTCCTTAAGATGTGCTGTGATGAAGCCCACGGACAGTGTCTAGACATAGCACATAGCTATGGCCTTTGAAAGTAATTTGATGCACTGGGGATGTGTTATCCATGCATGGTTTTAATGAGCTTCTTACAGGTTTTCCAGGAGTACTGTGCAGCAGGCAAGAGACACACAAAGAGAGAGAAATCCTTACCTTTGATTTCACACATGTTGCTATAGACACTGCAACGTGTTTCACAGTATCCTGTTTAAAAAGCTTAAACATGGAATGGCCATCAGATATTTTTAATCCTCTGTATGCTAAGGATGCTTTTCCTTTCTCAGTTTCACACAGGAATGTATCTGTTGGCAAATTTAGGCACAGCTTACTCATTGGCTTAGATTCTCATACATGCATTACCTTACGCCACCTTCCTTTTTTTAACCAGTGTCCTCTAGATGGTTTTGTTTTGCCAGGTAAGAAAACTGAAATTTTGCACAGCATGGTAGCTCCTGATGAAACTATTGGAAAGAAAATTTCAGGGTCTGTTTTGGACCTTCAATCACTGGAGATCTGATGCCACCTCAAAGCCTTCACCTTCGGCAGTGGCCAGTGGTCTTGCTCCAAAAGGGGTGTTGTGCTACGTATCAGAGCAGTCGGAGAGAAGAAAATTCGGAATAGTATTTACTTGTTAGTGCAACAGTTCCATGGGTACTACAATCACTAAGCTCATTCCCCTCCGTCCTTGGATGGGGAATATCGTGTCTTTACAGTACATTCTTACAGATCAGGCAAAAGAAAAGAACTAAAATAAAATAAAATAAATAGAAAAAGCAACTTTAATTCCATTTGCTTGGCGTTTATTTTTGTCTCTTTAAATAAGAAAAAGTACAGCTGAAATTTTAGAATTTCTGGGCCATTTTTGGTACAGAAAGGCTGTTACAAGCATGAAAATTTATTACACAGTGGGAACTCCTAGTGTGCCAACACTGCCACCCCTTTGTTGCACCCCACAGGAATTCCCATTCAGGAGAGCAAGGCTATGGCATCACATGCTCCGAACCTGCCTTTTCATCCTTCCAGTGCAGGACAGCTACTGCCTTTGAAGGTGGGAAAAAGGTAAATAGGTCCAGGAGCTGTTCCCATCACCTTCAGCAGGCTGTCAGGAAAGGGAGCTTCCTTCTCCATGGTACCAGGTCCTGTGATGCACTGCACACACACACGTATTTCTGTAATTTTGCACTGTACATAGGAAACCAGAGTCATTATATAGCACAAATAATCCTTCAACGAAATCATGGAAATTCTGAATAAGGCACAAAAAAAAGACCATGTTTGGAGTATCCCAAGATTTGTGAAATGAAATTGATTTCCATTCAAATCAGGTCTTTTACTCTTCTTGAAAATGTCAGGATGTCAGCCTTGGTCATTACCAGACTGTGATTTATAGTTGAGGCAGAGCGATAATACTCAGGTGACTGTCTGGAACTGTACTGCTGTGTCTGGAAAGGCTACAGATGAGAGCTTTTTCCTTTCTTAACCAACTTGCATTGCTTATCTAAGATCAGTCTTTCCCTCCTCCTTCCTCCCCAAACACATGATAGGAAAATGATAAAACTTATAGGCTTGCAGATTTACTGAGATCAGACAAATAAGCCTTGTGAAGTGACTGGGTTACAGAAATTTGGTGAAACACATTAAAAATAATCCTTTAGCTAGCTACATCCTAGCTTTTTGGATGGATACCTGTAAAATGTGAGACTGATTGCCTGGCTTCAACACATGGGGTATGTTTTAATCCATCTGTAGGATCTATTTCTGTAACTCAAGCATACAAGAAACACAGAAAATGCTGAAACCAAGTAAGCTTTCAAATAGCAAGAATAATACAGCTGCTGTCATTTCCTTCTTAAATTAAACACAATTTATTCAATAAATAGATTAACGGAGGTCAAAAACTACCTGGCTACTAATTACTCAAAGACTGATAAGCTAATTCTGTTATTTCTCCCATTGACATAAGGTTTTGCTTAAATAAAGGCAACAGAAGTACTTAACAGTTTAGGTGACAAACTCCTACTAATTTTAGCTGGAATTGGGCACCTTCAAATACCTCAAACAAGACTTTTCCAAATCTTTTTCTCTCTTTATTCCTTTAGCTATACTTGTGGTGTCAGTATAATGAAACGAAGAAGAGAATAAACAAGATAAATTACTAAGTAAGTCAAACAAAAGAGGATTTACTAGCAAGCTAATAATACCATTCCTGACATTAGCTCACTCATTCTGCTATTAGTATTTGAAGAGGACATTGACAAAATGAGAAAGACTCAAACACGAACAAGAAACACGATCTGATCTTCCCAAAAAACTTAGAGTAAGAAAATGAAGACAATCTCATTAGTTTTTCAGTGAAAATCTTAAGAGGGGGAAGGAAGCAAATGACCATTTAAATAGTCAGAAAATTTTTAGTAGCTGGAAACTGACGCTAAACAAGTTCTAATTAGAAATAAAGCCTATGTTTTTAATATTGATGTAATAGATTACTGGGAGACTGCTCCGTGGGGTTATTATGGATTCTCTGCCATTCCAAATCCTAAATATACATGCTAACCAAACAGAAATTGTTGGTGTTGACGTGGGAGTTGCTTGGTGAATGCTTTGGCATGTTTTATGGAGGAAGTCAGACTGGATGATTGAGTTTGCCTTGGCAGCGGACAGGATATTTCTGCTGTGTGTGGGAGACACAAGGGAGGAAAGCAAGGGGGAGGGAAAAGGAGAGAAAGAAAAAAGAAAGAAGGAGATGCCTGGCTGTATTTCTTGCCTAGTCCACGTAAGGTGCAAGTTCTGTGTGGTACCAAGTTTCCTGGTTTAGTGAATGGCATGTGGTACCTGGAAGCAGAGAGGATAAAGGATGGCATCCATAGCATTCATGGGTGGCATTCAGCCATAGGTTTTACCACAGACAGAAGAGTCTGCAAGTCCTCTCAGAAGACTACTGCAGGTATTCAGTTCTTCTGTCATTTCATAATCCAAGCTGCAGGATTTTTTTTGCTGTGGTAAAATCCCCCAGAATTGAGACACACACATTAGACTGCTTTATACAAAAATGATGAGCCAGAGACTTTTTGTGGAGCTACTCCTTTGCATTTTCTTTCTTACTGGCTATTGCAGAAGATCATTGGGACCATTAAAAATATTAATCTAAAAAACATAAATGTGCATGTCAAAACAAATCTGAAGAATTTCAATGGAGACTAGTTGAATTTGGGGATCTGAGATCCCATAGTTTGTTCAGATGCAACCCTCTCTCTTTCCAACCACTTCACTAAGTTACTGTGAACAACTGAAGGACAAACAGCAGAAAGAAGATGGTAAAAGAAATGTATAAAACATTCCCTCACACTGCCACACTAAATCATGACCTCCTGCTTTGCTAATATTTGCTTTATACTGAGGTCTCAGAGCTCTAATAAAAGACAAGGTCCCCCTGTGACAGTCACTGTGCTGCCATTAGTGAGTGGTGTTCCCCACACGAAAGAGCCCAGTCTGCCTGGATAGCACTGGGAAAATGGCAGGGAAGGAAAGTAAAGGCTCGAGGGAACTTGTCTGCATTCATGCTGGGTGCCAGGAAGTGACCCTAAATCTTTAGCCATCGATGCAGCAGAGAAGAGCACGTAGGCAGCATTTTGGAAACATTTCAAAGGGTTTTAAAAGTGTTAGTTATTGAATGTCGTAATTTTGATTTCCCACTAGCATTTAGGGAATGATTACCAAATTTCAGAAAGTCAAGCGGCAGCCTTTGGAATTTATTAACTCATAAAAGCCTACCAAACCTCAACACTCAGATACCTGCAACACCCACAAGAAATCTTACCCTCTGAGTCAGCCAGGAGAGGTTTCCAATGCTGCACTGGTAACCTGATTTACTTCTAAACATCCAGCCATTGTTTAAAAAGCGGGTGCCTCAATGCCTCCTAAAACATCAGTATTTTGACCATACTCCTCTATTTCGGAAGGAGACATAAGTTTGAGAATTAAGATCCAAAATAATATGCCAACATAATAAACAACAGAAAATGATGATCTCCTACGTTTATTTAAAATCTAACAGTAAATCTAGCTACCTGAATACTCCAGTGTGTGTATATAAATATACCAGCAAGAGCTATAAGCACTGTGTATCCTCAGACTTGTGACAAATCTTCCCAATAGAGAGATGAACCCTGTGCTTGCAGTGGAAAGCTATAAATCCCACCACAAAATGGCTGTGCCGGCCATTTCACATGCTGAGCTTGCTGAACGCTGATTCCTGTGCTGTTGGGACACCGTGATGTAGGGACAGAGAAGTGCCGTGTCTGGATTAGGCTCATGCCAACTGCTGCAGGATGGCTGCACTGTGCGAGTTTATGGACCTGCCTCCTGTATGCCCAAAGCAGACCTAGGCTCCCTGAGATGACAGGCCAACCGTCAAAACTTCTGGAAATATGAATCTGGCTAAATACTGGTAGCAAAAGTTTCACACACATCGCCAGCAGAAACTACCTCTGCTGAAGAGAGCAGCGTAAAATTATCCCATAGCCTGCTTTTCCCAAATCACAGTTATTAAATCTGATGTTCCACAAATGAACCACCACTCTGATTGTGCAGAGATCAGGACTATCATACCATTCTTCAAAAGAAAAGGAGAAAGAAGAGCTTTATCTGGAAAACTGCAACCAGCAACCTAATACATAACATTTGACTGCTGGTTGTTTATGAACGGGGCTGAGGGAGGAGATGCAGATTCTGCAAAAATTTACAAGTAGGGGCAATTTGTACATCCTTCATGTTCAGGATGAAGAACCACTGTGGCAAGAAGCGCAAACAGTGGGAGCAAGGCTAATTTAAACTCTTAGGAGAACAAAGCCAAAGTCTTGTAGGGCCTTACAGCAGGGCTGTGGAAGGGGCTGAAACAAAGAGATGAAGAGAAGGAGAGGTGATTGTTACTTACTAGTAATATTGTGATTCTATTCCACAGAATAACTTTAGCAGAAGAAAAGCAACCACTTTGTCCAATTCTCTGGTGTACCTACACCCACATGGACAGAAACATTTTAGAAGTAGAGAGTAAGTGAGGATCCCACAATCAAACTTTTTCTAGACACAAAGTTTTCCCTCGCACTTCAAAGGCTGTTTGCAGAGGAGAGAGAGTGTAGAGTAACAGACAGTGAAATGTGAAGACTTTTCCACTGCTAACTGTCTCACTTATATGAAAATCAGTATATAAACTGGATAAACAGAATCTACTTCTTTATGCATTGAAGGCACTCACTTCATCTGATTTATTGTCATCCAATGGAAATGCTTTGAGTAAAGGGATGCACTATGAAGAAATGCATTCTACTAGGAAAGGCTTGAGTTTGAAATTAAATCCTGTGCTAAACTTTTCAAGAAGTATCTACCTTCACTGAAGTCTTTTCATGGCCCTGCTTATTTCTACTTTAAACTTCTCATTTATTGTACTTTAAGCCCCATCAGTGAATGTAAATGGGGTTTCACTATACGTTTAGTGCATTCAAGCATTCTTTGTTACAGTTCCCACCCTGCCACATTATGTGAGCTCTGCCACGGAAGTCCAGCAGTCGGTTTGTTTTCTGCTATTAATAAAAGAACCTACTTTTCCCCACTTCTTTGAAGAAGTTGAAAGGGCTACATGTTAGAGGGGGAGGTGGTGGGGAACAGACTGTGGTGTAATCCCCAAACGCAAATGCTGTCTAGATTAGAAACCTCCCTGAAGAAAATTTACAAATGCTAAGACTGTGCTTTTTGTGTGATGAACACTAGAGCAGTAACTTAGCCACATACTGAGTTCTGCCTAACACTTAGGGAGCCTACTAGGTGAAAGGAATTAAATGAGAAAAAAAAAATCTTCCAGTTGGCTCTGTGCCGATGCCATCCAACCCTTTCGGTATCCAGTGACTTACTAATGCAACTATTTTCATATGTATTTCATCACTGAGGTATCTTAATATAATACTTAGGAATCTGTTAAAATAATAATAACAAACACACAAATGGGATTTACACATTGCCAGTGTTTTTACATAGTCCAGGAAAAGCTTAATTAAAGGGGTGGGACGTGTCTCTGCTGAATAGCTGTTTTTCCTTCATACCTTCCCATGCATGACACGCACACATCCAAGAAAAGAAGTTGGGGGTGGTGGTGGTGGAAGAAAACCACCCAAAACCAAAACCAAAATTACCGGCCCTAAACTACTCAGCACAACCTTGTTGATTCGCTTGGCCATTTAAATAGACGAACATGCTCTTTGTAGAGAATCACGGCCCCAGTGCAACAGCTAACAAGTAAAAGAAAAGTACAGAATATTATCTGCCTTGTTCCCTATAGGATACTCATATCGCTCAAACTATCATTACCATATCTAGCTTATCCCACAATTACGATTAATCCTTAACTCCTAAATAAGTAGGAATAGGGGTAAAGATTGCACTTCTGAAAGCCTACCAGATAAACTTTAGTCTATAATCAACTGGAAGATTCTGAGATTAATTTTAAATCCTACTTAGTAGGTTAAAGATGGTTTTAAAGATGAAATAATTTTATCAGTGTTGATTTTATTAATCTGACATTCACTTACTCTCTAAGGTTTCCATACTCCATCCACTTGTTGCTGCTCAGGCACTGCAAGTGAAGCCCAACAATCAACAGAGCTGGATTCTGGTCAGAATTTAACTGGCCATAAGAATCACTCTAGTGTTGCCAAGGAGGGAAACAAGGCACAATCCAACAAACTCTGAAGATGCCTATTGTAATCATCAAACAATGAAAAAACTTAGCAAGCTGATGAATGCCTCAGATACATTATTTGGACAAAACAACTTTAAATGAACATAAGAAAATAAATCTACTTTTAATTGAGTGATATAGTTTCAGCTGGCACTTTTATAGTATTCCAGATATGTTTTTTTCCATTATGTGACTACCTAGCCAGTTACAGACCTTAGACAGCAGTCATTCTTTCTTTCTTATTTTTTTTGTTGTAGGCTACAGTTGGTCCCTAAGAGGAGATGACTGCTTTTCAGTGTGAAATTATGTACCTAGTCAGGAATTGAGCATAATTATCACATGGGAGAATCGAAATGATGGCTACATTTACTGCCTACAGAAATTTCTGCTGCACTGCATATTAACACACTGAAAACGTTGTGTTAGCTTATCGTGGATGTGCCGATTTTCATTACCCACAGAAATGGAGAACATCTTCTGTTAAACCTCATTGACATTTTTCATCAAATGAATAGAGCAATGCCCTGAAATGTGATAATTGTAGATTCTTGTTATACAACTTCAAGTAAAATATTCTTCCCTCTAATTCCAACAGTAATTAACTTGGATTGGAATTCCCTTGACTCGTGTAGCAGTCTTCAGCACTGTATTAATGGATCCTAGAGTTTATACGGTTTGAAAAGGAATCCTGTCCCATATATGTAATACTATAGGAAGGTGCTAAAGACTTCCAGGCTAATGAAAATAATTGATCAAATTACCCCAGCTTGAGCTATGAGCTTTTTCTTTTTGCATTGTTTGGGTGAAATATGAAATGGTATATTGCTGAAACTTAAAATGCCTCAAAAATGAAGCTCCAGAAAATTGTTGCATCTCCCATGAAGACTAAAAATTAAAGTAGACAATTATCATAATAATAACTCAATTGTACATGGCAGACAAAAGAGAAGTTAATACTTCCCTCTGCTTTTTGACTGATGTTTTGTTGGGCTGTAGCTAAACAGCACTTTAAGTTGACAGTAAATTAGCAAACAATATGAGGGAGGAAAAAAGAAAAAAAAATCATGTAAGGGTTAAGATGTTTATGTAAAACAGTGATTTTCCTTTTTAAAATTAAAATGTACAAATAAGCTGGTGTCAGAGCCTAGGTGATCCTTCATTTCCACCGCATTGAGCAGGCTCCCATCAGCAGCAGACAGCCGCTAATATATGCGTCTGGCTCAGTCTGCTCTACCAACTAGGAACCCATCGAATTGTTAATATCAGTCCTTTTTTGTATGCAACACACATCTTTTTCACTCTCTCTCTCTTTCTCTCTTCCTCCCCCTTTGCAAGAGCTTGTGTTTTTGTTTTTTGTTTTTGTTGTAGCACAAGCTGATTACTCTGAAATCACATATTAAAGAGTGTTTAAATGCATTTTGCACAGAAACAACATCAAGTTGTATAGAAATATATGATTCCTATACATAGAAATATATTGAAATTCTGTACTTATATCTAAGCATAGCATACCGAAGATGATGCTTTCTGTTTATTTGTGCTAATAGAGACAGCTTTCATATACTGTCACTGAGTAAATGGGACTGCTTCCCGCATGGTCTCTGTAGGCATTGTCACGTAGTCCCAGGAGACGGAAACACCTTGTTGATCTTGGTGGAAATCCTGCCTGAGTGAAGACCCACTTCTCCCTCCCCTCCATCTACCTCTGCCCTACCTGTGTACCTGAGGTTGGGCTGGCTGTGGTGAGACTGGGGAAGAAGAGGGAGCAAGAAAAGAGGAAGGCGGTGCACCAACTTTCCCATCACTGTGGCAAGGGGCAGCAGTGAGTATGACGGGTAGAGCGGAGCCACTGGAGTCATCCCAGTTCAAGCAGTAATGCAGAGGCAGGACTGCATATTTACAACTTTTGCTGGAGCACCAAATAAGCCAGGAAGGGGTTTCTAATGATTCATTTTCTTCTCACTGTCAGTG
The DNA here is from genome assembly GCA_013397725.1 of Rhagologus leucostigma. Classification (NCBI taxonomy): domain Eukaryota; kingdom Metazoa; phylum Chordata; class Aves; order Passeriformes; genus Rhagologus; species Rhagologus leucostigma. The sequence continues at coordinate 738,796 of VZTD01000985.1, read as the reverse complement.
CAGGGCAGAGCATAGTTGAAATCTTCAGACTGACAGAGACAAACGTTTCACACCACAGCTTCACCTTCATTGTACATACAGTGTGAAATGCAAAATTATTTCAGAGTGCTGAATGTGAACTATCCTCATTCAAGTAAATTTTGCTGATTGAAAAATAAATGCAATGACAATCTTTAATATGCATAGACAGGTGCATCATACAGCTGATTATATCTATAAGGATTTTTATTTTGACAGTTACTACGCATAATTTAAATTGTATATTGACATGTATATACCAACACACAATATAGTTTTATCTCATTATACATCTTGAATAAACAGAATATGTATTCACCTGCTCAGTACCTTAAATAACCCGTTTTCAGTATTGAAAACTGCTACAGAATATGTGTAAATTTCTAACAAAGTGCTTCACAAGTGTAGCACTTATCTAGGTGCATTTGTCTTTCCTATACACATTCAGATCTACTTTTCCAGTATTGCCCAAACAGAAGTCAACATTGAATATCATGTCTGTGTTAAAAAAGTTACCTCTGTACCTAAATTTTTGCGAGTAGCTCTTTTGGGTGTTCTTAGCATGTGGGATTGACAGTTTACAAAGAAAAGAATTATGTATTTACAGGAACAGTATCATCATTGTAATTGCTAAGGCAATATTTTTTATGACTATTTAAAGACTAATTATATCTTGAGCAACTTGAAAACTATGTACTGCACATAGTTTCTGTCTCTTAAGAAAACAAGACAAGAAGAAAAAGTATTATACTAACAGATAAGAACAATTTATTTTAACAATAGTGTTGATGCTTACAATAAAACACAATTCCTCCCACACAAGTGGAAAAAGTATACTGCAGCCAAAATACCACTTTTGAAATGAACAAATAGTTTAGATGCCTGATCTGTGTGAAGCCTTTGTTTCAGTGAAGTCTGATGTATCAACAAGGTCCTGCAGCATCTTGGTTAGACACAGGAAACAGAGAAAAATGACTCAGAACTAACTCACCTATAAAATATTAAGAAATAAAAATCAAATGATGTGTTTTAGATCAGAAGTTTGAGACAAATAAGCAGTGCAGAATAACTTGTGCTTGTGAATCTTCTTACGCAGTGAAGCACTTACATGAGGGACAAGCTAAAGCTCACACTTTTTTCAGAGGGGTAAAAATACAAGAAGTGGTGAAGTTAGAAGTTAAGTCTGGTGCTTAGAGTATTGTGGGCTCACTTTAAATTGAACAGGTACAAGAAATATGGTTCTGAGCGCAAAAGGATGTTAATGCTGCAGTATGATTTTAAAACCAATATTCTCTTTCAATTTAAAATGTAAATTAAATTAGAGAATATACTAAATGCCATATTGTGTTCTCACTAGGACAAAGAAAAAGGATGGCAGCTAACTACAAAATCCTCTTTGTCCCATGTTACAGGAAAAGCTAAGCAACAGTTTTCATGTAGACTGAAATCATTATTCAAACAATAGAATGAATGTTTTCTAGGCCTCAAACATCAGTGTTTACATTTTATGTTTTAAAAGTCAATTGATGCTGTAACAGTAAGGATGAATATATACTTTGTGGTAATTATCTATCAGAATTGTCTACAACAATAATAATAGTAGTAATATTATGGTTGGAAGTATTTTGTATATTTTAGTATCTGTTTTGATTGGGGGTTTTGTTGTTTTTGTTGTTGGGGGGGCGGTTTTAGGTGCAAACTAACATTCAGGTTAAATTTGAATTTGAAATGTTACATGACATCTAGTCCAGTTATCTAAACATATAAATATGTAACATCCTAATGTTGCACAATGGGTAACAGTTGTTTAGATTTTTTTTCTTTTTTTTTCTTTTAGGAACAGTTCTGATGCTTAACATTTGAAATAGGTATATTTTCCTTTTTACCCTTCCAGGCAAGGAAATCTCCTTTGGTTCTCTAAATTCTGCAGAGAAACAATCACAGTCCAAAGCTGCTGGTTCCCCTCCGCCTAGGTCCCAAGAGCCTGACTTGTGATTGTTGCTAAAAAACCTCACAAGTTAGGGTCTCAGGGACTAGGAAAAGTCCGATATGATCCAGTAGAATTCGTCTTCCAATAAACTGAATTGTTTAGTAGTCATAATCGCTGTCAGCAAGACTTTCACTGCTATTGTTAAATAGAAAAAAAAACAAACCCAAAAGAAACTCTAAAAAAAAATCCCCCCCAAATCAACACCACCTCCTTCCCCCCAAATAAACAAACCACAGTTTCAAGTAGGGGGCAGAAAAGATCAAATAAGCAGGCAAGATGCATACATACATTCAAACAATGTATCAGCTGACCGAACAGACTTTTCTGAGAGTATAGTCCTTAACTTTTGAAAAGAAAAAACAAAGAACACAGGGAAAAAATCTTCACTGCCTTGTCTCATAAGTAGCTGTGTTACTATAATGCATCAGAGGGAAGCATCTACAAATGGGTTAAAATCTGCTTCCAGCAGATTTGTACAGCAACAATTTTATTCTATTTCCTTAATGCCTGAAAGAAGGATTAAATGCTTGTTAAGGAGGTTCTAATTGAAATATTTCCCCATTATACTTTTAGTCCTACTGTTCAGGTGGGCCCTGGGTTGCAGAGTACTTTAAACCCATTCACGATGCAAGGATAACCTTTGGGCGTGTATTCACTTTTTTGCCTCTTCCCCACGTTCAACATTTAATCCTTCTACAGACTGCTAGAAAAAGCTTCTTCCTTTCCAGTGGCAAAACTAGCCTTCACTCCATAAGCTGCAGAAAACACTGACATGCAGAGATTGTTGTCACTTGAACCAGATTACTCAAAGCACACATAACTTTCAAATACTGTCGATACAGTAAGAAGAAATGCTCGGATTTCCCAAATAATTTTGTTCCGAAGCCGAACACTTTTAATGGCACGACCACAATCCTGAACTACTTTTGCATTCATTCTCTTCCGATCTTTAGCCTTGTTTGCAGAATGAAAAAGAAAATTTCTACTTTAGGGACAGGATCCGTCGTGGCTTTTTTTTTTCCTCCATCAGATCCCAGAGCAAGAGAAACAGC
>VZTD01000985.1:487765-735701 GCA_013397725.1 Rhagologus leucostigma | reverse complement strand
AGCCATAAAGGTCCTAGCCACTGGAGCAGAATCTGGCATAGAAAACTCAGTGCTCTTCGGGAAGCTGTTCAGCTTTAAAAAGGGAAAAAAAAAGAGAAGAGGGGGGGAAGAATTAGAATCTCTGCTGGTCGAACAGGTGAACCATCCATTTACAAGAAATCTGTACAGAGTGCTCTGCCGAAGAAAAGATTTGCCAGTGCCCCCCACCCCCATCCCTGCCCTTCACCCTCCCCTCCAGATTGATACTTCAGATTTCAGAACATTTTGGATTATTTACAATATTATTTCAGCTGATGATATAATGCAACATTATATAAGAGCCGTTTCTTTGTCACTGTGCACCATTCAATCAGTTATGCCTCAGACACAAAATAGTTAAATGAAACAAAATATATATATATGAGAGAGAGATATATGTATACCAGTCCCTAGATTTCATTCAATTTCTTTTTTTAAAGCTGATCATGATTTAACAAACAATTTTGACCACAGCTTTCAAATCAATAATTAGAATGAAAAATCTCTCCCCTCTATAAATATGACATTAACATAATTATACCACCCCCATCGCATAGACCCATCCTCTTTAGGGAATACATCTGATGCTCTGAAGATGGAAATCAGTCAGATTTTAGTTGCTCTCAAACGTACCTTTGCTTCTCACTGACTGACTGGCTTTACCTTCCATGCACACACAGTCACAGCACACACACGCACACACACACACATGCGCACACACACACACACGCACAGAAAGGCACGGCAAAGCAGCGGATGCTGACTCAGAGCAGTTGTGTGTGGAGGGGGTGGTATCGGCTGGTATTTTCACTGCACTCATCATTAACATTAACTCACTCTCTAGCATCCACCCTCTCTCAGACCTGCTGGACTGCAGCATTTGCATGACGCTGTCACTCTAGCCCTTGTGGGTCAGATGTTAGAAGAAAAAAAAAACCTCAAGGCTCTCATAAGGAATGCCTTCATTTCTTCCAAAGGGTCCCTCTTCTTATTTTTCCACCTTTCTACTTCCTCTGTTGCTGTGTCTCAGTTGTTTGACATCTTTCCGGAAGAAAATGTCTTGAGCTGCAATAAGCCAGTAGTCAGTCGGTCCTCCCCTCACCTCACACTCCTATTCCCACCCCCTTTTTTTCCTAATCAATAAGACAGATCTCCAAATGCAGTTGTGAAAACAGGCTCTGACACACAGACTTTCATCCTCGATCTTCTGCCTCAGGAATAGCAGGCAGCCCAGGCTCACACGTGATGTAGAAAGAAATAATGCCAGTAATTCTTGAACAGTCTTAGGAGTTTATTCTATGCCTTCTTCATTTTTTCCTTTGCTCGAATAAATACCAGTGGGAAAGACACACTAGCTCTCAAAAGCTACGAGGATTCACTTCTTCAGAAAATAATGAACATTAAAAGACTAATATTAATCTTCCTCAAAATTAATGCTATCTTCCCCCCCCCTTCATTGTACTCCTTATAAGTAGGAATTGTCTCATAGCCAAAACCCTGCCAGAGTCTGAATCACCATTCACTGTGCTGAAATCGTGAGTTTCTGGGCTTCAATTGGCATTTAACTGGACTAAGCAAATTTTTTCCTATTTTTTTTTCTCTTTTATTTTAGACTTCTTAGTTAAAATAAAAAATAGAAGCTGCTTGCATCAGAGGGAGCACTGCAAGAGAACAATGGCAATACACCCACACCACCACACTGAGCACTGAAAATGCATGTTTGAGCCCCACTTGTGTATTTTTCTGTATGGTATTTGCTCCATTTTGGTAGAGAAATCTGAACATATACACATACACCGAATACACACACGGAGAAACTCAAGACGCATATGAAATTACAAAACACAAAACAAAGCACAAAGGCTGATAACTGAAACACAGGCAGAAGTTGTCCGACAGGCTATGAAAATCCACAGAGCATAATTATTGTGTGCATTTTTACCTTGTTCCTTTGTTCTTAAGGCAAGGGACTTTAATGGCTTACGGTGTTGACAGTCTTTCGGTTTTTCCCTTTTTTACGCCAACAGTATTTGGGAATTACTTTTCCAGACAATAACACACCACTGTGATTCGCGGTATAGAAATTATTTACCAGAGGGGGGGGACAGGTGATATGCATTTCACCAGCCAATTCTCAGAGCTGCCTGGTGCCGTGGAAGCCCTCAGCATAGCCGGGAGGGCAGGTCCCAGGATGCAGCACTGCAGTCCCAGCTCAGGTAGCCTTTTGGCAACCTTACGGCAGCAGCAGCAAAGGAGAAGGGCATCCACTTGCAGGAAAGGTCCAAAAGAAAACGCCACACAGCCCCAAAGTAAAGGAAGGAAACCAAAATGCCGGGTACACACTCTAAGCACAGTTAGTGAGCACTTGGGACCAGTCGTGGTGATGGTGATTAATTTCTTAGGAAAAGGATGGAGGAAAGTAGACAATTAGGAAACAGTTAAGTTTGTAATCTCAGAGAAAGGGAGAGACGGAGACAGACACACACCCACAGACAGAGAGCGAGCGAAGAACGCCAAGCATGAGACAACAAAAACACCTATAAAATCAGATTTGGGAAACTGAAAAAATACAGGATTACAGCATTCAGCTTAGCATTTACTGAGGTATAAAAAAAAAAAAATTACCACATGCACAGCATGGCTTAAAATACTTATTGCCATCAACAGTCTGTGACGGATGCCGGCTTCTTACTGCTATACGTACATTAGATTGGTCATCGCCTCTTAATCTCCTTTTGCTCAGACCCATCCATTTTTTGCTGCTCCAGCATCTGTGCCCTTTATGCTTTTTTTCTGTATAGTTACCCACAATACCCTGGATAAATTAATGTCATGACCTCGCTATGGCTATCAGACAGAAAAAAAGTCTACTATTTTAATAATTGAACGTGCGCGTACAGCAAACTGCCTACTGATAGCCCAGCTTTGTGGACTGCCTCCAAAAGCAGCCTTTGCTAGCTCTGCGAATCAGAGACAACAGATGCAAATACTGGCCACAGAGCCCTGGCTCTCTGCCTTGCCTTTTTTTTTTAGAAACCCACCCATTTCAGTCTGTGCCACTTCATTTTCCCTGTGCCTGTCCTCTCAACGGTTAAAAATATCAGCCTGATGAAATTAGAAGCTCCTGAATAAAAGGATGAAGATGAGTGAAAATTATAAATGGTTGCAGATTCTGGAAATTTATATCCAGACAGTGAGTAGGGAAGAGTACCCAGGTTCAAGTGCTGAGCCTCACTCAGGAGCACCTCTGGGGCCAATGGGACTGCAGACTAGATTAAATCAATAGTCGTCTGAAACGAGATGTCGTAATCAATCAGCTCAATTACCACTGTCATAGATCTAGGCTTAAGGTCTTTCCTGATTCCACTCTTCTAATCATTAACCCTTATACATCCTCGTAATAGGAACTCACACTTGCTCTGCTGCCCTACCTTCAGATCATCAAAGTTTAGCTTAGCATTTTCCCCTTTTTTTCCTTTCCCTATTTAAATAATATAAGAGTGGGTCAGCAAGAAATGTTTTAAATGTGAATATGGTGAGATTAGATGCACTCCTTTAAGTGTACCTATTATATATGTGCTGCTGTGCACTTACATATTATTATTATGCCTCTGGGAGTGACTGGGTGGATCAAAGACTGCTGTTTAATTAACATTCAACTCAGCTGTTTCCTTGGAGATTAAAAATAGAAGACTAGTTGAATTAAATTGAAGCTGTTCACTCCTTTCACTAATCCAATATTACAGAACTCTCCTCCCCTCAACCTAGTTAGAAACAACTCATTTCTGGTTAATCAGCCACCAGGAAAATCCATTTTCAGTTTGAAGGTAAGTGTGAAAAAGTTGGAAAGACAGTTTTGCGTGCACGTCTGAATTTCACAGAATTGCCCATCATTTACATTTTGCATCCACAGTACAGTAAATCCTTGTGCAATGCAAGGAGAAAAGAACCATCAGGGTTGACTACGAGCAGAACCACTTTAAATTCTTGCCTGTAATTATTATTTGCTGTACGAAGATTAAATGTCAACCATTAACCTTTTTTTTCATTCCTGTGCAGGAAAAGATCTAAGAGCTTTTCATAAAAATGCTCCAGCAATTCTCACATATCCTTCTCTCACTTTCTCAGGAGGAAAGAAAGAATCCAGGTAGCACGTATCCAGAATTTAGGTCTCTTAAGTCTGATTTATTCCGTTAGACTTAAATAATAATAGTGAAAGAAAATCCTGGTACATTTACACTTACATCACTGCCTGTACACACTGCCTCTGTTTCCAAGCAGAACCACACCTTTTTTAACCATATATCTGCTTCTCATCTGGAAAGACTGAATTCACAGCCCCAGTCCAGGCAGCACTGAGAATACCAAATAGCAGAATTAGCTGTGGCAATGGTATTTTGGGAAGGAATTTGTGTTCCTAGAGATGCTAGCAGTGGGTATGGGACGGGGCAGCAAATAGGGGTGTCACGGCAGAGGCAGAGGCCGAGGTCGGGGGTCTGTCTGGGCAGGGCTCCATGCTGTCCAAGACAGGTTATAATTGGAGATCGACTGCTGGATTTAATGACCTGGCTATTTTCATTAGTAAAATGTAAAAAATTGGTCTCGAAAAAGATTCAGCTGCTAGCATAGGTGCTTTTTAACAGGCTTATACCTCAGCCAGGAACAGCTTGGTTGCAGTCACTGATCTCTCACAGATGGAAAAAAAAATTACCTCAGCTTTGCCTCTTTTCTGGGAAAGCTTTAGCTGGCAGGGGGATGAGAAACAAAAAGAACCTTAATTTTGTCCTTTAGTAATGCTAAATGAATGCACTGCACCAGACACCACCTTAAACTGGCTGAAGGGCACTGCTCAGTTTTGCAGGCAGCAGCTCAGACTGTGAGCATCATCCACAAGGGGACAGCATCCACATCCACACTGGAAAGATGCAGTTTGTGTCTGAGAGGAACAGAAACGGGAGCAGCCATTGCTGAAAGCACCCAAAAATTTAAAAAAAAAAAAAAAAAAGGAAAGAGAGAAGAAAAAAGAAGGCATTTCCTGGATTATTACTTCTGGACGGAGAGGAAGGAGAGGTGAGGCTGGACATGCATGTCAGATATCAGAACCCACTCAAATACAAGATGAGCCTTTTGTTTCTTAAACAGCAAGAATGAGGTGATTTGCAATATTAAAGCAAACTTTGTGTGACAGATAAGGACTCTCTGCAATAACAGATAGTAATGTTAAGAGAATCTGATGACAAGAATTTAATACCATTGGAGCGAAATCAGAACACATCTAATGGGAAGGGAGAAATGCACTAATATCAAATGTTATTCTGATTTTACAGCTCTCATCTTCATATCCTCAGTGTGCTCCAGCTGGGACATAATGCACTCATCCCCTTCCTTTTTCTAGAAACAGAAGTTTCTTCCTCACAGTGCACATGGGAAGGATGGTCATAAAATAAAGATTCTCTTAATGTAGCATTTAAGTGACTTAGAAGAGTGACACTGTTCGAATGACCTGTGCCTAGTTAGAACGACCTACACCATAGTTCTCTATGATTCTCCCTAACACTTTCTCACCTCACTGATGAACAACAAGGGGATAAAGACTTCAGAAAATTCCTACAGCTATATACTCCAAGATTTACCATAAAAAAAACCTACCCTCATATTTTCTTGTTTAGAAATGCTACACCCAGAATTTGTCTTGTAATTTAGTAAAGAGTGCCTTTTTTAACTTAGCTGAAATTCCCACCTGATCCTGAAGTATTAAAAATATATATAGCCTACACAATCTATTACAGAAAGGAAATCACAGAAATAAAATTACAGGGAAACAGCAATATACTTCTCTTCCTACGCAAGCTCTATCTTACTCAAGAAATGCTATTATACCATTTCCTTGCTGACTTGTCAGTTTACCTGCCCTTTATTAAAACACAGACATATGACAGCAGAAATTATTGCAGTTTGAATTACTTCGTGTGTGAATACTATTCAGTAGACCTTGATTTTACTGACACTTTCAATTAAAAAAGTAATTATTTGTGAAAACAAACCACTATGATATGTATACTTTTTTTGACCTATGTTTCCTTGAGCTGTGAGAGCATGAAATAATGAATGAATTAACTTTTCTATTTATGAGCACTTTTTATACTTACTTCATTAATTGCTTTGTGTTACTACTTAATACAGCATCAGCATAATGCGAAGAAAGGAAGGGCCCGGTACTAAAATGAAATTTCAAATGTTCAAAAACCTGGTTTTGCCTGAATAGTCAGGTCTGCATTTGCAGTCTGTTCAGTAAGAAAGATGTAAAGTGCCGAGCACTATTTTAAAAATCCCGCTTCATAAATTTTCCAGTGTGACATTTTTACTGTTCCTTACGTGTAGGTATTCCTGCACAAACACACACACACACATATATAATTGATAAAACCATAAGATTACATAGAACTGGATCCCCAAAACATGCTGTCTATCCCCAGAAGTCACCCCTCCATGCTGGTTACACACTATTGTTGCAACCACCAGTGGGCCTGATCCTGAAATAGGGCAATACAAGTCCCTTTATTAGGGTGGATAATGTCTCTGAAATGACCTGAGCCATTTCTCTGAGCACTGATTCTTAGATGTGTATTTGCCACATAAAAATCCAAGTTTTTAAAAGGAAATTAAGGGTGTTTGGTACATGCTGCAAACACTATGAGAATGTACAGAATTCTGATGTAGGACAGAACACTCCTATTTTCTTAACAATGCAATCTGAAGATAAGCATTTGTGAGAAACATTCAGACACACCATTTATACAACCTTGTTTTTAGAGGTTTCAAAAGCAGTCTGGGAAAAAGCAAAGCATTTTAAGAAGAAAATACAAAATAGGTTCAATGCCTGCAAAACCAGAATATTTTAAATTTTCTAGACAGTGAAGGTTAAAGCTATCCTGCATTCTCATAGTTCTCTCTCTCCTTTCAATCAATCTCATTGATTTTTTTTAAAGGTCAGAGGCTATACCTTCATTGATCAAAGAAACAGCCTGACACAGCGAAAGAGTCTGCCAATTCCAGACAGATCAATCACACCTTTGTCTGCTTTTGATACATTATGGTTATTTATTCTGCATCACCACGACTTTCTGTCGCATGGCTCTTAATGTAATAATGCTGCTCGGGGACAACAATAAAAGAAAAGGGGGGAGGGGAAATGTTCTATTCAAAATATTTTAAGCGTCTCTCCGGTATTTCTGAGGGTGGCTTATGATGGAACTTGGCCAACTTGTTTGATTTCATTTTTGCCTTGGAACTCCTGTTCTGGTATTTAGCTCTCCTTGGTCAGCGCTTTGCAGAATTTTTAAAAGGCGATCCTTTGAAAACAATTTGTGCAAACTGTTTTTAAAAAAGTAATTAGATCTTGATAGGACAACAATTATGATCTAATCGCAACCATAATTTTCCACATTTATGCACTGTTTTAGAAATGTTTTAATAAATAGAAGGTAACTGATACTCGGCTACAGCTACGGACTGCTTTATGACTGTAAAAGGAAACTAATGGTCAGCCTGAAATAATTACCAGGAAATATTGCTGAATAAACAGATATAAGTGCTGAAAAGCTCCTGGCTTTGCAAACTATTATGCTGAAAGCCAGCTAAAGCTTTAAAAAATGCACTATATGCTCACTGTCTGCCATGACTGAAAGTTCTATGCTATTATTTTGCTCTCCATAGCTCCTGCAAGAAGCCTTCAAAACTCCTGTTGGTCTAATATCAAATCTTTTGTTCACTTTTGGTAGCCTATCACTTCACCAGCAGTTTCACTACTTAAGAAAAATCACTTGTGGGTCTTGGGATATTGGTTACAAGTAAAAGCATTGAAATCCAGTTCTAAAAGTGAAATTGTAGACTAAGAGAAGCCAGTGGCAAAATGTCCAGTGACTTCAGTGGAGCTGGGACTTCACTGGAAGATGTTACATCTCAACTCCTTCAACCCAAGCTACCTGCAGCAGAAAAGGCAGTTTGTGAGATTTCAAAGGACTCTAATCATATAAAGATTTAAAAAAATCCAACACATTTCTTATCAAAATAGCTAACAAAGCTGTGATGAGCTCTATGCACCACTCAGTCCTATGAAGCAGAGTGAAACTGTTCAGTAAAATTAAGCATGTAAATCTTTGCAGAATCAGGATATCAGGTAATAAGACATAATCACCATCAATAGAACATTAAAATAAGATATGCGATAATCCAAACACTTGGCATTAGTTTCTGATTTCATTGTGCCTGCTTTGTAAATTATTGTGCACCCAATTTACAATTACATCAGCACTATTATGTAGAGCAAAAGGTAAGTGGTATACAAAGCTGAAATATTAAACCCATTAAAAAGTTATGAGTTTGACAGAGTTCTTACATGTATTTGTGTTCATGCCAAGAAATGCATTTGAAAACCTTTAACAAAAGGAAACTGCCTTCCAGTGATAAACTGCAATGCCTACAAGACATTGCTAAAATGCTACTGCCACTCTCAAAGGCCAAGAGACCTTAAAAATGGTTGCTGGCTGACAGCATTATACAAAAACATAAAGTTTCTTCTGTAAAGAAATAAAGCTGAATGCACAACATTTCAGACAAGTTTTGAATAAGTCTATTTGTCCAGCTTACTTTGCAAAGGCTCTGAAGAAAACAGCACCATAAACACTTTCAGTCCCCACACAAGGGCTAAACAAAGACTCTTCTTTCTAGCCATTTAATCCAGTAATTTATTTTTTCAACCATCACATAAATCGAAACACAGCTGTAACCAATGACTTGCAGATCCAGTTCCCTGCCAGCTGGATCCTGTTCTGCTGAAGCAGCAAGATTTTTACATTGTTCACTTCTGTACATCTGGAGAAATCATTTAGGTTCAAAGGTGACTAGAAAAGCTCTTTAAATAAACTCAACCAACAGTGAAGAGAGGCCTACGTATCTACAAAAGCTCCATGGAGTTCCATTTAAAAAGTTTTTTCTTCATATTAGTGCATAGAGAAGTTTGCTTCCTTAACTATTTTTGATTATGACATTTTAATTGAATTCTGCATTCAAATATATATTTTGATAACAAAGAAATACTTAGTATTTCCCAAGAACTTTCAAACAATGTCAATACTCAAAAGTGATCGTAGTCAATAGTGTGTGTATTTATCACATTTAAAAGAATGACCAGACAAATAGCCGTGGAGTGAAAGAAAAGAATATATCTCAATTAATGCATTTTAGCTGCTGCGTGAAATGCATTTCAACTTCAAATTAAAAAGAAAGCAAACAATAAGAAAGCATATACTGTACTTGGATATGCTGAACCTGAAATCTCTTAGAAGTTAGTCCTTAAAATAGCCTTACTTCAAAAAGTCTGCCTCATCCCATACTGCATGAGTCTGCAGGTTAAATAACAAAAATGTCCCCGACATATTAAACTGCGCACAGCAAATTGATTGCAATGCAGAATTTCTTTTAGAAAAGCAATCACAAAACAAATCAGCTGAATTTTTCAGAGGTAAATAACAATGAATATTAATGGCTCATCTAATCTGTATCTTTGATTACTTTTCAGACAAAACAAGCACTCAAACACGTTAACAATGGAAGGCGTTTGTGCCTCACCCAGGCCCCACTATTAAAAATATTTGCAACCTTGAAAGTTCTGATGATAGGTCTTATTTACAAATTCATAAGCACACGCTCTCAATTACAAATTAAACTAAAATTTGTCTCTGTATTTGTGTTTCTCTTGAAAGAAGGAAAGCAAGACACATCCAGAACATGCCCCAGTTGCTCAGGTAAAGACGTAGTCCCTGTCCTACACATTATTAAAAGGCATTTCAAAATTCAGTTAGGCTTCACTACTGTAATTGCTTCTTTTCCTCTTTTAGTACTTACTGTAATAGCTGCTTTGAAACAATGCTGATAAAAGTATCCTTTCTGCTTGCCTTTCTGGCCACATCTCTGCACTGCTTCGTATTATTGCCAGTTATCTTTCCTCACAGATTAACTGAGTAGCTACCTCACCTTCAGCTCTTGTTTCTCCTTGTCAACTCTTGCCTGCACTTTCCCCCTTCATTCATAATTATAGGAATGCTATCTGTGCTCTGTTGTGAAAATACGAGCATTAAAAAAAAAATAGAGAAGGAAAATATAATGTCTTTAAAAGCCAGATAAACCAGATAAATCACCCACAGAAATTAACATGCACAGCTCATAACCAGGTAATTACCACATCACTCCAGGGCAAACTTCAGAGTATTTAGACATGCATTTCTGTCCATTAACATGTGTAGATTCACACGAACATTCTAAAATTAAAAGTATCTAGTTTTCAGTTAATTACAATGTTTCTGGAAAGCTTTCTCACTTCAGTTCCTAATGAGTATTTACCCGTAGCTATGGCTGAGTTTTTGCTTGATAACCAATATAAGTATCACAAAAGGAAGTGAATTTTGTCAGAACAGAAGCCATCAGTGCTCAGTGAGTGAGGCTTTGCAGGACTTGCCATGATCAACTTTGCCAAAATCATCAGCACAATTCAACAGCATAAACTTCATTTACCACCCATTCACCCGGATCTTTTGTTTCACCAGCAGCAGCCCTCTGTAGTTCAGATTCTATCTTGTCAGAACTATTTGACTCAATAGGCAAATGCATAATAAATCTCTATCAGGATTTATTATCCACTTCAGACATCATCTATGGTCTGTGATGTGACATTGCCTGTTTCCTGCCTGGCTGCCTAGGGTTTCAGGTAAGTTAGCTTTGGGTAACTTTAAGTCATGGTCTAAAATACACCCTTTGGAGGCCTGTGACTGTCTAGGAAAAGTGCAGCAGTCTGGAGGGAGGTATTACCTATTTTTGTTAGCTGTCTTTGGTTACTTAAAAGACCTCACTTAACTCTCTCACATTGCAGCTGGCAGTACAGATGGTATTCTGATTTATCTAGGAATATATCTCCCATGGCAGAACCTGAGGCAATGGCTTTGGAGGTTTTAATATATATCTGGTTTAAACCTAAGCTCTGCTGAAAGAATCTCCCAACTGGAAATCCAACTCGCCAAACTAGGAAGACCAAATCAGGGATTTTGAGATCCCAAAGGCCAATTTCAGAATGTGCTAAGCCACATATTCCAATTATCTGAATTTTTGTTTGGCAAAGGTTATGGGTGCTTCTACCTAAAATTTTGGATAACTATGTTTATCTTCTATAAGGCATTTACTTATGCCAGTTTACATTGTAGAGAGTACTTTATGTAACCTGTACCACTGGGTGCTAGTAGCAGGGATGAACAGCTTACAAAGCCTGGAGCGCCAGACTTTAGATACATCTCCTGCATTAAAGACAGAGCTTGTCAATAGGAACCGAACAGGGGGACAGAAGATGCTGCCATTTAAAGATGAGTGATGTTGACAATCACTTTTTTGGCAGACTCCTGCTCCCATGCAAGGTAGCAATTCCCATTTGCCAGTTCCCAGTGAGTGTGCAGCCCAAGACCCGTAGCATAAATCAGGACATCTGGCAGAAGTGGTGGTCCTTTCTGCTCTCCGTCTTGAGCTCAGTCATTTGTTCCTCCACCTTGTTTGTGCTGGCACTTGCTCTCACAGCTGCATCCTAAAGCAGGTTAGGGAACTGTCCCAAAAAGCAAACCAGAAGAAATACAAGATTAGTTTGCAGCAGGATCAATCCTTCGTCTGGCTTGTTTAGCAGTCACAAAAACTAAGTGCCAGCACAAAAAGCCAGGTGGAAATGAATGCCACTAGCAAGAGGATGGAGTTCTTCTTTCAGTGGCAACCTGAGCTTATGCAAACTACACGTGGCCTTACACCTAGTTGGAACCAGGAGCTGTATGAACCAGGGTCTCTCCAAGTCAGCTCCTTAGGACACTTAAGGTCTCCATCTTCTGACTATGAATTAGTGTTGCTATGCTCCCCGGCATCTGTGTTGAGCCCTGCAACACAAAACTAAAAATACTTTTTGATGCAAAGGTATGAGACTGTTTTACAGCCAGAGAGAAATTAGAAGTTACAGCCAGGAGATAAAAGACTAGACACTCCAGGAAGTATCGTGTAGAAGGGCTGCTCAGGGTGGTCAGAATAGTAAATGAGATATTAGCAACAGTCAAGCAATTCATCAAGGCTGTAAATAACTGTGAAATCAGGTATTAACAGTAATCATACAACACACAGAAGCGGTGCCCAGAGATTCCAGTACACCTGAAATGCAAATTACAGTAGAGCTAAGAGTAGTTGTGACAACAGACTTGAGCCAAAATTAGATCTCCAATTTTCAGACACTATGAAGAAATTTATTTGAACTTTGCCAAAACAGGCTGAAATGTACCATATACATGTAATTACTTGTACAGTCTTCTCCTTGCATGTATCTCATTCCACTTATCCAATTTAGAACAGCATTCTCAGTCAATTATTTACAAAGATAAAATGGACAGGCTTAGGGTTTTCATAAAGTCCATTATAGCCATAAAGCCTACAGAGAGAATCAATAAATTGTATGTTATCTCCACATAGCATTCAGCATTTTCCTGCCTTTTTTTTTTTTGGGTAAGTAACATGCCTATTACCGATGTAGTCAGTTCACTTTTCTTTGTATTTTGATCCACAGGCACACACCACAAGGCAAACATATGCCTTTTCCTTCACAAATAAAGTGCCATCAGCCACCACACCCGTGTTTATAAATCATTTCCTAGATGCTGTGTTCTCACACGTGCAGTCTGAGATCAACAACATAAGACGAAACATATCATTGTGAAACATATCACATACAGGACTTATGAAAAAAAAAAAAAAAGAGGTGGAATGGCACGATCCACAGTTAGGTTTACATTGTGCTCTGAATTCCTAAGCAGAACATTTCAGCGCAATGACTGAGCATTTCAGCCCCCAAAGGACCATGCCTCTCCAGGAATCACAGCACTTGCAAGTGCATGAGGATTCCATGTGACGTGAGCATGTGACAAACTGCCTGGGAACCCACCAGCTGGCTGGAAGAGAGGAGAAATATGACCAGGCAGCTTAAAGAATTATTGCACAGACAGAAAATAAGCTTCCCATGTCCACACCCATTTACCTTTAAAATAGCCCCCAAAACATAACTTCTTTTTTAATAAAGTAACTTTGACCTCTAATGTTGGCTGAAAGCACTTCATTTGCATATCCTCAAGAGAATATGTCCTTGAGCATAATCCTAGAGAGATCTAGGCATCAGAGCATACAGGTATCTTTTCTATCTTTTCTTCATTTTTGATTATTAGGTTAATCAAAAATCATTAAGCATTAGGTTGCAATGGCACCTTGAAAGACACAGCTCCCTGTGTGAAACCCATCTGTACGAAGCCTTGCCTTCCCAGGGTCCAAAACTGCAGTTTAGGACAGCAACACAGGAACATCAAATAAATCCTTCCTAATACACCAGTTTTCTCCATGAAGAGCAGAAAGCTGTGCTACACTTTGAAAACAGGTATTCCCATGCTAGGAGGAGAGATGCCTGTCAGATAACCAGCAATACGGGGAATGTAACTCTCAATCCCTTATGCAGCATAAAAATGGCCATAATGGGTTAAATCCAAGAGCCTTCTTGCTCAGCATCCTGTCTTCAACACTGCATATAAATAGATGCCAAAGGTCTTCCTTTGATTCAGACAAGCACAGATGATCCTTCTAACAAAAGACTGTGAGGTGACTATAAGGAAAAGGAACAGGTTTGTATATTATTAAGATATTCTCCAAGGGAGAAAAATGAAATATCACAGAATTTTGTAGTACCATTTCTTCAGGAACTGAAGGGTGGCAGACGGTACATAGGACAGGGAAGGGGATAACATCCTGTTCTCTGAAACTCACTAAAACTTCCCTGTTCCCAGCTCCTCTCTGTTTTCCATGGATATCATTACACTGATTTCAAAGCCTCTTTGCAATTCTTTCATAAAGGTCAAATTCCACTCTGTTCAACATGAGCAGTGGTAACTGCACTGCCTTTGAACATCAGCTCTCTGGCGCAAGGAATCTGTTGTTACCAAAACGTGAACTGCTTCATCAGTTAGACTGGAGTCTGCTGAGTGCAGGTACCTGGATGACAAAGAAGTAAAGCCAACAAAACCCAACAACAGCTAACCAAGAGAAATTACATTTAATAATTACTTTTGGTTTTTTTTCTCTCTATCCAGGGATCCTTTGGAATCTATCTTGGGAACTTTGCAAAAAAATAAAAGCTATAAATAAACTGCTAATGACAAGATCACATATTTCAAATACATCTGGAAAGTTCAGAAAGCCACTTTGAAGATACTGTCTCTAAGTGAGTCTGATAAACATAGTTAAAAGCTATTGTGCCCTACATGTCATCAAGTACACAAGAGACAAGTTTAAAGAGAGATACTCCACTAATAAACTGTACAGGATGCTAAGTAAACATACTACTATGTTACATTTTTGAGGCATAAAAGTTCTTCATAAAGCCTTGAGCCAGCATCTGAGAGTCTTATAGTCTGAGTTCTTGTAGTGTTTCCCTTGTTAGACATTATACCTCTGGACAGGGTACAGACACCATAAGAATAGTTATTTGAAAAATTAATTACCAAAATTTTCTGTGGATTTTAGTTAGGTAACTGTAGCCTTGCTGAAAATAAAAACCTGTGATCTAGCCAAATGTCTAAGTCCCCAGTGGTTCAGTGCAATGCAGAAGCGGCAGGCTGCTTTCCTAAATCCACCTGCAAGAGAAGTGCCATGTGATCTTTTTCCATAGAAAAGTAGCCCTCTTAAGCCTTGATGATATCAGAGTTCTTTAAAAGTAAGTTGGAGCACAGTATTTTTTCAGCCTGCCAAACAGCGCCTTTACACTTGCTTCATTCTCAGAATTCAGCAAATAAGTCAATAGGCATTTTCATTACTCAGTGAGGAGCATCAGAAAGCATGAGGCAAATACATGAGGACAGGCTTATAACTTCTACGTCTCCATCAATTCTTAAAGATTTCAGTTGTTTAAAATTGTCTTCTGCACTCCTGTCTCTACTTTAGCTAGTGAACTCGCAGCAGCAGCTTTTAATTTTAAATACCAGGCCTTCACACCTCAATAAATGTGCAGTAAATTACACTACATCAGCACTCAATTACCCCTTATTCACAGAGAAAACTGCTTCTCAAACTGTCTTAGGACTCATACTCTTGTATTCCCAGATCTTTTGGGTAAAGAAGCACTAAAATATTCTGTTCATTATTAATCTAATTTATTAATATTTTTCTATCATTTTTGGAAAAAGGAAAATACAGTATCTTGCATTCCTTTAAAACCAACATCCATTTGAAGGAAAAAACCCAACCGAAACAAAACAGTATCAAGTGACACTCTACATTCAATCATTTGGACTCTTGGTGTGATTATAAGCGCTCATGATTGTGAACCCTGGAATCCTCTCACTCTAAGTTCCTCCAGGCTGTATTCTGCTCTTAACAGGAAAAATTTATTTGACTCATTGTCTAATCTGAATATAGGAAATTTCTTTTAATTTGTAAGAGTTTCAAATATGATGTTGTTAGTTGTGGGAGTGAAATCCACAGAATCTATGTAACATTTCAGTTTATTACCCAAAGGGTTAAAATAGACTTGATGGAACAATAATATTTTTTTCACAGACCACCCTTTCACTTCAAAATAAATCACGTAAAGGGATCTCAAGCAAAGGGTTTTTTCATATAAACCCAGTCATGTAGTTCATTAAGGTCTACTGACTCCACTGGTTGAGGACTACAGTCAGAATTTACCCAAATTGGTACTGAACAGAAAGCTTGCACTACACATTTTTGCTATGAGTTTTCTCGGCTGATGTAACCTATATTCAAACAAAGTGTAGGAGAACATTTTCTCATTTACCACTGCTACCAGGGTACAGCCAAAATTAACCGAAAATGAGATGTACCAGTCAAACGAATTTTCATTAGCTCATCCCATTCTGGCCATCCTGTTATCAGAAATACTTTGATCAGGTGGAGAGATTTCAGGAAAAAAAAAAAGAGTTGTGATTAGGCCAACATAGTCTGGAGAAGAACTGTCAAGAGAGGTGAATATTTTAAGCACTTGCACAACAACCTACCATTATTTTTTGGGCAATACCTGCATACAAAAAGTGTAGAGTTTTTCCATAAAGAGTTCTATGTAGAAGTGAGATAGAAATAAGAATTTCTATTTGCGTAAGAAGGAATTCTTTTTCACAATGAAACACTATTTTAAGATAATGGCTAACGTGTAAAAAAACTAGCTTACACCAAACACGAGTAGGGACTAATCCTTCACTGGCTCAGAAAGCATAATGGATCATTTTTAGCTCTAGTTCTTATGGGTTTTCATACAAAAATAAGGAAGTCAAAGAGTGACATCAGTGGTGAGAATCAACAGAGAGGAGGCATCTCAGAGCATGGCAGCAGTTCAAGGTTTCATCTGCGTTGATAGGGACTGAAAGAAGATCACAACACAACATCACAGTGAGAATTCTGCAACCTACCCTTCCAGGGAATTCAGGTTTTTATGAAGATATGAAAATATCGTAAACTGTGGAAGAGAACAGGAAGTAATTACAGATTAAGAGGACTATTCAATGACAAAAGAATGATGAAAGCCTTTTGATCTTGAAAAATATTTAGGAATTTAGAGGAATCTTCAAGTATATAAAAGAACATAGGACAAGACAAAACTACCAGAAAGAAGAAAAGAAGACAAAGAATAGAGTGGTGTGTGGATTTGCCTTGGAGTTAAGAGTAACTCTTAGAAGACTTCAGTTAATTTCTTTGGTTTGGGGTTTTTCTGAGATCCTTTGCTGTAGCTGTGATATGGAACAACCTGGCAAAAGCTGAGACAGCAATGTAACCGTAGGTAAAATCTGGACCTTTTCTCTATGCTGAACAATAGCTATATGTCAGCATCTTCAACTCATACGAAGTTCAAACCAATTTACTAAAAGAGTGTAGAATCAGAGCATCAGAGAATCATCTAGGTTGGAAAAGACCTTTAAGATCCAGGTCCAGCTGTTAACCCGGCACTGCCAAGTCCACCACTAAACCACGTCCCTCAGTGCTACATCTCCACATCTTGTAAATACCTCCAGGAATAATGACTCAACCACTTCCCTGGGCAGCATCCGACCTCCTACCCCTGCCCCTATGAAATCCTTGGCACCAGAAGTTCCATCAGTGGAATGAATCACAGCCACCTTAATGAACACCTTTTAATGGATTTCTACAAATCCACTATTTTCCAAATATTTTTAAAAACATAGTTGTTTGAGCAACTGCACAATGAACTTTTCTCCTTGAAATCTATTTTAATCAGTTCCGTACATAATACTAAAAGGAAAAGAGATGCTCATTTTACTTTTTCCTTCCTCTCCTGCCACATGTTCTACTTGGAGGTACACTGTGTAAAGATCCCTGATGTGGTTGTGTGATTGTCCATGGTAACACTGGCACAGTTCTTGTACAACCACGTAGTTAATTTTCTTACGACAAATGAGATTTCCTATTAACCTTACCTTTGGACTGGAGGGAGACACATGTAGCCCAGCAGATGCAGAGGATGCAGTCTGGCTGATTACAGAGGTAACTCTGTAAACCTTAGCTGTGCTAAATAATAACTAAAATATAAGCAAGGAAGAAGAACTCTCCACAGAAATCCCTCAGCTCTTTCAACTGTGGCAAAGACAATGTAAATCTTGCCCCACAGAGAGAACAACAGGACAGAAGGGCTCAATTAACACCTTCACTGACACCTCCCCTCTCTGGATTTCTGAGAAAGAAGAAGAACCTCTATGGGATACTCAGCAACCTGAAATGGTTGATACTAAAAGCACTTTTATCTGAGTTTGGCTTTACACATCTGAATTGCCTTCCCAAATCTAAGCACCTACAAGTTTGGAACCTTCTTGCACTGACTAGCATTTAGTCACTTAAGGAAAAAAAAATGTTATTTCTGCATACATAAAATTCATGTCTCCTCACTTTTTCCAAACCTTCACTCATTCTACTTTAGAATGAGACACAACATATTTATTAAGACATAGGCTGTTTTCTTCCTCTTATTGCTTATTTCTTCTCTATCACAGCAGTCAGAACAAGAGATGATGCTGCTGCATTATTCACTATCAGCTGTACTGGATGTAGTTTATTGCACAGACAGGATCTTGTTGCCATTGATTCTTGTTTTGTGGTGAGAGGATTCTTTTATTTGGAGAATTTATAAGGGGAGGGGAAAGGCTGCTGAAACCTTAAGAGAGATCACAGGTTTTATTGAGTTGTCCACAATGACTTCATCTCTTTTTCTGGTATTTCTAAATTAATTTAGAACCCACGAGAGGTCATAAATAGTTCAAATTACTTCTTTCAATGCCTGCTAGCTTTCATAGTGTTGAATTCTGTTTGACATTGTGTCATCCACTGCTGTAGATCTCAGGGCTCCCTTTTGAAGTTCCCCACATAGCGTGTTTTGGATTTGAGTAACCTAGTTAATTGTGACATTTGCAGATGCTGCCATCTCATTGCCTAACTTTCTTTCCATTATTTCTATGTATTAAATAACAAACATCATATCATGAAGCAGTGGAGCAGCCCATTCTAATCTTTCAGTCACAGAGGAGGGCAACTATATATTTTTACTCTAGACTTTGTCATCCAGCCATTTTCAGCCCATGATGAGGATTTTCCTCTCCCCCAGTGACTACTTAGCTTCCTTAACAGCTGCTCCTGTGGAGAAAATTTTTGCAGTCCAAATATTATGTTGACTGATTCATTTTTCCCTTTTTTTCTAATAATTGGTTAAAAAAAGAAAAGGCGCACATAAAAGAGCTAATAGAATAGTAAGGAATTAATTTATTTTCCAAAAAAAGAGGTGGTAACTATGATATTAGCATTTCAGCATCTTACGCTAAATAGAGCCTCCTCTAATTTCTAGTCTCTGTTTCTTCCCATTGTGCAGAAATATACATCACTGGATTAATCTGTAATGGTTTTCCGAAAACTTGTCACAGTACTATTCAATTCTTCAGTAATGAAGAATATTTACTCCTTGATTTGTCAATAGAGAAACTAAAACACGGCCACATGTAAATAGGAAATGTTTATATACTTTATCACACTATTCCAAAAAGTGAATTTCTTTAAAGCAAGAAGTGAGAGGTATTGTCTCTTTCACAGACCAGAGATTGAGACCTTCTAATTACATTAGCATCCAAATACAACAAGCAAAGCCACTCAAATCAGAATAAAAATCCACACTGCTAGACATTTTTTGATCTCAACCTTTCCGAACTTCTACTTTTATAATCTTGAACTGAGAATTTTACAGCTAAACTCTTTCCCACTCAAGTGTGAAACATTACCCCCACAGCTGTGGGATTCTTGAAATTTGTATCTAAAGATTGCAATTTGAGATTACATAGGTTTTTTTTGCCACATACTTTAAAGAGTGAAGAGAACAATGCTCACATAAATACTTGAAACTTGTCATTCCTAAGGTGCAGAACATACAGTTCACACCTTGTGGCAAGTGGAAGTAAAATGGATTTAATCCAATTTTGAGCCTTCTTTATCCTGGGCTGCTCTGCATCTCCTCACATGATTCAGTTGTCTCTTTGAGTCTGCCTGGGTCTGAGCAGGGAATACTCAGCTGCTCATGAGCTCCAGTAGTGATGGTTGGGGTTTGTCCAGTGGTGCCTGGCACATTCAGAGTTCCTCCAACCTCAGGGTTTGCCTGCAAAACAGCCTAATGGCCATTTCCTTGCTTCCCTTCACAGCAGAGTTCTTCTCCAGACAGACCTGGAGCTCTTAGGGCCATGTCTGGCAGGTCTAATGGTCCTTTCCATAGAAAAAGCACCAGGGCACAGAGGATAGAGAACAGGTGAAGTAAAATGCTATTGGCAAAGGCATTTCTTCAGCTTCCTTAATGAAAAGTCAATGTTGCAGATTATTTAGAGAAAAAAAGTTTGAACTTCCCATCACTGTTCACCCTCCTTGTTCATATGCCATATTCCTCTCCTCTTAGACAATGAAGATCAACAAAGGCAATTTTAGTTTTATTTGTACAGCTACTTTTACTTTCAGGATCCGCTGAGCTTCAGCACTTGAATTTCAATCGGTGTTGTTTATTTTAAACACCTTCATTACTGAAGTCTTTATATGTGCATATATTATGTAGCTTTTAATATTTATGACAAAGAAATAGTATTATTAAATGTGTGTTATTATTAAATAAAAGAGATGCATTAATTTCAAGAAGAACTGTGGGGCAAGTTGTGTAATTACTACATTATAAAACACAATGTGAAAACATCACACTGATAAAGAAAACACATTCCAATGTGATACACAGCTTTCAAACTGTGAGATCATGCTTTTTAACTCAGAACACAGGGGCTAGGCCTTTAATGTACTGCCCGGAAAGAACTTTAATAAATATGTATTTTGGACTAGTCATCGTTTTGGCAAATTAGAAGGCTCATCCCTTGATCCCAATGCTGACCATGACATCTACCATGAACTTGGACAAACTACTAAATTGTCCAGAGCTCCTGCTTTTCACCATGGGTATCATGTCACAAAAGGATGTCACACACCTAGGTACATCCTGTTTGTTAGAAGCTGTCTGTGGAAAATTATTAAATAAAGGTATATAAATGTAGAAAGGCGCAAGGACCTTTTCTTTCAAAGCAAATCTGAATGCTTTCCTGAGTACAGATGCCCTTAAGGACTTCAGTGAGGTTATTGTGGAAGAGGAGATACTTCTGAAAGATTGTGTATTTCCCTGTTTTTTTAACTATTTCCTAACACTTGATGAGTGTAATTGTAATGTGTTACTCATGGATGTGTATCACTTAAAGGTGCATCATATTTATTCTACTGAAATTTGTGAATACATTGAATTTCTCAAAATGCTGTGGCTTCTAGTCCTGGTAGTAAATAGACTTACTTTTTTCCCATATACTGGTGATAGTAATATTTTTAAGTGGATGCCATTGAACTGCTGTATATAAAGCTGGCTTACCTTTCGATAACAGATTTTATCCCACAAAATATATAGATTAGCGAAAAGGCAACAGTTCAGACAACCAGTCAGCAAACATTACCTGGTGAAGAATTACAAAGATGATTTACATTATGCTTTACATTTTATATTTATTCCCTTTTCCTTCATGTTCTTCTGTTGAATTAGTTTGAACTGGTTGTGTGCAGTTTCAAATGAACACTAATATTTACACTCCTTGGACTACGTTATTCGGAAGATGCTAAGACACATAAGTACAAGGACTTTTAGGATTACTGAGTCAAGTATTGTTGGATAATTTTCTTTGTCTAATAGATGGTCGTTAATGATTCATTTCTCTTTTCTCCTTGGCTACTCCTACTGCTAGCAACAAGGCCCATTTCCCTTGGCAGTCTGTTGTTTTTTTTGTAAATAGTTTTTTTTCCATTTTTTTTTAAGTTAAATTGAACAATTATTTTGTCCTCAAAAAGACTTGACATTGTTAAGACTTCATTTGTACACTTTCTATACTTTTATTTTTTCCTCAATAATGTTCTTTATTTAGTCTTCACTTAACTATTTCCATAAAGCACAGAACTATTGTCTGTCCGCATGCAACTGTTTCTTGATATCTGGGGAACTCCTACCTCCAGATTTATAGGAAAGAACTTAGGGACCAGAATTCACCATGTTCCTTCAATCATTTATCATTTGCCTTGTTCTAAGAATAAAGGAAGAAACTTCTATACTAACAAAGTAAGGAATTCACGAAACTATATTCATGAAAATTTCACCCTGGAACAAACACAGTGTTTTTTATTAAATAGCTTTAACTTCATAAGAAACATGAAGATTCTAAAATTTAATATAAATTATGTGAATTTGCATCCTTGTAACCTCTTGGTTACATCACTTACCACCATTTTTTAGAAACTTGTTTAGATTCCTAACAAATCCTCAAGTTCAAGGTTGGGGAAAATAAACAAAACCCCAAACCAAACAAAAAACCCAAACAAATAACAACAACAACCAAAAAACCCAACCAACCAAACAAAAAACAAACAACACCCCCCACACCTGTATATATTAGGAAATGCTCTCGCTCCCTTACATACCAGAGAGTGAGAATGTGCATGGTCTCATTAATGAACACTCCTAACTATTTGTCAAGTATATTTCTACACATTTGCTTCAACCCACAGATTTAAAGTTTAAAGCAGCTTTAAAGCTTCTGAAGTCCTCTGCATTTCTGAAGCCATACAGCAATTTTTAGAACAAGTATTTTCAAATGCTATTGCACTTAACAAAGACAGTTACATTTCCAGTATTTCCAATACCATGCTATGGACATTAATGATAAAAGTGACTGGGACTGAATTTATTTGAATATTTTAACATCAGCAAGGATTTTATTTATTTCTTCTTATAGTGAGGTTTTCTGGTTTTTAAGGTATTTTAGGGTATTATTGAGAATCTACTCACACTTGAAAAAAAAAGCTGTGAGAGAAAAACTACATAAATGAAAGTAATGTACTTATTGCATTTTAGAGAATTTGACTTTCTCAGTACTTCCTAATTTCACATATGTTAATTGAACTATAGACTTGCATTAGAGAACACTTCTCTTTATTCATGGATCCTGTTTTCATGATCACTAGTTCCGAAATAAATCTTCACTCAAGACTTCACTCAGGGAGAAATTTTCTAATAGGTCTTAAAAATGTAGCATCACATTTGGGAAGCTGTGTTGGAGATGCAATATATAAAATGCATAGACAGAAAGCAACAGTAAATTGAGGCCTGACTGGTATATTATAGTTCTATCAAATGGAAAGAAGAGAAACAACTGATGATGATCAGACAAGTCAGTAGAATCCTCTAATGCAACATTAAAAACACTGTAAAATTATTGTAATTCTCTCTAATGAGAAATTACTATCTGGTAAATTAGGATTGTCTTTTAGAAGACAATATTGTTTAAATATTTTTTTATTTTCCTCTCTCGAAACTGCCTATGAATATGATTCACTTCACTTTGTGTTATGCTACTTTTTGTTTAAAACAAAAGCTTTGAGGATACCTTACGTGAGGATTAAGGCAAAGAACAAATCACCATTTCATAACAATAGCAAAAGCCTGTTTTACTGATTAGCCATTTCACTTAACAAGTAAATAACCTTGTAATGCAAAACTCAAATTTGAAAATACATAATAATATTATTTCATATCTCATACCATAAATATTCACATTTCCTCCTTTTATTGGATAGAGAAATTAGTATTCATGTATAGAACAGAGAGGCACAAATTCTCCTTAAAACAAGCTTGGATGTAAATCTTCAAGCTCCTTTTGGATGCCGAATAAGCTGATCTCCATCACAGAGAAATCTCAGGTTAAAATCTTGGTATCTCCCAATGTAGACCCTGTTGTTTTAACAGATTGCATATTCTGCAGATGTTTTCACAGAACTGAAAAATTGGAAGCAGCTAAATTTACTTCAAGGAGATGGAAACTTACAATGACTTGACCAGTTTAGTGACATTTAGGGAAATAATGAGATATTCCATTAATTTGTGTCATGTGGAACTATTACACTCTGAAAGGGACTAATAGACCACCGTTCTGAGTCTGGAAGTGATCAGGAGTTAATAAACTTCATTCTCTCATAATTTTAAAAGGAAAGAAGTTCTGTAACCTCAACAACTCTTCAGTGCATGGTTTGAATCAGAAATATTGCTACTTCTAGTACCACTGCACATACTGTTCTTATTCACACAAATGTTCAACATTCTTGATTCTAACTAGGAATTTCCCTAAATTAAGTTTTGTGGTAACAGGCTGCAAATTAATTACAGTTCATATAAAAGCTGGGGTTATCTTATTCTTTTTGACTCAGGCTTTTGAGAGTTTTATATTTCTCATTTACACAAATAAACTGAGCAGACTCCAAGGGAACGGCACACACATGAGTTAATTCTCCCTTATGATGACACTGTGAAGTTATAATATGGCCATAATAAAATCACATTTAGTGTTTGTTGTCTTAGACTAAACTGAACCAACCAGCATCATTAGATACATTGCCTGTGTCACTATTCGAGTTATAGCAATCTGTGTGCCCTCGCTTTGGATTTTCAGTTTATCTTTAGATTTAAATTTTTGGGTTCCTAATTCTCAGTAGCTAAGTGATAATTTTGAGATGGTTTCAATATGTCTGAAGTGTGTACTACCCTCAGATAGTACTCTTCAGAGTTACTATCCTCCAAACTTCTATATTATAATGGGGTTTCTGCTTATAAAAGAAATAGGAATTGACCAGGAAATACAAAAAAACTTAGTCCCAGGAAGGAATATTCTGTTTATTTACAAATATGAAGCTTTGCCTGTAAATCTTTCTTTTAATATTTCACAGTTACCAAGATGCACCAATGTAGATGAAGGAAAACAGTGTGAAGCTACAACATCCTCTTGTCCTTTCCCCATACCTTTCAAGCTCCTTTGTTTCTTCCACCTTCCTATACTCCTGTGCCTACATGCCCAGAGCCCCTCTAAGCGCAAATACACAACAACTGCAGTTCTATTCCTTGTTGCTTCTCTCTTATTCCATGTGCAGCTTCAATTTCCTTCCTTCTCTTACATTCTCTCACACTTCTTATCACATAATAATTTATCCTCCCTATTCCTTCCTCCTTCCCATACAGACACACTCTGTGTCTCTTGCTGCTTTTTTCACTCATCAGTTCAAGTGCAAAGGTTTGATTTGGAAAAGGTAACAAAAATTATCATTAATTAACCTCTTCCTAGCTCCACTGTGTTTAGAGCATTCATTTCTAAAATTTATGAATATTAATTTATAAATACTAAAAAGAAAGAAAGCTTGTATTTATAAAATTACTGATAGATTTCAAAATCATATAATCTATTTTTTATGCTTTGCAATCTTTACTTTGAAAAATACCTGCAGCTTGAAAATAACTAGCAGACTGTTGCAGCTACTTTTACAGAATTTGTTCTGCATTTGGTAAATTTCTTACTAGTGAATAAAATAATAGATTTCCAGAAGTTTTAAGTTACTTATTTTCAGTGAAAGTTTTGCACTTATAATCTCCAAGATGTCCCCTTTAAAAGCCCATTATTCAAAACTCTAAAAATGAAATCTTTAATTTACCTTTGAATAGATATTGAGTGTGAGAGTTCGGGGGAAAAAATCCACAAGAAAGGTGGGTTTTTAATAATGGATTTGCCAATCCACTATTTAAAAAGTGAAGTTTACTAAGAATTTTCTTTCTTAAAATATTTTCACACTGCACCTCACTGACTTGTCATTGAAGCATTTGAGTTAAAGTTCCATCAAAAAATTCCTTACCAAGCTGGTTTTGCAGACTTTCATTAAATCTCTGATGAAGCTTCTGAGTGCAAGTCCAAGTAAATTAAAGGCCCAATCAATAAAAATGGAAATCAGCCTTGCAAATCATGTTGCCTACTAAGAACTGTCATTAAATTAGAGTCAAATCAAATTACACAATAACAAACAACAGCCACTCCTCATGTATGAGAAGGATCCTTAACACAAACCTCCTCTTGCCTGGAGATGAGCACAGCCTGACACTAGCTCCGGATTTCCAGGGTAGCCCCTTGGTGAGGATTCCCATGTCCTTGGCTCCTGGCTTAGGGAGCTGTGTGGGCCCAGCCCCGTGGCCTTGAATCACAGCCCTTATCCGCTTTGGTATTTCCAGCAGCTCACACAGCTAATAAATAGTACATTCATTAGGCAGACTGCGTGTTTACTTCCACAGACCAACACTTGGACTTTTTTAGCCAAAAAACCCTGAAGTGACTCAGTGCTACACTCAATTTCTTCCTTTTGGGTATGACACTGCACGTCCCTGTCCTTGGCGGAGTGTTGTTTGAAGCCAGTGAGAACCACCCCTGCCCCAACAGTGCATGAAGGCTCCTGGGTGCCCCTGGCAGGACAGTGCCTGCTGGTGCTGAGGACGGAGGCAGGAGTGCCTGGCAGCATTCCCTGACAGCAGTGCCCTAAAAACAGGAGGCTGGGGACAAGTCTCCCACGGCAGACGACTTCTCCCGCAGTGCAGGGCAAAGGGAGGAAAGGAGTCCTATGTCCCCTTGAAGCACCTGCACAGCTGGCAGCAGCATCAATAGGAGTATCAGGCACGCAACCCATGCTTGTTTTCTCTGACTGCATTGTTTATACTGCCTTCCTTTACAACAGCCAGAGGAGAGAAACTAAGGTGCTATTATCTCATAAAAAGCGGCTAAGATG
This sequence comes from Rhagologus leucostigma, assembly GCA_013397725.1. Lineage (NCBI taxonomy): Eukaryota > Metazoa > Chordata > Aves > Passeriformes > Rhagologus > Rhagologus leucostigma. The sequence continues at coordinate 709,361 of VZTD01000985.1, read as the reverse complement.
TGCTATTGGCACTCCATATTTAAGTGTCTCACATACAGAAGCACAACCTAGAGGCAGCTCCAACCTCTTTATATATTTAACATCCTGTCATTGGGTCAAAAAGGTGTAAAAATGCCTTTGCACCTGAGGTTTCTCTTTTAAAATTTGCCCAGATGTTGTAAATCAACAGGATGCTGGCTCCTAAATGCCCAAGATATTTTGAGAAAAAAAGCAGGATTGTTTCAAAATGTTACACTAAGTACGAGTTAGGTTCTTAGACTCATCACAAAAAATTTACATTTTGGCCATTCAGTTACAGCTATAATTCAAAACCAAAATAATGATAAAAATACCTCTAAATTCTTCCTGTATCAGAAGATAAACATTTCAGAAGAGCAACAGACTTTACAATATTTAATAATAATTGCTCTCAAAAATGCCTTTATCACCACAGGAATCATGTACTTCACCAGTCACATCCTGAGTAAATGCCATCTAAAGACAAAAATACTTTCTCAAGCAACAACCTCCCTAGGGCTGTGGCCAAACTGCCAGCTGTTTGGACTTGAGCCTGCAGTCTTGTCTCCGAGTGTGTGTGGACCACAAACAGCAGAGGCTGGGAATTTTCAGACACTGCCTTCCTATCCAGGCAGTGATGAGACGCAAGTGCAATGCATGATTTAGGTGGTCTGAGTCTAGTTCTTTACAATACACAACCTGGAAATATATATTTGGGCAGTAGTGCTGAAGATATTAGAAGTGAATATGGTAAAATACACACTGTTACAAAGATCTAGCCTGAAGATCAAAAGTTAACATTTGGACAAGGGAGAAAAGAACATTTCTCAGCATAGAGCTGAACAGCTAAAATGGTCCACTGCTCCCTGTTCCCTGGCTCACAGAGATGTCCTCGCAAAGTGACACCAGCCTCAGCAGCAACCCTCAAACAACTTAGCTCAACATAGTATGAACCACACTTTATTAAAAATTCCACACCCCAAAAATTCTCCTCCCAATAAAAGGCTCAACACAAGCAAATCTGGGGGTTCAAGGACCTTGTGGAATAAATCCCCTTCAGTTGTGCAAACTAAATGCACTTAGGCTTTTTGAAGAGGTGGAGATGGAAATACTCTCTAAAACTGCGAGATTTTCTGGACAAGCTGTGATACAGAATAGCAGCCAATGATGCTCAGCCCAGGACACTCGAATACCAGAGGCACTTCCAAGCCATGTCTCCATCTCTCCTGATCACAGGCTACCATGGAATCTACTTCCTGGTCCACACAGAACATCTTTCTCGGGTAACTTCCCAGGAAACCAGCCATTTACATGGATTTCGCATGCTCCAAATGCTATCCATAGCCTAAAGCGGAAGTTCTTTCAAGCAGCAGTGAAGTTATCATGGTCAAGTTCCCATCTAATAGGTTCTTCCTAACATGGAAAATGAACAAATTTGTCTCAGCAAACTAATGGCAGTGGATGAGATGGAGAATTTTGGGATTGTGTTCTTTTGTTCATTTCAGTGCAGTGCCAAGCAAACATCCCCGACAGCAAATATACATAAAGATACATGTGACTGACAGTCATCTTTTCTGAGACATGCAAATCTGTTTTGATATTGCAGTAACCACAAGGCTAGGTGTTTGTCAGGGAAAAGTGAGCCTTAGACTGCTTTTATCATCTAGGGGCTTTGCAAAATGAGAGTCACACAGAGTTTGAGCAAATTCAACCCCATGGTCTCAAAGCAGACCTACAAAGGTGATAGTAACAAACAGTTTTATTCTCCTTCTCAAGCTGAAGAGTCATGCCAGAAAGGACGCATGGACAATATGTTCTGAGTAAACTTTGGTTTCTGCTAACCTTATAAACATGACAGCAATTCCATTCTTCTCTCCAGCCATCAGGGCATTCCCAATCCATCCCTGTTGCCAGTATATCTGCAATATTCTACATTCATTGCCAGGATTATCATGATGTCAGGAAATGAAGACTCAAGAAAGGACCAGTGGAAAAATATGTGGAGACCAAAAGTAAAAGGAAGGAAGCTGCATTTCCCAGATAAACCGCAGATTAACCCAGATAAATCACTCTCAACCATGTACATAAAGTTCAGTTGAGGTGACTCATAACATTCAGATAAAGACAATAAAAGGATAATATATGTATGTTAACCAGATGCAAGAAAATAAAAGTGTGCACCACTCCCTTTTCCCCCAACCATGAAAGCAAAGCAGTACACTAGGCTGTTGTGACTCTCAGAAAAATGATTAGTCTGCTGTTCTGTATTTGTGTCCTTTCGCTGAGGCTCTTGGTGCAATGGTTGGTGCACACCCGTGCCAGTCTTACTCAAGCCAGACAACCACCTTATCCAGAAAACCCCCAAGTACAGGTGTTTATGGGGAGGATCTTTCCATTCAAAAGGAGGTGCAACAAAGCCCATATAGAGCAAAGGGATCCATGCCTATTTTGCTGTAAGATCAAATACCATGCCAATCATATTTGTAAAAGAAGGGATAAGGAGACAGGAATTCCTGAACACGAGGATGTCATTCTAGAAAAAAAAAAAAAAAGAGGCATGATCTTTGACTTTTCACTGAGATTTTGCAAGTATTCTAGAAAAGACTTCATCACTGCTCTTACTGTTTCTACTGTTTCCAGAAGTAGTGTGAAAGAAGAGGTGGAGGAAAAAAGCCCAACAAAAATTGCCTGAGATTTTCATATAAATTATATATTTTACAATGAAATAAAACTGAAATATCCAGAAGCCTTATGCAAAATTAAATTCTACCAAAAAGATCACTCTGATGTAAATATTTTTTACTATGTGGAAGACAAACCTGGAATAATTTAATTCTTCTGTACTGTGTAATACATAAGCACTAGCTTTTCAAACTTGTATTTAACTGTGCTATAAAAGCAATACCCACATTTAAGCAGGGACTGCCAGATGTGTTTAATGTTAGTTTTATTAAAAATACCAGAAACTGCTCTTAATAGAAAAATGAATGTCACATGAAACCACATCCAAAAAACTTGAAACATTTCAAGTGCACTTCTATTCCAACTTTATCAGCTAAGCAACCTATCCCAGGTCTCTTGCTGAAGAGTTTCAATAAACAAGTTTTGGAGATTACTAAAGGCTGTTTGTCATGTTTAAGGGACAGATTTGCAAGGACAACCTTTTCTAGGATTCCTTTTAAATATTTTAACACATTCTTTACCTAAAAATCTCTAAAGAACTTCAACTGTTTTGAAGACAAGGAAGTTAAACAAAGGATGAGACCAAGTGAAACTCAGCATTTTCTTTTGTTCAGTAGAATAACAAAACCAGAAATTTGCTCATATATTTTTGACTACTCTGTGCTATTTCAACAGCAGAAAACTACTAATAACTTACTTCACCTCCTCTGGTAAACTGGATTAATGGCAGCTTTGGTACAGGAAAAGGTCTCAAAATGGCTGCACGCAAAACACCCAAGTTCTGTTAGTGCTTCCAAATTATGTTTGCTGACTCATAAATCTCCTTTTAACTCTGTTTTCTTTGGATGTGCCTTTGGACAAAGACATTGTGGGCTGCAACAGGAAATAAAAATTCTCCCTAGCACTCTGAAGTGACTTAGCTCTTAAGACAGGCAGGACTTGGCATTGCAGTGGGTTTTTGCCATGCTGTAATTCCTTTGTTGGGAACCAGGGCTAACCATGGATCAGATCTAATCTTTACCAAGGAAATTGTGGCAAGCAAAAGGGTGCTGGGTGGGTCAGTGCCTCTGCACTTTTTCTTTAGGACCAAACTTTTGAAACTGAGGACCTATCTCCCAAAGGAACCACCGGAAGCTGCAGATCCATTGAATCTCAAGAGTTCCCCTGAATATCTTAATGGAGATTTCTTCAAAATGCAAGAAGAAAAGTAAAGGCACAAGAATGACAATGTTCTGCCTTACTCACAGGAATAAACACTCTCAGACGGGCCCCAGGTTGGAACTCATCCACATTTACCCATATCACAAAGTGCATTTATTTCCAACAGAAGCATCACATCAGTGTAATGCGGAGTCTATGAGACACACTTGAATTCCAACCACACTGCAAAGGTAAAAAAATATCAGACTTCACCTAAAACAGACAATATGTTTTATGACTTTAAAATGAAATCACAGAAGACCTAACTCCATCCAGCTGTTCTTAATAGAGCTTTTTTTCCCCTTTGTTATTCATTCTCTACCTTAATCTGCTTCAAAATTACCTCACGGTCTCATTCATTTTTGCTCATAACTTGATAACTCTTACCAAAACAATGTATTACACATTACAGGACAAAAACCCTAAATTAAAGAACAGAAAAAGAAATAGAGAAAATGTATATTCGTTAAAGCTGGTGATGCTGCAATGAAAATTTGCATAGCAACCTGCAACTAGGCCTGATAGAATTACAAATTTATCATGCCTTTGAAGGACAGATGAAACATTCCCACATTTTCTGCATCAGTCATTTCTATTCACTTCAGCTTAGTATAAACAATTCATCTTATTTTGCAACTAATTGAAGAATTAATATAAAAGGGTTGAACACCTGTTGCTCTGTTGGCAGAAACCAGCAATTACAATGTTTCTTTCCAGTGAACTTAAACTAAAAAAGAAAAAAATTAAAATAGCAAAAGAAAACGTACTGGTAACCAGAGCCTTTTGAATCCACAGACGACATTGCAGTTTTTACTCAGATTGTGAGCGGTCCCTGTTAGGCTTCACTGGTTGATGGAGGACTCCCCTCTATCCTCCCATTTAGCCACTTCTCCCTTAAGCATTTTCCATCAGCTTGGAGCAATTCTGATTCACTCAACCTCATCTCTCCTCTCTCCCATATACTTTAAGACAGGCTTAAAATTCAGTCTGGATCCACTTGTCATGCAGATCCTTTTATCAATTTCCTATCACAAACATTAATCACTGAAAATAAGTGATGTTAAAAAGATAAACTAAATCCATTTTCATCTCCTCCTGTGATTCCTTATCTAGCAAAGGGTTCTGGTAAACCTTAAGCTGATAGGAGACAAACATAGGGACCTGTGAGCAAGTGGTTTTTTGAATAGACAGACATGGAAGGAAAACAACAACCAAAACACAATCAACCTTCAAATCCACTTAAAATAAACATTCTTAACTGTCCTTGCTGATGCAAAACATAAAACAACTAAACATTGGAAATATCAAACATCTTGTTATGTTCACCTCCAATAAAAGTAAAGCCAGAAATTCAGGGCTTCAAAATACCCTGAAGAAAGAACAGTTTGTCAGTAACTTGGGAGCTCCAGGAACAGAGCCCTCATCCCTATGTGGAACGGCCTCATTTCACCCTCTCCTCATCCCATAGGAGTCTGATCTGCCCCTGACCACAGCACCACAGGGGCACTGCTCCACTCTTTTGCTTTACATCAACAAACTTAAATCACTTTCCAGCAAAATTATCTCTATTGCTGTCTTTAATGATAAATTATTTTTCTTGAAAATAATACTCCTTTTCACTTTTTATGGAAAAGTATGTGGAAAAAGGCAGTATCAGTTTTTCCCAACTATTTTGGAATGAGCATCACTGTCTGGTCCAGATGCTCTGACTTTGGCAGTAATGTATGTTCCATCTCACTGGGGAAGCCTCATCTTTGAGGTCAGTTCCAGAAGTAGCCCTCTCTTAAAAAATCATGGTGAATATACAGGCACAATTCTTTTCTCTCTTGCTCCATTGCTGTTTCTAGGAGTGGAAACACTCACTCTTTTTTTTCTCTTTTTGTTAGGATACTTGATCATGGAATGTACATATTAAGGTATTTCTTTTTTCTCCAAACAGGATGAGGAAGACTGCAAACCAGAATGAAATGGGGTCACACAACTTGGGGCATAAACCTAGACAAGCCCAACTTTGCCTCCATAGCCAAATTGGGATCAAATATGCTTTTTTTTTTTTTTTTTTTTTTTTTTTTTTTTTGCCTTGGGGCATTCTGGTATTGCCCTAAAAGAAAAAAAAAAAGGCAAGGAAAAAAAAAGGCATGCAGACATACAGAGAACACCAGGGCTGAGTAGGGATAATTTTGTCTACGGCACCCATCCCACATGGGTGGAGGCACCTGGTGCTGGGACCTGACACTGGAGGCAGTTTCCAGTGCTTTGGAAACCATTCGCGCAGGGAGTGTGACTTCTCCAAGTCCTGCTGAGTTAGAAAGATGAATTGAGGATCAAAAAATACAAGGGCATTGTGGGTCAGGTTCAGCCTGACATGCTGTGTAAGGACACAGGTGCTGAGACCCCAGAGTGGAGCTTGGCTGAGTGAGTGAATCACAGGAAGGTGGGAACACAGGTGGGCCTGCAGGTCATTTGGATCTGTGCTCACAACACTGAGTTGTTCAGGCACAAAGAAATAATATCATAAATCCAGGGAAGACCAGGATCAACTTGTGACATTGCCACTGCTATCCAAGCAGCAGCATGAAATATCTTCCGGAAAGTATTTTAAGGACAAACACAAGTGTTCTTTTCCTTTACGAAAAAATATAGACCTATATAACGCCAGCAACAAAAAACAACTATATAGGATAAGCTATTCCCTGAAGAAAGACAAAAGCATTAAATACTTGGTATTTTCCTGAGTTTATAAACCAAAGTAACTTTTAAAGCTTTCCTGTTAATGGAATTAAAATAATCATCATTCTTTCCTTAAGTGTCTGCAGTATATAGTCACAGTCCATTAAGGCAACGTGTCAGCATTGTTCATACAGGATTTAAATGAAATAATCAAGTCATCAGGACTATTTCAACATCAGTAAAGCCTCAGAGTGATCATTATGCACAGCCATGAAACAATACCTTTTTGCATACTTTCCCTGATCAGATTAAAGTGGTGATGAATTCCTCGATGGCTCAAGTGTGCTCCAAGGAAAGCTAGAAGGTTGTACAGTTAACTCCCAGGGTGTAACTCTAAACCATACAACCTACTACCTCAACCCGGATGCACACAGCTTCCGACGGTGACCATAAAGTCTTCTTCATTTCTTCAGCCTTTCTTTGAAATGTGACAGCAGCCACTGGCCTACATATTTCCCATGGGGGTAGGCTTTCAACTGCAGTTATTCCCCTCTATTCAGACAATAAGGCATATTCTTAGATTTTTCTACTGCAGAGGCAGAACTTCTGTTCTATCCTTTTGACATATGTATAAAGATATATACGTGTGTTGTGTGCGTATATATATACATACATATTTGATAGGGATGATGCCAGCCCAGGACATTTCTGGAAAGAAATTAGCATTTGGTCTTATTTTACAATAAGAATAAAATATAAATACCTTCTTTCTTTTTGAGTGTAATACCATGAAATGGCATATTTAATAAGGCCAGGCAATTGTATACCCTACACTCCCTCATTTGAAACCCTACAATTCCCTCACACCTCTTTCTAAATTTTAATAAGATATTAAGCCAAAGATGCTTAAAGCAACCTGTAAAAGAACAAATCCCTTAATCAAGTTGGAAGATAAGGCAATGGAAAAGAGAAGCATTCCAAAATCAGTACATGGTTTTGTACACTCATTTGGGCTTGTTGTCAAACACCACTGCAGTGGGTGCTGCATGAAGTTTTGCCAGATCACCACACTGACACAGACCCATAGAAGCGAGCTTGTGCAGTGCGTTTCAACACAAGATCGGATCTACGGGTTTATGCCAATTGGCATCGCTGGTTAGGATTTTCCTTTTACAGGGAGTGCAGAAGACTTTAAACAAACATACAATGCAATGTGAGAATGAGTATTCCAGAGTGAAAACGTTACCATCTATTGCAAAGAAGGCTCCTCCAATCTTAACTGCATAAATGGTGGCGGCAACAAACAAGCCAAAGATTTGTGACTAGTTTCTTCTTGAGAATGGAAGATTTTTTTTTTTTGACAGATTAATGGCGAAAGATTGTTTTGTCTTCAGCAGGAACTAATGTCCTTTTGTGCGTTCTTTGCCTTACCGATGAACTCTCAACTCCCAGCTTGCATCTGACTATGGTGTGCTCGACTGGAATCAATAACTGGACATGACATAGAAGTGAACAATACAAGTTTTCCTTTGTGCCTGAGCTCATATCATGTACTACAACTCAAAATAAAATTCACCTCACCAAATCCGAGAGGCAACGAGGCACAGTCGAGTGCTGCTCCCATACAACATTGTGAAAAATGCGTAGCTATTTCTTCACGTTACACCACACCTAAAGTACTGCTTGACAATAACTTGTTGATTTAACAACAGTGACTAATCAAAACAAAGACTTTAATTTGTATATTTTATTCACTAACCCTCCCATCAATGCAATTCCCTAGTAATAAGAATGCAAGTGGAAACGCAATCTTGCAAAACTTCAGGGTTAACGCCTACAACAAATCCATCCTTCTTGTGACCAGCAAGCAATCCATTAAAAATGATCCCACACTGAGTATAGGGTACCCTACACAACAGATTGAAAACAGCTCCTTTTGGGCAAAACCCAGTAATTCAGAAAGGTGACACACAGACACGGTTTTATAACTTTCATACTCTAACCAAAAGCATTGATAAACACCGCACCTTTAAGCACAACACCTGACACATCAGAATAACTTGCAACAATATAACTGCAAAGGCATTTGTAAAATACAGCCATGAGATGCAGGCATCATTTAAAATCCAGGCGGTGTAGAAAGGTGTATTTTGATTTGAGCAGGTTATGAAGTCTGTATCTGAATAAAATTTTAATGCCTTCCTTCCACTAGTTCCCACCATAGTCCTAATTCTGCCATTGTTAGTTGGGGAAAATACCTTTCAAGAGAATAAATGTTTGTCAATAGTAAAGTTTTTCATCAGGACAATGCTTCATTTTCTTGCAGACTTCAACATGTATTTCTGGTTCAGTAATGACAGCTGAGAATTAGTGAATTACCTATTCCTTCCCTTTTCTTTTTTAATTTAGTGGATTAAATCTTGCATGCTCATATCCTCTCGCATTTAAAAATAAATTAAATTTATTTTCTAGAAAAGTCTCTTTTAAACCTGCTTTTACATTATATGCAACACTTCAGCATTCAGAAGGAATGATATTTTTATAACTGCTTTCTGATGACGCTGAAGATAATGTAGAGACAAGCCCTCAAACTAGAATAGTTATCCTAGTATCAGAAATAAGTATGCAGACTGCATATACAACTTACTGAATGATTGTAGTAAGTGCTATAAAATTCCTTTACCAATTTCCCTTCTTTTTCTTTTTGTGAATAGAAGATATATTCCACATTTGAAAAATAATTGGTCACTGCATTATAGTTACATAGTTACAAGTAGATAGATGTACTACAAATATATTAGTAATATGAGTATACTAGTAAATATATGTCTTATATATATCTCATATATTTTCTAGGCATAACCAAAGAATGAACTATGTTTTGATTTTTCAGTTAATTCTTAAACTTCATGTAAACATACAGTATAAAGCTTCAGCTTTATGCATCTACAGCTACACAATCTGCAACATTCCCAACAGCAAGTAATGACAGCAAAAGTTTAATACATATCTCTGAAATTATATTTGTAGGCTGTCCTAAGAAAATATTTTGTTTTAAAGTTAAATTGCTTCATCTTCTTGGTAATAGCTTTATTGTATAACAAAAAAAAAAAGTATTTAAGATCACTGTATTACCTTCGCTGAATTCTGGTATAATTAACTTCTTCATTTTCCTTTTTCATTTTAATATTTCTTTCACTAAAATAAAAAAACAAAACCAAAAAACAGTGAGAGAAAGATTTTGAAATACATGTTTTATGTGAAGTGTTTTCTGAGCATGAAACATACACAAAATTAGTAATTATGCTTTTAATATAAAAACCCGACACTGCTGACGCCCCTCCTCAGGGCCATGGGAAGACATGCTGTGAACACGCACGCTTTGGCAAAGGGATTCTTTCTCTTACTATTTTCTAGCCTTTTTTTCAACTGACAAATACTTAATTTCTATTAGGAATTTCAGAAGAGAAGGAGCAAACTTAACAAGAGAGTACTTTTTATCAAGCAGTGAACACAATGAGGTAATTTGGTACGGAACTTCAGAAAAATACGGGGATAAACTAAGTGACTTAAATCAAGAAAGATTTGCAAAAAATTTATGAGGGAAAAAAAAAGTCATTAGTCTGACCAGATAGAGAAATTTGAAAAGTTATTTTAAGCTAATGCAAGCCTTGGTTTCTCAATAGGCTTTGGTATGAATGACAAACAAAACTATTCCAACAAACTATTGGGGAGACCAGTATCATCTTAAATATAAGAAACACTTTCTGGTCCAAAATGGGTATATGGAGGTGTATGTGTCATATATATATAAGGTCTCCATCCAGCAATTTCCCAGAATTCAGTGCAGAACAACAAAAATATAAAGTTGCAAAATTAGCATATAATCTTAGAATTTACTCTCTAATCAGTAATGTACAAAAAGTGAAAAACATGTTAAAACAATTCTATTTTGTAAAGTCATATTTATAAAGCCTTTTATTAGACATACACATATGACCATTTTGGAAAAAAACAAACAAATATAACAGTTTCTGATGAAAGATACACTGTACTTTCAAACTAATTTCTAGCTGAGGACATCTGTATTTTTAACATAAATTAAAAAGACTAGGAAAATATTTCAAAAAACCCCTCAAAACTACATAAAACACCGATTTGGCCAAGCTTTTCAAAACCTGTCAGTTAGAATGAATTTTGTTACACACTGTTCTAATTGCCTAGGAATATGTTACAACAGACAGACAAGTGCCTTAAGAAAAAGGCTCTACTAAAGCATCATATGCTCAAAACTTACTTTAACTGTACATGCACTTATCACAAACATTCTGAATGGGTATCTTAAATACTGTTTTCAGCTATTCCTGGACAAGTGCTGCTTTTCCAAATATCTTAAAATAGTTACTGTTACTGGCTGCAAACCAGGCGTGCTTCATGAATGTCCCAATAATGTGCCTTTTATTCCAGTGCTTATCACACTGATTTCTTTGTAATGGATTTAGATACAAACTGTAAGAAACTCATATATGAATTAACTCAGTAACAACTTTAATATACAGGCTACAAGAGCGATCCTTTCCTGCAGCTTAACACAGGTTTTTTTTTCACTTCTCCTCTTTAGAAACTGAAAGCATGAGTCACACTGTAAAAAAAGAATTTAATTTCCTTAGCAACCAGATCTAAATATCCACAACTTTCTTAGAGATAACCAAAGCTTAGACTGAGTAAATGTAACATTAAGGTCTTTGCATAACTCCAGTGCTTAGCTAAGACAAAATGTGCCTAACCACTTATTTCTATAGACCCTCGATTTTTTGTTTACTTTCTATTTTTAGCAGCATTAGATCAAACACACCCCCAAAAAGTTAGTTTTAAAAAGTGTGAAGAGATGACTACGTTAAAATTAATACACAAGAACTCAGTTGCAAAACAACATGTTTAAAATGGCTTAAAAAAAAGAAAAAGAAGAAAAAAAGAAACAGAAGCTATACCTGATATGAAAGGTACGCGTTCACCCAGTGCCAAATACTGCTATGTGAGCAATAGTGAAAAAAACAAGCAAACAAACAAAAAATTAATTCCATTTTTCTTTTTTCTTTTTTTTTTTTTTACTTAAAGAAACAATCTCCCATACTCATTTTGTTACACTGTTTTAAGAAGCTCTAACACGTCCTGACGCCTCTGTAGTGAAACATGCCAGATTTTTTTTTTTTGGAAGCAGGAGAGTCACTTTTTTTTCTGTACTCTTGTATGTAGGACAAACTCAGATTTGTTTCTTCTTCTTAGGGCTCCTGTTCTTTCTCGGAAGAAGACCAGGATGTCTGTCTTCTCTCTCTCTCGCTCTTCTCAGAATTCCAGGCACAAAGCACTGCGCAAAAGCTGCACCAATCCTTGCCGCAACTGCCTGCCCAGGACAAGAGGTGGGGAGAGACCAGAAAATTCACCTCGCCCCTGCGCTGGTTTTATAAATGGGGATAGCACAAATGTGCCGGAGCAAAGGGGTGAAAAGGCAGGGTGCCAGTTTGCTACACTAGGCTGCAATGATCTCATGTTCAATGCTGTCGCCCCGTTTGCCCAGTTCAAACGCCTGTTCATTAAACAGGAGGAAAGAAAAAAAAACCAAAAAAACTGCCCAGAAAAATAAAAAAAAAACCAACTCTTATCCTTCAGACACTCAGGAGGGCTGTTCTAAACTGCACATTACCAATAAAAAAATAAAACATGTAGTTCTAAAATGCAGTTATGAAGTATAATTATTCTGCTTATATTTTCTTTCTTTCTTTTTTCTATCTGGAGATAAGAAGCAGAATTTATCAGGCGTGAAAGGGACAGCCTCCTGGTGGTGTGCCAAAAAAGCCAGAATAAAGGCAAAGTTGTGCTTCAAAGCTCAATCGCTTGCTGAGTCTGGCTAAAGTCAAGTATTAAGATCCACCATTTTCTGAGCCATGTACGAAAAGAGGAAAAAAGTCAGAACGGGCACCGCTTTCCAAGTCTCCGTTGGCACCATCACAAAATCTCAGCCGTAAGGTCACATGATGCTCTGCCAAATGTGGAGTGCATTCCCATAAACCATTTTGCTGATACTGCGAAGGCAGCTATTGTCTAGTTTATACCCAAAGTTCAGCCCACTCTTCATTGAATTAGCTGAAAAACGCATCACCTTTGGGGGCTGGGAGCCATGGAAACGTCTACCTGGCAGGCTGCCCACTTTTTCTGCCCATCAACCAGAGATGGAATTGTGCTGCCTAATGTAATGATGACGAGGAATGTGAAGAGTCGTCCAAAGTGAATCTGATTCTTGCAAAGCCTGCTTCATTTGCACAGCAAACTCTGGCTTCTTGTCGTTAAAAAGGGGAGGGGGGAGGGTACAAGAAAAAAANAAAAGGGGGGGGGGGGAGGGTACAAGAAAAAAAAAAAAGGCGGCTTTCTCCTAAATGTAGCAATTAAAGGTCTAGTAAACATGCCTAGTCTGCAACTTTCCTTCATAACATACTGAAAGGGTTCCCAAAATAAAGCACTTGGTATAACACAAGTTTTCTGATTCAAAGCAGCACTTGATTCTCCCCAAATTAATGGGGCATTCCCTGGACATTTTTTTTTTCTCCATAAGAAAAATAAGAAAAAGAAAGGAGAAAACCCTACACAGCAGATCTCTCATCCCTTTTTTTTACCTGTCTTTATTACCTCCTGATTTTATCTAACACAAATTATACATGCGTGCAGCAATACCCACCAGTAACAGTGGGGCTGCAATATTGCTTCAATCTCCCTCAAAGCAGTCTCCTGAGAAAACTGCTTGTGTTTCCAGCAGCACAAAACCCTTCATCTGAGCCCTCTTATCTTCACCAGTGAGTAGGACAGCTGGTCTGCAAGTTTGCAAACCAGCACATTCGAAACCAATCAGCACCCTCCCTTCTTCAAAATGCATTTAAACTGGATTTTGTGAAAAGAGATGCAATCAGGCAGAATTTATAAATGATGCAAGTTACTAAATAGACTAAGTAATAGACATTACTCTTCTGCTACAGACCTGAAATTTCGATTTTGCCCAGCTATTGTTCTAAAGTAAAATGTCACGTAAATGTCACTTCCAAATGAAAATACCACGTAACCTACTGAACAACAAACACATGCTCTCCCAGCACCTGAAAATCTCATACAGAAGAATTGACCTCAGAGCTCTGCGTTGTGAACAACTGAGCTCACTGTTTCTACACCATGAACTTTAATAGCTACTGCAAAAAGCAATGTTAAAAACGCGGCAATTTCTCTGATCCTTCCATTAACAAAAACGGAGCTAAGGGAGGAGTCTCTCTACCTATTAGCATGTTTCCAAATGCTCCTGTGAAGAGGAGATTGCATGCTAGAGAGCTTATAGCTAAAATCTGTGAGGAAAAGGCAAACAAAGTAGGAAACAACAGGTTAGAAACTGCAGTGGGAGGACAAGAAAACCCATTCCCAGGGACACTGCAGGCCATAACTCTCCAGCTCGGCTACTTTCATGTTTTGTTCTACAGTTCTATTCAGTTTGATTTTATTTACCTGGAGGAAATTGAAGGTTCATTACCGAAGGAAGGAAGTGTGAGAAAAGGGGCTTTGAAGTAGAGGAAGATGGTTATGATGGTGGCAGAGCCCTCAGAGGGAGGTCCTGGGGCTGTCCTCCAGCTGGGACTGGGACAGTGCAAGCGGCAGCCTGGCAGCACAGGTCACACCCTGCCTTGCTCCTGGCACATCCTGGAGGCTGGCACCCAGGTTTCTGGGAGGGCAGGTGTGACTGGGAGGAGGAGAACGCTTGGGGCAGCCTCTACAGATGGCAGCAGTGATGCTGGTGGGACTTGGAGGATGGGGAGAAGGTACAACCACTACAGTCCAACAGCGGCAAGGGGCCAGGAGGAGGTGCTGGGTACAACATCAGGAGATGGAAGCGGCCCCTCTCCATCTGCTGAGCCAGCGCACATCAGGTCAGGCCCACTCTGGTCAGCTGGTGGGAGCTCTCTGTCAGAAGAGAAACTTGCTATGGCTCCAGAAAATCAGTTCATGGCTTAGTTCACCTCTTTTCCATCTTTGGAGGTTTTCAAGGGCCAGCAGCTGGAGGAAAGCCCTCTGAGGCAGTGACACGGAGCTCTCTCAAATGGTCTTCCAGAGTGAGATGCCACATGCACGGTTTTGAATCCAGACATCCTTTTCTTTTCCCTGTTAGCTAAAGATGGCTGAGTAGGTGTTACCAGTAAGTGGAAATGCTGCTTATCACTCCAGCTAATTGTCACAAGACCCATGGCTTGGACCACAGGGATCACACTGACCTCCAAGGACCACAAACAAACTCTGTATGTCATTACCCCTCAGCCATAAGAATGATGCATGAGGGGATTCTTCCTTAAATGTCTTCGAGATTTGGTAATATATCTTTGAGATAATTTAGAACTAAATTAATTTCTCCAGACTTAGAAAACTCTGAAAGTCAAATGTCTTTAATTAACAATTATGTAGAAACTGAAACTTGAGATTCCGTTTATATCACTTTAGTAGTTTTCTTATTGATTTGAGCAAAAATCAAACCAGATTTTTACTTTTTTTTTCTAACTGGGCACCTGGGACTCAGGTTCAGTTCATCCCACCTTACCTTTTATCATTAACCATAAAAATGTTTAGGCCATAATACATCTCCAGCAGAACCACCCACATAGGCGCATTTTGCGCCATGGTGAAAGGCTTTCATTAGAATTGAGTAGAAACCTTCAACTAAACAATAATGAATTAATATCTTGTTCAAATCTACTACAATTATTCAGTGGTGATACGTGAAAAGGACAAGAGAATGGTCTGACTTTCAGATCTCAGAAGGGTATTTGTCAATAATTACAAATAATAGACCATCTGAACTGGGCAAATCTGAGCAGCAGCTTTTGAGGGGTGACAGGCACGGCATTCTACAGTCTTTTTTATTTTCCATGTGTGGAAAAACACTTCAGCATGTGACTAGCCCTCAGTAATGAGTACTGACTTCACCAATATTCAAGACGGATGTTAAAAAGTTGTTAAAATATCACTTGCATATGTGCCTGACAACAATTAGAGATGTAGATGAACCTCAGAGTTCTTAGCCTATGAACTAATAGGCATGGGCAACACAAAGGGAACCAAAAAGTTGTTTCTGTGGGAGTGCCTGGCCCTGTTCATCCACAGCTGGAGGAGGCAAGGAAGCCAGGTGGAGGGAAGCTGCACAGGAACAACCTCTCCATGGGAGAAGAGGGCACTGATCCTTCCTCTACTCAGGAGGCAGCAAGAGGAAGGCAAGGAGGACAGGAAACCCGGGCTGAGCTGAGGGTTTCTGGTCACAGACAAATATAGTTGTACTCAGTTCCCACAGAACAATCATCACCCCAGCATTCTGAGGTTAAAAGACAAAACAATGGGAAAGGAAAAATCGGAGTCTTCCCTGGGCAATGGTAACCCACACAAGACATGACCGAAAATCTGAGAGAGAATGGGAAAGAAACACAAAAACTGTGACGGTGTGAAGGGAGAGGGATGAAGGGAACCTCTGCTCTTTTACACGGCTGTTCTTGAACATGGAAACAAAACTAACAAGTTTAAAACTTCAAAACTACAAGTTAAAAGTTGAACACACACAAAATGAAGTGGATATGCAAGTGCTGGATATATTGCACATTTCTGGATAACTTTAACATACTATAATGCACAGCATAACACTTTAGAATTAAATGGCCTTGCACTGCAGATCACATTCTCAAAGGCCCTAGTATATAGAGGTGACAAAAAATTATTTGTAAAATGCATGCAAATTAAAAGTTATCATCTGCTTGCTACTTTAATTTTATCCCCAAATGGCACTATGCCTTCTGTTTTTTTCTGCCTTAAGGTTAACAGCACCGAATTAAGACACTTAAGCAAGATGCTCTGTGGTAAGAGCCAGAGATGTCATCCCTTTTAAATTTAAATGTAATTTTCCTCTTTCTGAAATTTCCATAAACCATCTTGTAAACTCCTTCTCCTCTAAACTTTTCACTGTGTTATTTGAAACTTATTTAACTTTTGGCCTTTGGCTGTATGGCTGGGTACCAGATCTTCACAACCTTCTTTCTGCTTTGCGACTGGATTAAGAAAGCCTTTAGAAATACATTGCAATAGAAAACTGAATAATGCGCACCCAATACTCTTGTTCATGCAAGAAAGCCTTGTTCATGGATTTTTTAAGATTAGCTCTTCCCTTATGTGTGCAGATATTCATAAATAACAAAGGGTACAAATAAAATGAGACGAAACTGCTACTGAAAATTCAGATGAGCCTTTTCCAGTAACTCTTGCACAGCATAAAGAAAGTACCAGGACCAAACAGGAGACACCCTTCTCTTCTTCACAGCAAAGCACAGTTGTGGTAAAATAAACAGCATGGCTTCAGGAGAGATGGTTTGGAGACAAGTTCATAGCAAGGCTCAAGCAAAAGCCAGACTCTATCGCTACTCACCATCTCTTACAAAAACTTACAGGTGATAATTCAAGCACAAAGAAATATAGCCCTTTCTTCACAAGCACCAACACAGTGACTCAGACAGGTAAAAATGCCATGGTGTTCTATCAAACCAAACCTGATGCTAGGAAGGTCTTTGCCACAGATATTTCCTTCAACATACTTGTTTCAGCTCCAGTTTATTTCACTACCGTCACTTCAGAAACACCAA
Organism: Rhagologus leucostigma; assembly: GCA_013397725.1. Lineage (NCBI taxonomy): Eukaryota > Metazoa > Chordata > Aves > Passeriformes > Rhagologus > Rhagologus leucostigma. The sequence goes on along the minus strand of VZTD01000985.1, from coordinate 692,109 downwards.
GTAAGTTCACAGCAAGACGTAAAACATTCAATCCCCTCACATACAGCCAGTCTTAGATGTAGAAAAACACTTCTTACATTCTCTTTACCTTGTTTGTCTCTTCTGGGTCTAAGTGCAAATATGACTGAGCATTTTCATCACCATTCAGTGGATGAAAGAATCTGAAACATCTTTTATTTTCCCTAAATTTAAAAGCTTTTAGCACATCACTCCTCAAAATTCCTAGGTAGCATGGCAGTTAAATGTTTTTTACCAGACGGAGAGCCAAAGGAACCAAAGATTAACTTGTTTTCAGAAGCAACATTACTGTACTGAGCACAGAATACCTGACATTGCTCAGTGTTAAGTACAGTGCACTGAATCATAAAGACTACCTTGAATTAAATAATTTCTAAATGCCACCCACACAGTTTGCACCAACTTGACCACTACCTTTGAAAACTAAAATCTGAAGATACCTTGGTACAGTTCCTGGTCATTAGAGTAGGAGGTCAGTGCACACAGCAAATCAGCTAGCAAAGAAGGTAAACAACAACTCCTTACATGTCTTCTACTTGTGATAAACAAAGCAATGCCTGCTTCTTTTCCTAACATTTCTTCAAAACAAGGACACATATAGCCAGAATGCAAGCCAGAAACTTCTACTGATTCCTGATTTAGCAGCATGCCTAGTGCCTAAACCTGTCCCACTGTAAGTCCCATGCCTATGATCCCCTTCAAAAACTGCAGCAATGCTATGTTGAGTTCCTGTCCATGTGTAGAGAACGCCATCACAACAACAATCCTCTCTCAAGCTTCAGAAGGAAAAATCCTCAGGGGCCTGGGATTGCACAGATGGAAGTCCGCAAAAAGCCCAGATGACTTCTTGCTCCCTACTGCCTGGCAAGTTATGTAGTAAGTGTGCCCCAGGGTCACTTATTTTACCTAGGACTCATTCTTGACCTGAATACAGACCAATAATAAAAAGGATGTCAGAGGGGCATTCTTTGCACTATTGATTTATCAGTCAGTGATAAAGAGTTTAGTTTCTTTTTACTTCATACTTTTCCCATATGAACATGTATGAATCCTGGCTGTTCACACCTTAAAATCTTATAAAATGTTATTTAAGAGGAGAATTTTGCTTAGCTGCCTTGAATCAAAAGTAGAACACAAGCTGTGTGTCACCTATCCCCTGACTACTATAAATGACACAGTCTTTACACCTCAATATGGCAGAGTTCATTGGCAAAAAGAGAAAACGCGAATTTTTGAAACATAACTAGTTCAGGAAGGAAATGACACATGTCTTTAGGTCCTTATATTCCTACAGTTCTGGACAGTACTTTCTAAAACATCAGGATGTTTTGCAGGTAGATATGTATGTACATATGTCCAGAAATATCCCACACATTTTCTTATTTTAATTACAAAAAAATATGGGACCTGTGCCTGCACTTTGCTGGGTTACATTCCCAGCAGGTTGAGTTCTATTAGCCTTAAAAGCCTGGTCAGGTCATAACTCTTAGTTGAAAAGAAAGAACATGTGCATTATAGTCCAATGCAAGATGTGGTTTTGATTCAGCAGACCAAAGGATCAAGTAGTTTTGAAGTAAAAATGATTAGAACAGTTTTCAATATAGCACTTTTCAATTTCCCTACTGTGAATTCTTGATTCTGCAAAGTAATCTCACCCCAAACAGCACAATCCCTCAAATCTAGATTTTGAAGTACTTTTATATTTAAGAAATTAACACTTCATACATTGAAATGTTTTAAATATTCATTCTAGATTTTGACTTCTTCAGTGTTTTTAGTACAAGTGGCTACATTTTCAGGTTTTTTTAGTTTGAATTGACTTAATTTTGTGAGGAAAAACCTACACTACAAAATAATCAACATCCTTAGATAACCTGAACAACATAGAGACAGAGACAGAGGAGATCAAAGGCACAGAACCTTCTTGTAAGATTGAGCAGGCTGTGAGTGATCAAAGGCAGGGAAGAGAGGACTCTGGATCTTAACTCCTACTTCCACTATACATGTATAATTTACAGGTTATTGACTTGTAGAGAGAGGAACTATTTATACACTAGTTTACAGGCCTGAAAAGTTATTTGAAATACAAAAATTAACTTTGGTTGTTGAAAATATATAGGCAGTATATTTTGAAAAATCCCCTTTTCCAATAGGAACTGCTGTTAATACAAGCAGCTTTCTTTTCAATGAACTGTCACTTTCTGAGAAAATCAAACAAATAAAAAGGCATGCTATGGCTGGTGGGTGTCATCACAGAGATGATATTGTGTTGTTTGGAAGTGATAATTCATAGGAATAATGGAAAACTCATGTTCAGAGTAAAGATATATTAATTATATTAACTTACTCTTGGGAAAATTTAGTGCAACATAAAATCACAGAATCACAGAATGGTTTGGGTTGGAAGGGACCTTAAAGATCTTCTCATTCCAAATCCCTGTTATGGGCAACTTCCACTAGACCAGGTTACTCAGAGCTCCATCCAACCTGGCCTCGAATGCTTCCAGGGATGGGGCAGCCACAGTTTCTTGGGGCAACCTGTGCCAGTCCCTCACCACCCTCACAGTAAAGAATTTCTTCATAGTATCTAATCTAAACCTACTCTCTGTCCGTGTGAAGCCACTCCCCCTTGTCCTGTCACTCCAGGCCCTTGTAAATTGTCTCTTTCCACCTTTCTTGAAGGTTCCCTTCAGGTGTTGGAAGGCACCAAGTAAGTCATCCCAGAGAGCCTTCTCTTTTCCAGGCTGAACAATTCCAATTCTCTCAGCTTTTTGTCATAGAAGAGTCCTTTATCTTGTTTTCAAATTACAGTTCCACACTGATTACTATTTCACAATATCTATGTGAAATTCGTATTGTGCAGTCATATCAGAGCATTTCTTTAGCTTTTGTCCCACACTTTTTGGTAATATTCCTGTGTACAACCAGACCTCCTTCCACAAGAGTTTTCACATCTTCCTATACAGGATACTCAAATCAGCACTGGGATCAGCTTTCATGCAATCAGTTGAGTATCTTAGGTACCAGATCCTCGGTTACTTGATTATCCATCTCTATCACAATTAAGTTCTGTACTGGACAAAATATTTCTAATTAAACTTTTCCTAAAAAAAAGGAATTATTGCCCTCAGGTTTTGATTTGGCCAATCAGTTAAAAACATTTACTCAGAAAATCCTGAATAACTACATAAAAATAAATACCAAATATTACATGAACATTAAAAAGAATTCAGCGATGCACAGATTCAGTAGTGATACATGAATTCATGTAACTTGTGACTCCACAGCTCATTGAATTTCATGATATTACAAATTTCTGCTACCCCAGACATATTCACGCACTGTGAGTATCATGTTAATATCCAAATTTTCTTCTTGGTGGAGAGACGGGAGCCTCCTCACAGCCAACATTACCATAGTGTAGTTGAAAAGACATCTGACTTTAAGAGATGGTTCTAGTTCACACTGGACAGCAAAGTTGCAGACTTGGACAAAGGGTGACATATAAACAAGCACAGAATGATTATTGATGAACCTGAAATATGCTGAACCATTAACCAAAACCAGACAGCACAGTCACTGGTTTGAAATTCAGTACTGGATGAATGACCAGCACAAAGGAGATTTCAGAGAACCAACAAGGGTCATGCACCTAAATGATGGTTTTTTCCTTCCTAGTAATACGTAGAAGATCTTTATTTCTTATTTCAAATTGCGACAAGAGTCCTCAGTTGTCTTTCAACTTCTGCCTGGAATTCTGAACCACTAGCTTACACAGACTGCATGAACTTAAGAACATTAAAGGGTTTTTACTGTAAACTTGCACATTACCTGGGTCTTTGGGATCAAAGCCAAGTATTTGCATTTTTTTATTACAACAAAGACGTGCAAAGTAAAATTTAGACAAGAGGAATCCAGTATGAATATAACACTTTTTGATCAGTACTGGGCATATCCTGGCTTAACAACTGGGAGGTAGGGCTTGTTCCAGTGGCTCAGAGATAAGTATCTACAGAAATGTCTACAGTTTGGGTGGAGGGAACTATCTGGTTTGCTTCCCAGAAAGACTTGGTTGCTGAAGAGAGTCAGTTTATAGCAGTCACAGGACAATCATAAGAGATATTTTCAGAGGGTTGGCAGCTGCAGGGTACCTAGAGGGATACTTCTGGACTTCCTGACATGCCATCTTCTTTATATTTTTCCAACTGTAGCAGGAAATTAAAGTTTACTAATCATTAAATCTATAAATGCATTGCTTTCAATTTGTTAACAGATGGTTCATTCACCACAACTCTCGTGGACTATATTTGATTATGTTTCTGCTTCCTGAAAAGATATTTTTCTGAAACACTATGGTAACCAATGCTCACAGAGCATGAAACCAAGCAACCAGATTTCTGGAATGCATTTCTGGATAGCTTTTATCTAGCTGGAAAGAAGCAGAATGCAACATGTAGGCAACAGTCCCCTTAAAAGCAACTTAGCCCCCTGGTTTAGTTCTGTAAGCAGAACCTAGTTCTGTCCTCGGAGGATTAAAACAGCCATGGGATTGTGAATTCAAAGAATCACAGAATGATTTGGGTTGGAAGGGACCTTAAAGCTTATCTCGTTCCAACTCCCTCTCATAGGCAGGGATGCCTTCCTTTAGACCAGGTTACTCAGAGCCCCATCCAGCCTGGCCTGGAACGCTTCCAGGGATGGGGCAGCCACAGCTTCTCTGGACAACCTGTGCCAGGGCCTCACCACCCTCACTGAAAAGAATTTTTTTCTTAATTCAAGAGAAATAAACTCTCACAAGGAACTCAAACATCCTGTATCAATTTGAACGATATATACCTGATTGAACATAATGCTGTGCACAGAGCACGCAGAAACCTTGTCCTCACCCAGTATGTCCCATGATGAACCTTTTATTTCCATGTTCTGGGAGAGGAGTGGGGCTGTATAACGTCTCCAGGCCTTAATCATGCAAACCCTTGCACTTGTATTAATCTGTACAATTAGCCTTCTCACTGAAATTAGAACCATCCATATCAACGTGAGCGAGCGTGCAGAGCTTTGTTGAGTATGGGAGCCTTGAAAACAAAGCCACCTACAACAGATATTGGGTTTAATTATGTAAACAAAGAATTAGTACAGTAAATTTCCTTTAAAATACTTTATTGAGGTCTTCTGTGATGATCTAAACAGCAACATATAACATTAAGATGAACCAAAACATCCGTCAATATATCATTGTCCTCCTCAGATCATTATCTTATGATGGTATCTACTGACAACTTGTACAAGTTTCAAATAACTAGCCAAGTGGCTTCTCCTACATATGTGGAGGATCTCCTAATAAACTGCCCACATGGCAAAAATTTGTTTTTAACGTGAGCAGTGTCTACTTGAATCTCCTCTTCCATTTCTATCTGTCTTCAAAAGTATCAGCAATCTTTCTTGTTCAGGACATAACTGTATATCCGGATACCTAATGAAGACCCTGAGATACACTAAAAATCTAAATAAGTAAGTCTAGAGTACTGCTTTGCTCTCAAAGGATTTGGCAACATACTAGAAGTACCTAACAATGAGAAAGAAAATTAATATGGTATTTGTGTGCATTTTCAGTCATAATGTAAATCCTAATCTCGAAATGTTTGTAAACCAAGCTTATCACAAGAAATAGCATTTTCACCAAAAAAAGACTTCCTACCACAGCACTATTTTGTTTTAACCTCTTTTTTGATTTTCATTCTGAAAACTTCTTTTTTTTTCCTGTGGGAGAGAAATTCTGCATTGCAACCTTGTGTATAACAAACTATTTCCCTTCTTTATTTTGGCAACTCCCCTCAAAAAGTCAGTACCTTTTGACTGAATGTGGTGTGACCAAGCCCATGTTTACTTTGAATATTAGGGAGTTACTTGCCAACAGTGACTTCTGTTCTACAGGTATCTGGCCCATCCCGAGCTACTCTGTAGATACTGCAGTGCGTGTGTGTACACTCAGACACGTGTGTAGTCAAAGAAACCTTGTGAAAATATTGCATGGCAGTGAAATGCATGTATTACTCTCTTGAATCCAGTGTATGACAGAATAAATACTTCACTGCTCTCACACCCTGTCTCTCTCTCATAAGGCCCTCTTTGGAATTAGGTTCTGAAGCAAAGGAATCAAGGGAGACTAGTATGGATTTGTGGGTGCTATAAAAAATTAAAGCTCTTTACAGATAAGTAATCCATTTTTTTCTGCTTTTGGCATTGTCCCCACAGTACTGTAAGAAACTGCAACTAAGAAAACTCACTTCTGGAGAGGAAGGGTAATTGATAGGCTGCTGCAGTTGAGAAAGTAGATTCTACTACTGATATCATGTTGTGCAATGTAAATCATAAAGTCTGCAAAAATATTTATGCAGAAATCATTCCAGCTTCAGGTAAGGTCAAACTGCAAGCTCCTAGAGGTACTATTCAGATATGATGTTTAACAACTGATGCATCTGCCTGTTGATAACACGCCTTTTCCACCTATAGTCTGAGTTAAACTGCTCTTATCTGATCCCTTAAATATCTCAAGTCACTCAAATCAGCAAATAATGCATATTACAACTGGGAAAGTACGTAGCTTTGCCTTTTCAGGATTTGTGAAAACATGATCTTTCATAAACTGCTTTAGGTAAAAATCCAGCACAATTTTTATATGATACCTGGAACTAAATCCAAGCCGTGTATTATTTTCTGAATTAAACCTATAGCAGTGTGAACACTGGTATTTCACATGCTGTGCTCTTTCTAGTTAAAGAAAATTTGCAAAATGAAACATCCATTTGATATTTGACATAACTCTGAACTCTGTAATGGCCATGAGAAAGACAGTTGTAACATTTACAAAATAACCTCTGACACAAAATAAGAACAATGCAAGGACATCCTGTTCTCAACATGCTTCAGACTCATTTTGCAAATAACAGGTTTGTAAGCAATTAGACATGGATTAAAATAAACTGATCAATTAATTTCATAGTCTGATACAGATGAAGAATGATCCATTTAATTAGTTGGGAATTTCTTTAACACATACTGTGCATGAGTATTTCAAATATATAAATTTAGAAATTCTCCAGAAATTTTTTTCATTGAAACAATTACTGTAAATCTAAAATTTTCTTGGACCTTCCTGCAGAAACTGACACAAAAATACATCAGGATTTCAGAGGTTTTTTAAATATCATAAAACTCAGTTTTGATAGAAAGAGTCCCTTCAATTGTTTAATATATTTCTAATCCATTGTTTTCTAGCTTGTATTTATTTAGAGAGGCCTCTCAGACTGACTGCTTATATATTTTCAGCTTCTTTCTTTTTCTGGGCACTGAACACAGTTTTATTTTTGTTGTTTTTTGGGGGGGGCATTGAGTTTTTTTGTTGGTTTGGTTTGGTTTTGGTTTTTTGGGTTTTTTGTTTGGTTTAGTTGTGTCTTTTTAAAATTTTTTTTTCTATTTTTTTTTTTTTTTTTTTTTTTTTTTTAGCTTAATTGCATTTGCTTATTCTCCCTATAAAGCTTTCTTTGAGTATATTCTGATTGCAGTTTGTCTGGGTACCTCTCCAGCACCACTTAGTGAGAGCACAAGGTCACAGGTTTCCCAGGTACAACAATCCTTGCTGGGAACAGGAGCATTTACCAAAGGTTTGGGTCTCCAAAACTCCATCTGCCCTGGAAATAATCTCACAGAAGAGCTACAAGGATACTATATTTTGGAAACTTTGTTCCTTTCCAAATAAAATATTGAGTTGATCAAAATCCAAGAGTTGAAAATTCTGGCATTTTCTGTAGGTTGTAATACCTTTGAACAATCTGTCACACATTTCTGAACTACTCTTGAAACAGATGCCAACCTTCATGGATCAAACATCAACCTCTTGATAGCCTAAACTTCCAAAAGTCTTTGCTGTGTTAGCTAGCACGTCAGTGTGTTTTCTTTCACCCAATTAGATATAATTTTCATTACTGCTCTGAGTGTCAAATGTACTTAACGATCTAGATTTCTATCAGATTTTAACTTCTCCTGATATCAGTCCCTAAAGATTCCTACTTTCTAATTGGAGTACGAAACAAGAAATCTCAATATATATAAAGTAAAAAACTGTTGCATTTTTTTGAATTAAGATAATAGATGATAAAGTTTAAACATAAGTAATAACCTTTTATCTACATCCTACATGTATTAACTATTAAATTTTTACATATTTGCAATAATTTTAAATAAATATTTCGTAGATGTAATTTTATTTGGTTTTATTCAGAACTGTGCTTTTTCCAGAGTACCTACTTTTTCTTCCTAGAGGAATGAGCAGGTCTGTGAGCAGTACATTTTTAACAAATTTGGATAGAGAAATGTTAGAAAATGTAATGCTTCACGTAATACATTTTGTTCATTTCAGAGATAAAATTCAATCACTTGAAGTGTGTAAGAGGATATTTATCCTGCTTAAACTGAAAATCCTAATATACCTAACCATGATGTTGCTGGTAATATTTTCATAATATTGCCATTACAACTACAGGCTTATAGTCAAGTCTGTTGGTTAATTTACTAAGTCTCCAAGCAAGACTTCTTCACTGACAGTAGATTTCCTAATTCAAATCAAAGTGGTCTTTTTAAACTACAATTACTTTTATATAATTTGTCTAAAAGAATACACATGAATTGAAGCCTAGAATGTCCATGTGAACAGAACGTGAACAATATTCTGCAGTACTTCACAATAAAAATAGGTTCACAAATGGGGGAAAGAAATCCTAGCACTTCAGGGCACAGGTACGCTGCTATTAATGGGCAGCCTTGATCAGAAAAATAAAATACTGACTTTCAGATGCTACCAAGATTGTAAAAAAGCTGTGATTGTTTGCAGACTTTGGCAAGTCAATTGCTTGCTTAGTTGTAGCGTGGAATTCTGGCATTTAAATCCAGGTGTTAAGAACAGTTCAAAAACTAAGATGTTTGTGTGAGACTGGCTGAGGTGGGGAGGAGGAAGGTATGGCCTTACCCCGAGCACCTAGAATTGCTACTTCTTTTCCAAAGTGAGTGATGCTATCATATGCATAAAGGTAAGTCTGAAGTGGGAGTACAAGCAGGACTCAGAATAAGCCACTAAACCTTTTTTTTTTTTCCCAAATGCTGCTTAGGGGCAAAACATAGTAGCGCTGTATGCTAGAAACAGCAAAAGCAATTCAGAAGCTACCCCAGAGGAAGAAATAGTTATTAAAAATATGTCTTTTTGGTACTTCTTGAAATGTATAATCTGTTTTTAAAGTGCTAAGCACAATATAAATGCAGATTGTGCTAGATTCAACTAACCAAAAAGCCTAGTCACAGCGTTATGACAGCTTTATGACATTTAACCATCATAGCATGTGAAAACATGGAAGAGATGGCAGGTGGGAGGAAGTACTTGATATTCAAGAGAAAATATTAATGGATGTGTCTAAAATGTAACTACTTTTTAACATGTCATGCTTAGGAATATTTGCATAATATTATCCTTTAAATTGCAGTGTGTACATATTAATTTCACAGTGTCACTCCCAAAAAGTCTGGCATCTGTACATTCAATGAGCCCAGTCTAACACACTTGCATCTCTTTATCACAGACATTAGGAGTCTCAATTTAACAAGTGGCTCAAAAGCAAGACAACTCAGACAGGCATGAAGTTTGTGGGGAAAAACTGTAAGCCCCCAAAAACATCATGTTCTAGGAAACCATGTCTTGCCATGTGAAGGGTTGTTCCAAGCCACCTTCTGCCCCTTCCTCAAATATATTGTTTCTTAAATTACTCTTCTTCCTCTGGATAATGCCTGTTATCTAAGTACTCAAAGTCCAAAGTCTATTTCAACCTGCAGAAGAGGTGAGAAAGAAAGGAGTACAGAACGGTTTAGAAATAGGACTGGGAAGTTAAAAAAAAACCCAAACAAAAAACCTCAGTGATGAAGAACAATAAAGCAAAGCATAATGCTCCATATATGCTCTTAGTGCTTGGGGTTATATAGTTCCTAGCACATTTTTACCTCTTCCATTCTGCACTCTCCACTTTTCCCTAGGAAGTACATCATTAGATGCATGTGAAATGTGGCTGTAATTTTTTTTCTCCAGTTTTAAAAATATTATGCTTTTTATTCACAGAATGGGTCAGGTTGGAAGGGACCACAGCGGGTCATCTGGTCCAAGCTCCCTGCTCAAGCAGGGTCATCCTAGAGCACATGGCACAGGATTGTGTCCAGTCAGTTCAATGTTCAATAGAATTAGACAAAAAAAACCCCAGAGTTGTAGGTGTCTGATCTCATTATCAACCTGAACAAAGTCTTTTCTTCTAGATGGTGGCATTTGGACTTTAGTTTGATACCCATTTGCAGTGGGAAGCAGGAATTGTACCACAGATCTTGGAAGCCCAGGCTGACAAATCCATTATGTTTTTCTTGTACTACATGCCACACCATTAAAGGCAAAAACACCCTGCAATATTTAAGGTTTTTGCTCTGTTTACTCTTAAAAGCATGAAGAGAACATTACAGTCACTGAGACTCAAGGAGACTAAGACACACATACGAGTATGAATTTGAGCACCATCATTTTCTAGCAGGTCTCGGCAACCTTAGTTCTTTAGAGTGACACATGGGAAGCAGATTTAGACCTGTAAATCTGCCATTCACTGGCTTTCATGTTTCCCTTTGTAACATAAGCAACTTCCTTAGAACATAATTTCTTCACAGCGCAGTTTCTATTTAAGAAGAATTAGATGCGCCTGCTAAAAAAACATTTTGTTTTGTTTTAAAACCACTGTAAGCTAATAGGATACAAAATCTTTAGGACATGTTAACATCTTAAAAGAAAATTGGCAGAAAAAACTCTATAATCTCCCTTCTTTATTTTATTATAGCTGTTGGTCTTTCCAAAAGGGAAGTTGTAGAAAGGTTGGAAAATATTTTAACTCATTTTTATCAAGCCATCCCTTCTCATCCTTTCTTGAATTTTGTTCCTCATTATTTGCTTAATTGCATTCAAGTAGATCAGAAAACAAAGTTGTCAATACTGTGTAAAAACTATCCCCAGAGAGGGTTAGAAAAATGAAACTGTTGAGAAATCACGAGAAAATTGTAAAACAGCTGTTCATTTTTGCTATATATTATGAAAATTAATAAAAAAACTTCAGACATAAAAGATGAGATAATAAAAACAGCATCCTGAAGATACCAGTTTAAACTACAAAATAATACTGCGAGTATATTTAGATGAAATTTCCCTTAAATATTCCAGGAAAAACTATTTAAAACTAAGCCTTTGGACATATGACAGTTTTTAAGATGCTGTAAAAATGAAGCAAGTTAGTATCTCATCCAGTTATTCATTTTGAGAAAATGCCAAAGCCACAAAAGTTATGTCTCTATTGTTCCAAGACGAGGCTTGTAGCTCTCAGCTCCTGTAACTTCTGACATTCCATGGCCTGAAGATATTTGATGGAAAAAAAATCACATATACTATCCTATTTTTACATGTCTGACTAATTTCTAAAACTAAATTGGAAGCTCTACAGAATGAAATCAATGAGATGTTTCTGCTGAAAACTTAACACTTCAGGTAACCAATAATTTATGTTTCATTTGCCACTTCCTTATGAAATAAAGAAAATATAGAACGAAGAAAAAAGTCATAACAAGCAATTGCCTTAAATACTTGCTTTTCAATTGTTTAAGAGGTATGAAATTATTTTTTCAGGCTGGGGGGTTTCTGGGCTCCCAGGGCACATGGACGGGGCATGTCCAGCCTCTCACCCACCAGCACCCCAAAGTCCTTCTCTCAGGGTTGCTCTGGGTCTGTTCATCCCCAGCCTGGATAGGTACTGGGGTTGCCCCAACCCAGGTGCAGCACCTTGGACTTGGTCTGTTAAACCTCATGAGATTCTCATGGACCACTTCTTGAGCTTGTCCAGTTTGTATGAAACTTTTTTGGGGGATTTAATTATGCCTTTGGACTTGTTTTCTCGAAAAAAATGTCACTGACTGCCAGACGTATTTTATCCAGAAACATAGATCAGGCGGTCTTTGAGAGTGGTGGCCAAAGAAGGAGAGTATGGAAGGTGCAGGGATGATGTGGGAGAAAATAATTTATTCACAAAAAATAAAGTTTTGATGATGAATTTTATTTCACTCTTTTAATTAAAATAATTTTAAAAAATTGTCCTGTCAAAGACATATTTGGAGAAATCTTACTAAATTACATTGACTTTTGTTTCAGAAAAATGATTAATGATATTTAAAGAAACAGAGACTTAAAAAAATTAAGTTAAATTAGCTATTTGAGCCATAATGATTTGTTTTCTTGGATATCTCATATTGGTGAATAAAACAATTATTATTCCAAATCAATCAAAGCATTACAATTTCATTACAATTTTTGTCTATAAGGCAAACACCATGACAAGTTCTTCAGGAGACACCTTGAAATAAGAAGAAATAGATCAGACAACATCAACAGCCATCTTTTTGCTAGCGCTGTTAAAATTATATTATTAATGGATTCATTTATTGTTGATAATTTTATCTTGCAGTGTTTTGAACAAAATACCACAAAGAAAATTTGAAGCCTGCAGAATAATGAATCTTGGAGAAATTAATAATTTGGATATGCCAAAGATCTAGAAAAAGAGTGCACACATGTTGGAGGCGGAAAAAAAAGTGTTTTATTCTTTGATCACTTGTCCAAACTTTTAATATGAAATGTTTTTGAGAAGTTCTCAAGACTAACATTTGAAATCACTAGGTATTTTTAAACCAAGATTTTCTCCTTCCTTGCAAGGGTGATTGCAGAGTAGTTTGCAAACAAAACCCAGAAATATCGCACTAGGCAAACCCAAAAGGCAGCACTAGCTGAAGCAGACATCCATTTTTGTAAAGGAAATAAAAGGTATTGGGAGCAATGGGTCTGAAACAAATTTTCAGGAGAAGATCCAAAGGAAAGAAATTTCTCCTTGGTGAACTGAGACTGAGAAAGCTTTCTAAGTGTTGGCAGCACCACAAAAGAACCCAATGTCAAGAAGGTAGAACAATGAGAGGATGATCAAAGAACATTTTATCTAAATTAAAGGTGACATGAAGAGTACTGATAAAAAGTTAGAGCCATGGAACACTTTAACATAAAATAAGAGAAAGACTTGCAAAGGAACACCATGATCTTATTTACTATTTTGGCTGTAGTTGGTTATTCTAGCCAGGGCTAGGAGAAGCCTACCAAAAAGCACAAAAACTTTTAAGCTAAGGCAAACCACATCTATATACTATGAACATAGTATTCCATCCAAAATGGCAACTTTAATTCATTTTGTTCACATCAGTCTATTAAAAATATCAAAACTTATCCAATTTCTGTAGGCAATATTAAAGCTGCATGAAAATGATATTGCCCAACTCCCTCATTAAAACCCATAAAGACAAAAGAGATGGACAAAAAGTGTTTTCTGCAAAAGACCCACAACAACCCAGTCAAACTGAAATTCCATAGATAAAACACAGAATCCAGACTACAAACCTAGGCACAGTAAGAGTGTAATTTGGTGCTTTACCTTAATTTTTTTGGTACCAATCAAACCAGATCATTGTAATTTCAATAATTTCTGAATTGTATTTTGTTAGTTTCAGAAATTTTGAATTTCTGAAATGTTTATAAGTTTCCAAAGCCATCTCTACTTCCCAACAGTCACTACAGCATTGCTTTGCCATTCCCATGGTGTTAAAATACCATCCCTGGAGTTCTCAGAAGACAGTTTTATTTGCAGTGCTGAAATATTGGTAGGTAGAGGGAAATTGATAGCAAAAAAAAAAAAAGCTCTACTTGCAAGACTTTGAAGAAAACAAAAAACCTATAAATATCAATGTAAAATGCGTAAAACAAGGACAAAAGAAAAGAAGGGAGGGAAAGACTAAAAATACAAACATCTGCAAAATGTGGAAAATCTTGTAATTGAAAAGGGTAGAACTCTTCAAATTTCAACTTTTTTTTTTTTAAACTACAAACTAACAAAAGCATTTTGAACATATTTATAACAGATTTTGCAAATTTTCTCCAACAATTCAGAACACCAGCCTCTCAGAATTAGTTGTCAAATGTCTGGAAAACATTTTTCTGAAAAAAAATATGACTATGCATATTTTCTTACCTGGTCAGTTAAACAAAATTCACTGGCCTGAGCTGAAAACATTGTAAAAGAAACCTGCAAAGAGGAAAAACAAGTTTCATTATAATTTATTTATCTCTCATATTTTTGATGGAAAAAATTTAGTAATGAGTGTTTCCTCTTACATAGAAATTCCAAGTAGCAAAATCATTCAAACCATGGTATTCAAAGAAAGGTTTAAGAGTATCTGTTTTATAGGTGATATCAACCTTTGTGTATTTTTATTCAAATCCAAATGTATAACTATCATTATAAAGGATACTCAGATGTTCAGCTGCTGAAAAAAAAAAGCATCTATTTCTCATTAAATGTTTTTCAGGCCACTGAAATATACAGAGTTCATTTACTTTCTATAACATTTCAAACAAACACCATGCCAAAAGAACATTATTAAGACTGAAATGTGATGAATACTAACATCAGAAAATGCCAAGTGTTAGCCTTCCTGAGCAACTTTTATTTCTTTGATGAGTATAGAATATGCTACAGTTGTTAATTACTTAGTCACAGTATTTCCATGGGAACTCCTCTTCAGCCCATGCACAAACAGACATTCAAGAAGTTCAAGTACTCATATTTTGTGTAAATTTCATTGATTAACCTGTGGTCTGGAGAGACATTAAACAAGTAGTGTTCAAATCTTCATAGAAAAAAAGGTGATAATTTTGCTATGGTCCATATAATCTAATCATGAATGCTTTGACTGTGTTGCAAAGCTGCACAACTCAAGTTCAGCAAATTCCTTTGCAGGAATAACATTGTCCCAGATGAGTTCCTCAGTGCCAAGAGATCAAGCTGAAAAGTGAATACTTAATTTGGGTCATATGGACTCATTTTTTTCAGACAACTCAGCATTACACCAGACTTTACATATTCAAGGCTCTGCTCAGAGGTTTCAGTTGCAAACAAACACGAAGCACGTTGCAAATAATTCTCTTGATAAGAAAATTTCTAATCAGTGTGTTTGGATTGGATAAAATCTTCAGAGATTCTTTTAGGAAGAATGATATTTGCCAACCACTATCACCAGTTCCAGTGCTGGAAGATGTAGACGATCCTCTTCAAGGTAAGGGAATAACTGACAGCATATTCCATCCTTTCTGCATTACTGGTATGACAGAAGGGGGTTTTTTTTGGAGCATTTCACTAGACACTTATTGACCCCAAAGAAACAAACACAGTTTCAATATTGAACTCTGGAAACTGAGTCGTATAACTGGAAGTCAAAAACAATGTCAACAAAAGACGCTTGAAAAAAGATTATGATGCCACAGAAAGACAGTTTTATCACCTCTCTACCAGTCATCTGAGACAGCAGTTTCTGGCATATGGAACATCATTCCATGTACATGTATTGGCCAAAACGTCTTACATTTTTCACTAAAAGGGAAACCACTGGCCATGATGCTAAGAATTTTGGAATGGACCAATAAACAGCAACAATAAAAGGTATAGACAAAGTGCAAACCCTGTCAAATCAGTCCAGTATTCAGCAAACCCTAGAGTGTATCTTGCTTAAAATAAAGGTTTCTCTTGTTACATTAGCCTCCTTCTGATGTAGTCAGGCTAGTTTATCTTAATTTAAAAACTGTGATTTGTGTTAAACAACTTTGAACTGAAAGGGTCATGTCCTCATTATTTCCCTAGACACTTGCCTGTTTGTGAATCTCGGGAACATCTATCTCATTTCAGAAAGACTTATCATGCAAGTCTTAACCCCAGCCCTGTCGCTGGGTTTGCACCACTGGACTGTGCATGTAACTGTAGATAAAACAGTTTCTCTGCTCAGATCTAATAGCAGGGAAGCAGTTTAACATCAAGAGCATTTCAGCAAATGCAAAAACAGGGAAAACATGACTGATGACGGGATAAAGGGTAAATTAAACTGGTGACTGTGCTTTTGTAAGATTTGCTGTACATAATCCTTTATTCTGAGGTCCTACATGAGAGTGGAATGAGTTTTACTATGAAAAAAACAACCAAAAAACCCCTATCTAAAACCAACAGAAAACATAACCAGAATCTGTACAGTTTGAGAAAGCCATATTTGCCTGAGAAAGACTATCACTATGTGCACTGAAAGACAACAGCCTTGGCCAATGACTGTTCATCTCCCTTTTTTCCTGACAGTGTTTTTAGGTCATCAGTTATGTCCCACCAACCTCAATCACTCACGGTTGGACTCCAGAACCAAGCATGTATGCTCCTGATGATTACATTTGTTTAGCACTAGAGAGCAAACTATCTTTCCCTGTTAGACTTCCGAGTACTTTTGCTGTTCCTTTCAGTAACAACATGATATGCACGAAAACTCGCAAGCGTAAACGCATTGATGAGAAACAGGATGCAATTTGCTGATTTGGCCAGGTCTCAGAATTGTGATGGCCATCCATCCCTGCTGATGCCGGCATTGCTGCCAGAACTCCTGAATCAGCCAAAAGCCCCTAGCCTATGACTCTGCTCTGGGAAAAAAAAGCAGCAGCTCCACTTCCTTCATTAATTGAGTTACAGACTCTTTCAGAGCAAAAGACACTGCTCACTCCTCCTCAGTCAACTTACCTCTGCATTGCTTAGAGAAAATAATTTGGATTCTTTACCTTCTAGTGAATCACAAACTGTTATCCCCACTTTCTCTGAAGGAACAGGCATCATAAAGAGTCTGATGAAAGACAGGGGTTTTTTATTCGTGATGAAGTTCAAGGAAGAAATGAAGCAAGTTTCCCTTCTAGTTTGCAGACACGGTCACAAAATTCTTATTTTCAAATTGAGCACATATGATGTAAAAAGCATCAAGTTACTGGGACAATTAGCAAGCAATTCTAAAGATACAATTTTCACAATCCCTTTAGAGCAGAATAGTGCTTTTATTCTCTTTTTATCCCTCAAACATTTAATAATAATCCTATTTTAGGCATATTAATCTTAAGTCACAATGAGATTTGGAAAGTTATTGATTTCAATGGGAGTTAAGGGCTAAATATCTTTACATGGAGCCACAGCCTTCATCCTATTAAATTTCTATATTTATTGTCTGCACACAAATCATTATAAAGCAGGCATTACTCAAGAAAGAACTCAAAAGCAAGAGAAAAGCCCAATTAACAAGGAATTCAATGCAATTATGGAAGTTCGGAAGTTGCCCGGGGTGGTGTTTGCCCGCAAATCATTGGGGAAAGATGAAAAGGGAAGAGTTTGTTTCATCCCCTCTTCCAAAGTATTATTTTCACTTCAGGTCTACATTGTTAATTTTTAAACCCAAAGTATCAGGACTTCTACAAAGTCACAGGTTAGGAACAAAGATGCCATTAACTGGATTTCTGGGGGATCTTTATTTTTCAACACTCATCAGTGCTGGGCTTACTCTTAATCAGTAGCTGGACTTCTTGTCTACAGCTCTTGGATGTTTATACATAATTAAACTGGCTTTTCTGACCCTAGTCCTGTAGACATTAAAGTCAGCTCAGCACAAACAATCCTGGAATGCATATTATAATGCCTGAATTTCTTCTATCCCATTCCACACCCATTTATGTGAAGAAAGGAAAAGAAATAAGAATGGAGGGCCAACAGAAATGCACACTAGATAATTAAAGTAAGGACTTTTTGAAAATATTAAAATCAATCTTCTTTTATTATTATGGACGCAAGTCTTCCTATAAAAAAAGGCTTTGCAAATCCTCCATCTAACCATGGATAAGAGAAACCTATCAGTTCATATGCCTGCTTAAAAAAGTTGTGAAAACAGGAAGCATCCCAGTTGAATACCTTTGTGGTAGTATCAAGGCATTTCAGGATGGCACAGATTTCACTGCACAGTGGTATTATGGCCTTTTTTTTGTGTAATACTGCAATGGGCTTCATGCATCTTCTTACACCAGCAACATACTTGGCTGGTTACAAACACAAGAAAAAACACGTCCATTGAATTTTGAGAGCTGCAAATTCCTGCCTTTCAGCATGCAACTGTTTTAACCCATGTCAGCTACTCACAGCTTTCCAGCTTGGAATCGGGTTCCTGTTCTCAAGGTGGATTCAGATACACCATGGTACACGATGTTTATTTTCCCAGTTTTTATCTGTAGCACTACCCTAGAATACAACCAGTTGAACCTAACAAGTGTTCCCAGGGTGCCCCCAGTGCTCCTAGGACACTGGCAGCTCTACTCAGCATGCAGTGGAACAAGGCAGAGATATTGGTTTCTCTACCTCAGTTCTGCTGGGAGGGATAGCAGCCCTACACTGTCAGGAGTGAAGGAAAGAGAAAAAATGGAGATGGACCTCAGACTGGCTAAAGCTCCCACGAAATGGAAACGTGGCTCAATAGAGTGAGGGATGCTCAGACTTTCCAAGTGAGGCAGGGCTGGAGCTGAGCGCTGCCAAGCGTGAGGGGTGACTCCAGCTGGGTGCTGTGGACAGAGCCCTCACTGCGGCAGCTCTCAAGTGTCTGGGAGAGACCAGCAACACCCCAACACCAAAACCCCACCTAAATGGGTTCATTTCGTTCAGCAGGCAGAGCTCTGGTAAATATATTCATGCTGTTTGCAATAGAAGTAATGCAACCAACACGCAAGACAACATTCAAGCAGAACACACGCCCACTCTCCCAACCGAATGAGAGCATGTTTCTCAAACAAGACTGGGTCTGCCCCACAGAGGAGCGACAAAAAATGAAAGTTATAGTTCATGGCACAGAACTCAACAGTATAAAACAGTCTAAAAATGTGATATTTCAAATAAAACTATTTGATTTTTTCAAAAACAAACTTACACATTTCAGGAAGAAAAGATCAATAATACTGGAGATGGTAATAAGTGCATGCATAAATAGGAAACAAAATCCTCTAAATTTCATCCAAAATGCTGACAATCATTGAATTTTAACGTTTTAAAAAATACCCCTTTTTGTAATGTGTGTTTCCAGTCTAACATGGTCAATCTGAAAAGACTGAGAAGACATATTTAATTAAAAAAAAAACATGAAGAAGTCACCTACCAATACCTCAGATACCAGTAAACCTGGACTGGATAATTTTCTGGGGAAAAAAGGTGTTCATGTTATTTTTTTGTATTTCAGGTAAATACTAAGGTATGAGAAGAACCAAACTCTCTTTCTTTCTTTCTCATGCATTTGTGTGAAAAAAATTATTTACACAAACTATTTAGAGGGATTTATATTATATGGATTTTCAAGTTTTTAAAAGAAAATTTATTTTGTGAATGGTTGTGTCTCAAAAGCATTATACAGAAAAATGAACCAAACACTTTAATAAATGAATTTGAGTTCTTCAAGTTTTTTGCAAATTATGACTGATTTGGGGTTAGAAACTCAACTCTTCTTCCCCCAGTGAGATCTATTCTACTTTGTAAGGCTTCAAGTTCAGTTCATAAATTAGGGTTAAAACAAGACTCAAACATTGGCTCTGCTAATTGCAGTCAGATTCCTACAATACCGAAACAATGGCCAATTTATCAACACAAATCTTATCTAACTGTTTTCATTTTGTTAGTAGTAGTTTCACTCACTGCTAAAAAAAGAAAGGACAAAGTCTTTTAAGTCTTTTCTACTCCTAAAATATTTAAACCAGCATTGATTTTAATATATTTGCTAGGGTTTGGATTGCGCTGTAAGCCCATTATAGCAGAAAAAGTGAGAAGTGAAACCTCTACTGCATTTGGAGGAGGATTGGAACACACAGGCCCACCTCGCACTGAGTCAACATCCCCTGCAGGTCACTCCCCATGGCAGCCACTTTGTGGGGCACCTGGAGCAGATCTATGGCCAGGCAACCACCCTGGAAATCACCCTCTTCATTTCTCTTCAGTAGGCAAACAGCAGATTTCTGCTTTCTCGTTATTCCCTGCAGCTTCTCTAGGGTCCAAAGTGTCTCCCCATGGAGAAGAAAACCCTCATCCAAATGCCAGCAGGAGGCAAAAATATCCTACATACCTGTTGCAGACTGGTGAATACAAAACACTACACAGGAATAGTAGCTCACAAACTGATCTTAGACACCTCAATATAGGTGCAGAGCAACTCTGTTAAACCTTACACCGGAAAAAACAAAACACATCCCGCTCAGCCCTGGCTTCTTACATTACCACTTCTTTTTGATTAAAAAAACAAAAAAGCAGAACAGTAAGCAGTATATTAGTTATTTATCTAGTAGAGTAACTTGGTTAAGAGTTTTGGCATTATTTCAGTTGAGCTTTGTAATTTGTCTTGAAATATTTTTTATTATACCACATGAATGGAAAGCTGAATTTCAAAGAACAGAAAAGCCACAAGTTACATAACAATGGCTGAAAAGTGGAATGTTTTTAAATTCATAATAGGTATAATTAGTTTGATAGAAAATAATCACATTATGTTTCAGTGCATCTTTAAAATGTTCCAGATGTTTCATGGTTTCAATACTTCATTTGTATTTACTCAAATCCTTCTTAAACAAGGTTTGTACAGGAAGAGTACATAGACCTGACAGTTAAACGCCAAATTACTCATTTCTTCACTAGTGTGACTAAACAGGAGAAATTTATATTCTGTTTTCTGCTCACCCCCTCAAACAAACCAAACAAAAACCTCAGCTAGCAAATCCATCCAAATATAGTGTTATACAGGAGGTGAGATGGGATGACATGTCACTCTGTACTTTTGGTTTTTTCCTATGACACTGAATGGTTTTACCAAAGCAAAGAAAATAAAAGCAAAAAACAAGGATAAAACCTCTAATCCCTGAGATTCTCAAAGATAATACTTGAGTATTTCATCTTCCAAATCCAGTCAGAAACTCTCTGTACTTACATTTTATCCTAAAGATTATTCTCTACCTTAAAATTTTGATATCTGTTCCTAGAAAAATTCCAGCTCATCTTTCCCGGTACAGCTTCAGTATTCCTGCTGCTTTCCCTTTTGTTGACTGCCTCATCTCTCAGTATTTTTCCACACAAGTCACATCCCCCACCCATAACTATTTTTACATCCGGAACCTGTTGCCTCCATGGCCAAACACTTACTTACAATGCACTTTGCACTATCCTGACTAAGGAACAAGCCGTGGTTCCGTCGCCCGTGGACAGCCTGGCTCCCTCACAGCCAGCCCGAGGTCTCCTTCCAGGGCCTGGCGCAGACAACTGGAGCTGGTGGAATTTACAGCACCACTGTGACCTCTGCCTTTAACCTTGAGAAAGCTCTGTTATCTCTAGAGCACCCTTCTTCGCTCTGCTAAAACAGACAGATTCCTTGCAAAGGTTTTTCAGCTGGAGAGAAGTACTTCAATAATTATTCTTCTTCTGACTATTCTAATACAGAAATCTTCTCACACAAAATGTTTTTCTTTGCTGCAAACTATAAATCTTCTGATTTCTGATCCTTCTGTGATGTCATCCTCTGCACAACTTCATCCACACCACCAGTGTTTCACTAGTCAAATACAATAAATTGACATCAGTATTCCAGTAGCTGCTACTGTTACTCTCTCCCTCTTCTCCAACATATTCTTCCTCTCCTTTTCCGACTCCCCAGTTATGTCTTGAGCTATTTAGTTTACCACAAGAAACATCCTTCTGTTGTTATATCCTGTTGCCTGATTTTCTTCCAATTTTTGTTCCTGTATATCTGATTTCCAAAAAGAAGCATCAGTTCTAGAAATATACCCTCTTATAAAGTACTTGCTTGTGTTGCTGCTCCACTTCCTCCTCTCTCAATGGAGAATTTCATAAGAACTTTCTCTCATTACCTGGCATCTCCTTGGACCAAGCAATTCAATTATTTTCTACTTAGATCATGTCTAGCCACAGCTCACAGAACTGCCTTCCACCAAGATGAGTCTCTTGGTTCTTATACAAGCGCTGTTCAGTGCATCGCTGATCCTTCCATCCTCTAAGGTGTATTGGCCCTCTGTCTTCCAATCTATTATGGAAGTCCCTGGTACATGGATACAGCATATACACATTCCAGCCTAAACTGGGCTTTGAGGTACTTAGACAAGCTTCATTACTGAATAATCCAAGCACTTAACAAGCTTTAGGTATTTATCCCTACAACAGCCCTGTAAGAGATCCCTATTTTTACCTGATGGGGAACCGAGGCATAGGAAAACTACTTATGCTACTTACCATCGGGATATCTGCGATAACTAAGGAACCACGACTAAGTCTCTGATAACCCAGACTAGAATGCCAATCTAAAGACCATTCCTCCCACTTCCTGAATGATAAGGGTTCAGCAAATCTTATGTATGTAGATTTTCCCCTGCTGCCCTTGGAATGTTCTGTGCATAGATGAGCTATCTTGGCTGTCTTGAACGCAAAAAATGGAGTGCATTTTCCTCCCCCTATATGCCTTTAGCCAGAAACTGGTTAGCCAGTAGTATTTTGCTGTGTGCAGCTTTTTTTAGTCTTTGATACAAAAATTGGTGTTCCAATAGCTATTAATATATGCAGTTAAAGAAAAGCAAAAACAAAAAAAAAGAATAAAGGAGAGAAGAAAGAAACATGTTTTGTGTGTTTTCTGTACAGAATTCTAAAGCAACTGTGAAATCCATGCTATTTTCGGTACCATCTTATTTCTTCTTAATTCCTCAGAAAATTATGTCCCATCACACCATAATGCTCAACACCCTTTGTCAAAGCTTTCATCAAATATGGAGCAAAAAATAAAAATTCTAAACATTGCTCTATTCGGGACAATGATAGCCACTTTCTTTACTGAAGACTGGGATTTTCTCCCTGCACCTGAGTCTGTTTAAATGAGATAGCTCCACTATACCATGAAGAAATACTGCCTACACAGAGATAGCAGCCAGAGGTAGCCACTATGACTTTGCCAGTACAACTCCTCAGATACAGAGTTATTACAAATTATTATCTCTATCAGACAGGTAAGTCTGCTGAAGTGAGGTGAAGAGACAGGAGAATGAAGAGGAAAAGGTGATGAAAGCAAACACTGCTTGTAAATCATGTGCCTAATGCAGACAAAATCATAAATAAAAATGATTTCCAGTGAACCAGCAAAAATTCAGGAGCTAAAATGTTTTTGTTCCTCATTAAACAAAATTTCTGTTTTCTAGGACTAAATCTGTAAAACCTCTATACCCAAGTTTGTATGAATTTTAAAACAAAACAAATATTCTTTCTAAATAGAAACAGTTTTATTAAACACTATATCTGCTTCACTGATACTAAATACTTTCCACATCTCGTGTATTGAGCTAGTCAACCTTAGTCTATTGTTTATTCTCTACATTTCTCAAGGTAAGATGAAAATAATACCTGACAACGAGGAGTCCATTTAAACAACTTAGACTGCATCTATATTGGTTGTTTGGTTCTGTTCCCATAACAAAGCACGATTTGTTATGCACTAGTGAAACATCTCTTATCTAGTTCACTTTATCATTTATAACCTACTAAGCAATATCAAGAATGTTGAAAATATCAGCTTAAAATTATATCATAGGAACAGGAAGAAATGGCCTTTTGTGCTCCAGGGAAGAAATAACTAAGTGTGTTCCTAACTCATTCAATACAATCATGAAACTCTTTTTGTATAAAAGTATAAATATTACTGTAATGATCAAGAGGAAGTTTTAATTCAATTAACATCCATAAATACTATAGCAGCAAATATTCTTTATGAGAATCTATAGGAGAACCACTGCTGTACTGCTGGGGACACATTATACTTTTACAATGTACAGACAAGTCAGTTCTACCAATATATGTTATCCCTTGTTTCCATGTATACATTAGAGCCACAATTTCTATTTATGTATAATAGATCTAGATGAAATTACCCCAACTTACGGATGTGTCCCAAGCTGCAACTTTTAAGCTGGGCCACACAATCAAAAGGGAAAAAAACACAATCAACCAACCAACCACCCATTTGAAACAAGGCTGTGCATGCCATGAAGTCTGGCACAATCTTAAACCATAACAAGGCCATGGATGAGCGTATGGCATTCTCAAGTACCAACACACTAAAATATATCTAGTTTGATATATCTTACAGATGGCAGTATTTTGCCACAACAAGGAGATCTTGGCAGGCAAGCACAGAAAACAATAAAAACTGAAGCTTTTAGAACTGGATTTCCAGAAACTGGCCTCCATGTTTGAAGATAGTCTGGAAATAAAGCCTTTAATTTCCTCTGTAGCTGTTGCCAAGAACACAAAAAACCTTAAAAGGAGAGATGAGTGAAGTGGGTTGTGGAAGGTAAAAATTTGCAGCAGCAGGATGCTCTGGTGTGCTCCCATGGCAGAGGAGGAGACACTGAAGTTGGGTCTATATGCAAAAATCTCAGACTACTGAAAGTAAAGCTAACCACTAATTCCCCCTCAGTATATTTGTAGAGGCTAATGCTCTAGGGTACTCAGCCCTGCAGCACTCACAAAGCCCTTGTAGAAATACAGTTGCATCTTTGTGACACAGCATTAGCTTTCCATGATTCCTATTTATCTACAAAACCACCTTAACATAACCAAGGAAAAGAAAAGGCGGGGTGACTCAAAACTAGCACCAAGAAAAAGCTGGACCATAGTCAGCAGAAGCCTCTCCTTGCTTCCAGTATGACCCAAACGTTGCTGCAAGAACTATCTTCTGCATCTTCATCCTTTGTTCACTGGGGTTGGGGGCTGCAGGGGCCAAGCCAGCGACAAGGGTTTGCCAGGGCAGTGTGGTCCCAATCCCTCTCCAGCCCGTTCCTGCAGCTCCCAGTGAGGTCCATGTGGGATAGTGGTTGCTCACTCTCCTCTTCCAGTGGGAAGATTTACTCCTAACACATTCCCACTCCTCCTGGAAGAGAGGAGCCAGAAGGCATGGTGAGTCACTGCTGCCTACCTGCATGCCCTCTGGATGCACCACTTCGCCTCATCCTCCACACAGGAGAACTGGTAAAATCCCACATGATGCCTGAGAGATTTCCACTTTGCAGTCTCTTACTGAAAGCAGAATTTACCATCTAGAAGAAAGAGCAACTGTGCACAGAACGCTTTGTGTTTTGGTGGGCAAAGCTCCTGGCAAACATAGGAACCAGGCCTCCAGCCTTCTG
This sequence comes from Rhagologus leucostigma, assembly GCA_013397725.1. Lineage (NCBI taxonomy): Eukaryota > Metazoa > Chordata > Aves > Passeriformes > Rhagologus > Rhagologus leucostigma. The sequence goes on along the minus strand of VZTD01000985.1, from coordinate 666,836 downwards.
TGGTCTTCCGTTCAGCACTCCTCGACACACTGACTAAAAGTGGCTGGTGGCCTGTAAGATATTACAAGATAAACTCCAAAAATATAGTAGGATTTAAAAACAGAGAAGAAAACAAATGCATATCTCTGCACATGCAAGCCAGTACACAAACAAGTGGGGAAAACAAACCTCATAAGAGCTTCCAAAGTTTTGCTTCATTTTTAGCTATTGGTAAAAGAAAACCACTGCACCACTCATTAAGAGGAAGGTCTTTGGTTTGTGTTCTCCAAAAGGTTCAGTAGTCCTTTGATTAGATAGGATTGAGAATCTCTACTATAAAGCAGTCATCACTGTAGCAGCAGAGAACCTTCCGAGTAAATTAGATCTGCACTGTACAGCACCAATCAAATTGAAAGGAGCTATTTGCTTTTCAACTCATTCTTTAATGTGGGTTTTTTTTTTTCTTTTAAAAATGTTGAGAGACTGAAAGAATGTTTTATAATCATCATTCTGCTGCTGGTAGTGGAAATACTTTGTCAAGAAAAGCTCTGGAAGATGCGTTGGGAGCTAGTCTTTCTTATAAGATACTATTTACTGAGGATAATATTTTAGAAAGCCAGCTTGTCGTATCACAGCATTTTTATTTTCATTTCCCTGACCATTTTATGTTCAAATAAAATTGTTCAAATGATCTCATCAGCTCCTGGGGTTTTTTTGATATCTTTAGTTTATATCTTTATCTTCTTATTCAGTTTCCAAGCTCCTGAAATAGTAACCATTACTGTAATCATAAGCAAGCTAGCCACCCTGTTATCATGCATAAGCAATCTAGTCCCACTTTCCTTGTGATATGTTCCAGATTAAGGAAGAAAGCTAAAGGTTATAATGAAGTCATGAAACAATGGATTTTGTATCTTGATTTTATCCTACTCCAGAGCTCTTTCCAACAGCCATTAGCCATACCTTCAGCTTTCAGCCTGCAAATCCTTCCAAGGAAACCCTGCCCACAAGGCAGATGAGCCAAGCCACAATAAGCAGGGTGGTGCACACCACATACTGAGATATGCAGGTAACAAAGGGAAAGCTGCTACTTTTTTTGCAACACAATATGAAAGTCTACCTTCAGAGATGCCCAGAGCTCATCAGAGATGGCTGAAATTCCAATACTTTCTCCAGTGAATTGCTCAATACCTTTTTCCTCAATCTGCAGTAGATGAGAGCTTTTTAAAAAATGAGCAAGCATGACTCATTTTTATGACCAATGCACCATTCGCAAAATGCTTTCCAACCAGATTGCAGTTCAAATAAGACATGTGTATTGTTGCAAAACAAAATATGCTGGCTGAACAGAATGTATTCATCTATATCAGTTTTTCTTTCTAAATCCAGCACACTGGGAGCTAAATTAATCTGCTGAGTGCTAAATTCATCTACTGAGAGCTACTGTAGATTCAGGGAAATGTTTTGAGTGCTGTAGCAAACAAGTCTCCCTCACTCAGGAGCCCTCTGTGGGCTGTTGGTGTTTTAACCATTTTGTCTGCTTCCAAGCAAGGGAGCAGCTGATAGACGAGGGAAACGCTCATTGATTTGCAGAGGCAGCACCACAGCCAATCAGCCCTAGAACAAGGCACAAGCACGAATCTCTCCAACTATGCATATTTATATGCAGCTGCCGTACCTCCAAGTCTCCAGTGAATACCGAGTGCTTGTGTGGCCACCAAGACACACAATGCTATCCTGCAGCCTGTTCTCGCTTCATGGTGGTAGGGGAAGATGGAATATACAGAAACACATTTCGTTTTCCCTGGCTTGGCTACCCCAGCAAATTACATGCCTAATAGAAGCACACTTCAGTTGCATAAATTCTTAATCCAGGGGCATTTTCAAAGGGCTAAAGGAAACAAACATCTTGCAAGAATGTATTTTCAGTAGGGTAGGCTGAGCTACAACAGTGGAATCACAGAGACAAGCGTCTTGCCAACAGTGTCAAAAAGCCCCGTGGTATTGAGGAAAGGGTAAGAGCCTTCCCTGGTGCTACAGTGGTGATGCGTGGGCAGCACCCAGAGATGTGTCTTTGAATGGGACTCCTCAGCTCAGAGGTGGGGCTCAGGAAGAGTGACATGGGGTTTTCCTCTTGGTTTAGCAAACTCTAACACTTGAAAACATACCCAAAAAGAGGGAGGTCTGTGGAGCTGGAAGAGAGAAGTTCAAGTAGAAATGCAGGTAGAGAAAGAGCTCTGTGAAAATGAAAACCCAGCAATCTGGCACTTATAGGAAGGTTGGTGAAGTAAATGTACCAAGGATTCAGAGAGGACTGGCTAATTATTTCATGGTCAAGCCATTACTTATCTACTGAAGTAGAATGGTATTTAAAGCTGTTTTTTACAGTCTATGGGCACACAAAGCTTCTGCAGACTTGTATCAAAATCAAGAGCTGGAACCCAAACTGTGCAACATCCAAAAGTAATTCAGACAAAACCCACAGCCTCCATGTACAGATGAGTAGGGCAGCCTCTGGTCAGGCTCCCCACAATGGGCCTCACTGGCAAATCCCTTGAGGAAAGTCTATCCTGGGATGAGTTCTCTTGGGTTCCTAAATTACACAGAAAACTCCCTTCCCTTCCCTTCTTGCTACTCAGACAAAGTCACACTTGCAAACACTAAATGTTGAAATACAAAATAATTACAAACCAAAGCCATAAATAAAAATTATATATATATATACACACACATATAAATACACATACATATATACATATAAAACATCTCACTGTGTTGCTGGGAATACTTACATTTGCTACGCCCTTGCAAGCAAGCCATACTAAGACGTAAAAGGGGAAAAGGAGAACAGGATAGAGTATTTTCACATCTGGTATTTACAATTGAAAAAGACTACAATCGGGGTTTATTTATTGTGGCAATCAAATATAAAATTAACTCCTACTATGAAATTATTCTCATGTTTTCAGTTCCAAAGAACAATAGAAAAAGGCTTCCGCTAAATGCCAAAAGAGAAATCTTCTACATAGTGTATATAGGCTAAATAAAACTGCTAATCTGAGAAAGATTGTTACAGAAATCTACAACATCATAAGATCAAACTCCAAGTGGTATTGTATCAAAATGATGAAAATCTTGTACGGATCAGGAAATGAAGCAAATGGACCTATTTTATCTTCCAGTTTATTACTGAAAATGGGTTTTACGATTTGCTGTGCAGAGTTAAAGTGCTACCCAGACAAATTACAGCTGCTCTTTTAACCTGAACATAAGATGGCACAGTTCCAGCCAATCTGAAGTATGGTTTCTAGGCAGGATGTCAAATCTCAGCCCCCTGGGTTCCAGAATGATGGATTGAACCTTGAAAGTTGCAACAGAGCAGCATATGTGATTTCTGTACTGTATTTTGATCACTCATGAATATATTAAAACATGTCCATGCATGCTATTCAAAGCTTTGGTTTATTTCTTTAAACTTAATTCTGAAAAAAAAAAGAAAAAAAGAAAAAAAGAAAATAGGTAAAAAAACACATACTAAATATGCAATGCTAATTTAAAGGCAAAAGAACCATTTATAAAATCGGGATTTTTTATTTGTTTACTGAAGAGGACATTAAGGTAAGGATGCAGCGAAGGGCACCATTTTAGAAGCCGTGTCTCACACAGCTATTGGCATATAGTGCCTATGAACTAAAAAAGAAAAAAAAAGAAAGAAAAAAAAAGAATCAGTGAATTTTTGCATTATCAACTACTGCAAGTACATAACAATCTTTTTTAAAAAGTTTTTGGCATGCAAATACACTATCCAAGTATCACACTCCTCCACCTGCTCATTCCGATGCTCCAAATGTGTCATAACTCCATTCCTTAATTTATTTTCCTCTCTTCTGTGCCCCTTTTACCTTCATGAACAGTTTCCCTAAAAATTATAATTAATCCAAGCGAAGATGTACCCTAAAGTGCCCCTTAGAAAGCTGGGGGAACATGTGACATACCAACGTCACACATGGAAGCTGTTGGGGAGTTCACCCTGACTGTGTGCTTGAGGAGAAGCTCCTTGGGCAGGAAAGTCTGCTCTGTGCTGAGGGCACCTAACACAGTGAGGGGCTCTGGGCTCAGGCTCTGGATGCCATCTCTGTACAAGAAATAAATCTGTTAACAACATTGTCATATCATACTTGGACCCCACTGAAATCTTTCGCTCTCCACATAAATGCACACCAAAGTTTCCAGATTCAGGGACAGAGTGCAACTCCTAAAACACTGGGGCAGCTTCAAGGGGAAAACAGGCTTTTAATAGAAGAAAAAAAAAAGGTGGAAAGTCAACATACAACAATTTTATGAATGATTTGTGCAACTCAGCATTTTCGAAGATCCTAATTTACATGCTTTTCAGTTGGTTAATTGTCTGCCTCCAGGACACAGTTTTAAACACGGTATTATTATTGTGACTCTTCTGCTTTTTCAACTTCTATAGTTTTACTCTTCAGAATCCTCTTGTTTATGATGACAATTAAAAATAGTTTGATTTTTAATTTAGTAACAGAGCTACCAACTTCTGTTTTAAGGTTGGGTTTGAATACCACCCTTAATACATATAATCTATGTATTTTATATCATGTAAGTGCAAATAATACAATTTCAGAATCTGGTTGATTTGTGTTTCTGCAAGACTATTAGCTTAAAATCTCCTACATTTTTTAAAGTTATTACATTAGCCAAGACTGTAATACAGATTCACACAGAAAATTGAGGCAGGAAGGCAACCCTGGGGATTGCCTGGGCCAACGCAGCTCAGAGCAGGGTCAGCCAGAGCAGGTTGCTCCAGGCTGTGTCCATTGGATTTAAAATATCTCCAAGGATGGAGACTCCACAGTCTCTCTGAGCGTTCTGCTTCAGTGCTGACCACTCCCAGGTAAAAAGCTGTGATTTTTTCAAATCTCCTTTAAATAGAATTGCTTATCAACTTTTCACTGAGAAGAGCCTGGCTACATCTTCTGTACTGTATCACATTAGTTTTGTACACATATCATGCACATAATGTGCTGTATTTAAACATGAGAAACTAAAATGGCTAAAGTTCATTAGCTTGCAAACACGCCTTCCCATCTTCCTAGTTAATTTTTAGCATGCAGTTAAGGGCATGACACCACGAAAAACAAAATAAGGAAACAAATCAAGATGTTCTAACTTAAAAAGAAAGATGGCAGAAAATCTTATTATCTTAGTCTCCTGATCTTTGCTCGTAAGTATGCACAGAGAAACCAGAAATGACTGGGTGAGATTCAGTTTAGATCCTTGGGGTTTAAAAATACCAGTTTTTTTTGGTAAGTTTCACAGGAAAGCACAGAGATGTCTTTAAAACCTAAGGCATTTCAGGTGTGAAAAGCAAGCCCTTTAGGTTTTTGTTTGTTCTTCAAACAACACTGTGGACTACAAAATTGGTTTCAAAATTTTACTGTATTAAAAGTTTCTAACATCTTTGTCTCAGCTGAACGTTCCATAAGAAGTGCTATGAAGAAACATCTCTTGAACTGGAAATATAATTACACTGAAGTTAGAAGGAAGCTTCAGTCAATTTCAAAATTAATTCAATAGATGTTTTTAACAAAAGTGTGGAAAATTAAGACTGTGACTGTAAGACACTACTTGGAATTTGCAGTCTTTTGAAAGTTTGTATTTTTGAAACTTGATTGATTCTATTTGCAAAAAAGTGGCTACCAGACAAGCTGCTACATTACTAAGCAGTTCACTTTTTAAATTATGTCCTAAATCTATGTACTTTGCCAGGATATGAAGCCCATGAATAAATCTACCAATGGAGTTAGGTAAAGCTAATTCATTAGCCATAACATTTGACATGAGGATCACCATAGTTAATTGATTATGCTCTATATCAAAGAAAATTTTGAATAAAATCTGTCTAATGTAGGCTGCTGCTCTTGGCCAAATAAATCACTATGAACAAATGACCTCCACAGTTCCCCAACAATAGTATGAATTTGTCTTCTATTTTTAATTGGATCACTTGGTATTTTAACTGGCCGGCTTTCCAGGCCTAGGATCCTACACTTTATCATCCTTATGTTTCATTTGGTGCCAGTTGCTGAAGACTTCTTTTTTAGTTATTTCATTCGTTGACGTCCTACAAAACTGGGATACCGAAGTCTTATCTACTAAAAGTTAAAGCAGAGAGGACATAGCCTCAGCAACTCCTTCAAACTGTTTTTCCACCACTTCTGGAAGACAAAAGGAAACCAACCTGACAGAAGACTACATACCTTTCTGCGTGTCCCATCATCAGACAGTCTGCTGGGAAAGGCACAAGTGGCAGGGGTTGGATCCTGCTATGATACAGACACAGAGACTGCAAACATTTCAGCTAAGGCAAGCCAAAGAGGCAGCTTTCCTCTGCTTCACACAGGCTGACTCAGGCTATTACTTATCACACCCCAGCACTGAAATTTTGACTCTACTGAAATCAATGGCAAAATTCTTGTTCAGCAGGGCCAAAAACTTGCCTTTTATTACTGATTTTATGGCAGTGACAAAATCTGATATCTGATTACCAAACTCTCAAGGCACCAGCTGCCTTCCTGTTGAGGATCACGCCTTACCATCATGTTTTCCCAATTATTAAATAGATATTTGTAGCCATAGAAAGAGAACCAAAGAAGAAATAAAGGAAAGCAAAAACGAAATAAAGAACTACTGTTAACAGTTAGCATATATGCTCTAAGTACAACAAATGAATTTTCCAATGTAAAGGCACCAGTTTATTACCAAAAGGCTTCTTTTCTTGGGATGGAAACTAAGTTCTCTTTTGTCTTTTTTTCTTTATATTTTATTTTTTGTTACTATTCATTATCGTTAAATTTCCTGTAATTGAAACTGCTGAATTAGAAACACATGACTGCTTATGAAGCCAATGCCTCACAACACACCAAAATCCAAGAACCATGTTTCGAGCATGAAAAAACAGATCAGCTTTAATTATTGCTATAGGATTTATGAAAACTTAGTACAGCTACAATCTCTATCTACTGCCCTACCTGTAAGTATAAGCTCTGCACAACTTGAAAGTCATCACACACATCGTGACATTATAACGTAAAAATTCAACTCCCAAAAAAGTGTGCTGATTTGACTTCCAAGAATTCAAATAATAAGTTCTAATAATAAGATATCCATTATTTTAAACTATCTCAAAAACACTGATTTTTATGAAAAAAAAAAATCAAGGAAACACTGCTGAAACAATATATATAAATATATAAATACACACCTCAGTGGCTCAATAATTTTCCTGCCACTCCCAGATTTTTATATGGTTTGCTTGATGATTTAGCAATTGCAAATTGCAGTTTATAATGCATTATTTACCCATACCTGCACCTGTTAGGGTTTTGTTTGGCTTCACCTTCTAACTGCAGGCCTAAAGAAAAATTATATATTTTTTATATCACAGTAATGAAATACTAGAAATTCTATACAAGCAATACAGCAGCTTCTTTCAAAGAAACAGAGAATCACTGTGCCTAGAGAGAGATGCTGCCTAAAGATACTGTAAATGTGCTCCCAGGTTCTCAAGGCCAACTTGTTCTGAAATGCCTAATCTGCAGCTACACAAAGGCAATTCCAGCCATGTCTGGTTTTCAGCTCCAGTCCCATCTCCGGTATGAAGCAGAGCTCTTCACGTATTATCTGACTAGCATTCAGAAGAAATGCACTACAGAAGGTTTTGCAGGATGCCATTTGTGTATTCATAACGAGCAGAAAAAAGTGGGAATGAACTTTCAGTGGGAAGAGAAAAGGACAATCCTTTGAGTACAAATCTCCTTTTCAACTCTTATTTTATATGCTTGGGCTATTTTTTGAAACACACAAAAATGGCAACTTTTGCATCCTTCATATGATGAGCACTGCATGAGTAAATGCACAACCCAACTTCTACATTTAGCTTCGTCCTTCAGATGGAATACTGACATTTTCTTAGATTTTCAATAGAAATTATAATGATGTAGGAGCTGGTCTCCAGGAATAAAACTGACTAAAATATGTGTGGAGATACATAAATGAGAATCTTGCAATGTACAAACTTTCAGCAAATATCATGGGGCAATATGTTCTCTGGGACACAGAACTTGTTCTTCCCGCTTTAAAATACAGAAGGTCATTGTTTGGAGTCATGCAGGACTGTCCCTAAATAAAAAGCAGTGCAGATTTCAAAGCATAAGAAGACTATGCACTACTTCAACTCTTGGAGAAGAGAGTGAGGTGGGAATTTTGAAATTTACTTCAGGCCAGTTATGAGAATCCTCCTCTAATTTTTCTCAAGCTTAATAACACACATTACAAGAGCTCAAAACAAAGGGCAATGGTTTTCCTATAGCTCGGCTTCTGGTACCTAATTTACTCATTTAAGAAGGCACATTTCCATGCCCATCAATGGACAGAGAGGGCTTTTCCAAAGGGAAATTCCAATTGTCTAATTTTCTGAACTGTCTTTTAACATCAGATTATGGAAATATCCCCCAAACTCTCCAAGAATGGGTGCCTGAGAACCATATCACAAGATAAAAGATTTCAATGAATGATTATTAATTTCTACTTCTTTGCCTCCACTGAGGGCACAGCATATAAACTTTTTATCCTAGAAACCATAGGAAATTTTTCAAAAGCTACAACTGAACTATAAGAGTAAGGAATGAATTCCAACTGTTAGAAAATATTGTGCTACGTGAATAAAGACAGACCTAGCTGAGCTAAAGCACTGTAAGAAAAACACACAATGATCTCATTTAATTACCTGCATAAACATAAACTTGAAATAACTTAATTGAACAGAAAAGCCTTATGACAGGATGCCACTTCTTTATTTAAAAAAACCCAAAGTTATGCTTCATAACCCCTATTAGCAGAACCTTTGCAAAAGCAACCATCAAAGGTCAGTAAACAAAGAGAGAAGTGCCCAGTGTATGTGTGATGCAAAGGTTAGCCCTTGTTTCCAGCAAGAAAAAAGAGGCAGGAACACCACTGGGAATGAGCAATAAGAAGGGATTGAGCAGAACAGACCAAGATGGAAGCAGGACAAAAATGAGATACCCCAAAGTGGTATTACAGGGAGCATTTGACCATTTCAAAAATCCAGAAAAACAACTTCCCAAGTGGATTTCAAAATGAAGATGTGGCCAACAGAAATAACCCAAGTGTGATGCGATTACAGATTTTTAGTGTGACAGGCCTTTATTTATTTAATACTGAATTTTAAACACACTGTCCTTTTGGAGGAAGAGCTCTACAGAAAAGCAAAAGTAAGAGCAGTAGCTAAACCAGTAAGTTACGGAGAAAAACAGAGAAAAAAATCTCATAAAAACCCCAGGGGAATTATACACAGAAATCTTCAATTTCAAAACTGAATTCTTAATTTAAGACTGAGGTCTTTTGCTTGCCTGCTGCTAATAAGGTGGTGAAAATCACTTTGATACCACTTAGGTGTTCTCAGAGGTAAAGCCTGAAGTGTTTGACCATCAGCAGACCCAAATAAATTAAAATCATCTGTATAACAAGACCACTTCTCCTTCCTAACCTCTTCTCAAGTAGAGCATTGGAAATAAATCCTTTCAACTTTATTCTGGTGCATTTTCCACCAGTGTATGGTGCACACAATCTTGTATAGGCCTTTTTTTTAACTATTGTGATATCACATTGAACTGCTGAGAGGAGAACAGTTGTTACACAGTCAACACCATAAAAAAACCAGTCTGTTTTCTTGTTTTAACTGAGACTTGGGGTATGTATAGCTAGCAAGAAGAAAAACAGAAATGAATGTTCATGACTATAAAATAAACAGAAAACTGCTGAACTAGTACTGTAATTCTAGGACAATGGACATGATGCCTCCTCTTCTGTTTTGTAAATATTTTTTCAAGTATTTCCTATATTTCCCACTGAAATCTGTTTTCCTGTTCTCATTGTGTCTCATTACCCATATTGAGTATAAGGTGGAAAGCAACTTTGGTCTGGCTGGCAGATTTTCTGTAAGATGACACATGATTCACTCCAGGACACTTTAAAAATTGTATCTCTGAAAGCAATATTGACATTTAACTTGAGATTTGGCGGGGGGGAAAGCCTATTTCGGGTTCATAGTACCAAAAATCTTGGTTTATATTGTTTTGCAGAAATGCCACCTCAGAGACGGAGTAAAGCAGCAATTTCACTTCAAGTTTCATCCACCAGTTATTCTGGTCTGAGAGCTGTACATCATCAGTCTCCCATGCCACCATAATCACTTCCTAGGCTGCGTCATAGATTCCTCACCCCTTACTGGCTCATTATCAGGAACACACTCTAACAAAGTATTCCAGTTTAAAACACATTTTTCAACAGACACTTCTCGGATGGAATGTTGCACTGGTTTGTAACAGGCAAAATGTCAGGGACCACAAAGATTTGATTTGGGTCTGCTCTGAAAACTTTGAAATCTTACCCAAGATTATCCACCTCCTTGTGGTGTCCCTTTCTCCTCTCTCTTTCATAACTTTGGTCACAACAGACCCCTATTTATTTCCTTCTCCGCTCCTCAATTTCTACAATCTTATCACAAGCCTGACATCTATTGCAGACACCCTTGCGTCCTTCAATTCCCACTGTAAGCTCAGATTTCTAAATTCTGATTCCTTGGATACTGATCCTCTGTGAGATTTTTTTTGGGCAATAACAATTCTTCTCAACATTTTCTTGATTTTTAAAAGCCATATAAAAATAACAATTTGCCACAAAAAAGCCCAAAAAACAAACAAAAAAAAACCCAAAAAAACTTAACAGTTGTTTTGTGCTCAGAAGACGAATTATGCTTTGAGTGAAATACAATCCCAGCACCAAAGGGCAGCAGAAAGACCAGATACTGCTTCATTCCTGCACTGGCTGTATCATAATTTTGTTTGTCATCTTTAAGGTATTCAAATAGAAGTTTTCAGCACCTTGGCAAACCAACCAGAAAAAAAGAGGTTGCAGGCAACATCAAATGTGTTGTCTAACACCTGAAAAAAAACCACCTGTGCTGAATTCAGCAGTGAAAAGCTGGAAAAACTTGGGAGGACTATAGCTGATAAGGAATCAAACAGTTTATGAAAGGAAATAGTTTGGTGGTTTTTTTCCTTTTTTTTTTTTTTTTTAAATCCAAGGAAACAGAAAAATTTCTACCTGAGAAGATAAAAAGAAAAGTGAATTTTCAAAGTCCACACCACACAAGTGGATTACACTGCTTAAAAATAATCAGATACTAACTAGAAAACCTCTTTTCCAAGATTCCTCTTGACATCCTGTGGTAGTACTGCACAGTTTAAACAAGATGAATTTACCCAAATTTACCTCCAACTACGAACCAGGATCTGGTGATCAGTTGGTCATGTTTTAATGTTATTGAGATATGTCTTTAACTGCAAAGAGTTCCATTTGCCTTTGAACACTCCAGTTTTCAGTGCACACAGAGATTTTAGTGCACACCTTCTACTCAGTAACCTCACAGTTCCTAGTGATCTGTAGGTAATATGGAACCTGCTTCTACCTAAATTTGCTTTCTACAATCCTTATCTTGTCCACATTCTTGCTATATTTTAAGACCACATGGCCTTCACTCCATCATAAATTATATTGTTTTACTTTAGCACCTTATTTCCTGTGTTTCACAGAGTTAGGTTTTCTTTTTCCTCCTTGTTTTTTCTCACTTGTATTCAAAACACCACAAATTGGAATTTTCTTCATTTTCTTCAAGAAAACAAACATCTCCAACACACCCTCTGCTCCCTCACTCCACCTATTTTTGGTGATGTTTTCTATTTGCTCTACCAGACTTGGTTTGGATGCCCTGGTGTATTTTGTCTCCATCCTATGCTTGCTTTCCAGTTTGAGAACTTCCTGGCAGACAGGGTCTGTAAATTTGCTTTACAGAGCACTGAGGCAAACAGTCAGCACTTAGTGAGGAAGACACCTGGTAGCTCAGGAGGAACAGGTGTTTTTTTCTCATGTAAGGGGACATATTCTGCCCTAAAAATTCCCCAGTTCACATCAAAAGAGAAAATCTGAACATTACTTTGAACACTTTTGACAAGAAATTACCTATATAACTTTGATGGCATTTGATTAATTTCTCAAAAGGAAGATACAGCATCCTAGTGCAGCTCCAGCTTACACAGTAAGATTTTACAGCTCACCATTTTTATCAAGGGTTTGTCATTTGTATGTTCTCAAAGCTTAAGTGTAGTATGTTACTGAATCCATTGGCAAAATACAGACTCCATGTACGCATGGTTTATGTACAAAGGGATTTTTTTAGCATTAGACACACATTCTTAGCATTGTACATGTCTGTTTCACTTAGTGGTAAGAAAAGGCTAAAGTAAAATCCAAACAAAATTACCACAGTGTTCAAATTCCAATTTATCTTCTATTCTATAAGTATACGATCTTCCCATGGGCACTTTCTTAGCCATTTAGGAAGCTGCCATGCTGAAGCTGAAATATTTATAATTGGTTAGGGTTTGGGGTTTTGGGTTGTTTGGTGTTTTTTTTTGTTGTTGTTGTTTGTTTGTTTGTTTTCTCATCTACCTAGAATTTGCTAGATGAGAACTTCCCATTATTTCAGCTTTTCTGAAGCAAGACCTTCACACTGAATTTTCAGTGGTACATTGCAGATACCCATGGGAACAATGGATAGAGAAAAAAATAAGGCAGAGAGAATTTGCTCCTGGACTAAGAGCTCCAGGAAGGTTGTTCCTTGTTACTTCAGAAAGCAGTGGAAGCATTCAGGCACTACACCAGGAAATACAGCTGGAAATAGGAGCAATGATAAAGGCTGAAAAGACTTCTTTTAGCAATGTCATCCCCTAAAGTAGCTCTTGCCATACAAATCAGTTTGCCAAACACGGGATGTTAATTGTAATGAAAGAAGTTAAATTTTCCTGACCAACTCTTTACAAGCTTAACAACAAGAAGCACTGTGCATAAATTCCCCCTGAAAAGTTAGAAAACTGTGTGTGTTGGGGTGGGCAGGGTGAAGTAATAGGAGAATGTGGAAAATGGTGGAGGGAATGGGAAGATAGGCTGAAGAGAATACATGGGATCCTATATGTGTCCACAAGGCACCACCAGTTATTCTCGTCCTTCCTAACACATTTTGCTAATGACTCCACTTGATTCAAAGATTCCTTGTAAATCAGACCTTCAGGATCTCTGATTATTGTCATTGTACTATCCCCCCTTCTTGCTGGCCAGTGCCCAAAATGGGATATCATGCTCCAGACTACCAACACAGTCCCAGCTAACAGGGAGTGTCTGTCAACAGCATCTGCACACACTGCACAGACATGCATTTTAACTGAGCTACTGACAGAGAGAGAAACTCATGTTCTGCGCCTGAACAGCTAAAGCTCTTTTCTCAGTGATATACAATATCCCTTTAACCATCTGGACTTGGAAGGCAGTTCTAACAAGAGACTGGATAGCTCAAAATAAAAACCTCTCCTAGCTGCATCACAGAAAAGTGAAAATAATATTCAGAACATATCTGCTCTTCTGTATGTCTAGTAATTGAACCAGCACTGATCAGAAACAACCTCAACTCTGAAGCACTCAATTAGCGAACAATAGCAATGGTTATGCTATACAGGAGAGGAGGGGATATATTTGTCTTTAGTGCTACTGCCACAACTGATGACCCTGCACAAGAATAGAAGCCACAGTGCTCACATTTCTGGCTGAAAGCAGATATTCCTTCACTAGAGCTGTAAAAAGCAGGGTATAATCACTTTGAATGATGATGTTATTAAGAGCTGTGTCTTTAAGCCTCCTTAAACAACACTGAAACATTTCAAGAAGGGTGATACTAGGAAGCAGCAAAATACCACGGGATTTCAGCCCAGTTAAATGGAGGGTTGATGCTGGGAGAAGGCAAGCGATCAGAGTCACCCAGCTGGGCAGTAGGATATGGGGCCTCCTTGGAGAACACCTTTGGTATCCCAAGGACTCTGTCTTGCTGCTGTTCACGCTGCTCTGGCTACAGACACGCTCTGCACAGGTTTCCCAGGCACCGGGGGAAAACCCAAAGGAGGTGAAAGCTCAGGGCAGCAATTACTGCATGGCTGTATTCAAGATTTGCAGTGTAACTATCTGTGTGCAGGTCTCATGTAATGTGTTTATAAGTGTGTAACGCATACTGACCTCCAGTAAATCACTAAGCATACAACTTCTGGTAGTTTCAGTGCTCTTATTTCTATGAGTATATGAGACTTATCCACAGCCAAAGCCTCTGAAACTAGATTTTCTTTACATTTCTGCTATCATGTACTTCATTCTAAGAATGAACATAAAAACTCACAGCTTAAAATGATAATTTGTTAATGGTTCACATTGTACAAAATCACAAGCACAACAATTGAAGAAGTGCAAAATATGTTTGTCACATGATAGAGTGAGCAGGAAATATTTTGGACAATTTTGCCTCAAAAAAGGCCATTTTTTAAAAAATAAAGTTATTTGCAAGGAAGTGTGTCAATTCACTTGTCATTTAAAAAAGCAGAGAGTGTTCTGAAATTGCTCAAATATTCTATTTAGATATTTAAAAAGTTTAAAGTTTAAAAGTTTAAAAAAAAGTTCAAAAAGTTCTGGTTTTAAGTTCACAATTTTCTTTTTGGTTTTCTTCCTCTCAAAGACTAATAAAGATGTAGAAAAACAAGCCAAAATTAAATATTTCAATATATGCTGATAGCAAATATATAACTTGATCTGATTCACCTTCCCTTGATCTTTATTTATAAGATAAATGATAGTTTATCTTTTTTCTATTTCAGAGTGCAGAAAGTTCTGAAACTTCAAAAAAATCTTGACACACATGATAATTACTTTTGATGTGTCTCCAAGTTCTGTAAAGTCATTTCATCAAAATATATGAATACTTTTAGCAATACTTTAGGTGTGTCTTTTTCTTCTCTCTGAATTTTTTCATCCTAGGGGCATACTTTTTAAAAATCAGTCTTAATATTAAAGAGAATTTTTCTTTTCCTGTGGCTTAGTCTTCCCAAGGCCTTAGCCAATGACTTCTAACATTATAGACCAAAGTCTTAGAGTGACTGATTGTGAAGCCACATCCAGAAATCTTTAATTTAAGCTGAAGAGTGGATATCTGGGAGGCATAAAAAGTGCTAGCAGTGCTCCTGATTTACAAGAAAATATTAAAATCAACAGTTCAAAGCCCAAGACAAAAAAATATATTCTAAGCAGAGATAAAATGCAGCATCAAGCAGGGACTCTCGATTCTTTTCTGGGTGAAATAGGGAGCGCTGCACTTGTTGAATCTGGAATACTACCCAAAAAACAGGATATAGATTTTCAGAAGAGGAAATCCTTGCAAAATTGGCAATACATAGGAGCAGTGGTAACAGATTCTCCACTCACAGTCGTCAACTCCCTGGCCTCTTATAGAATTGTACTGTATATCTGACAGAGGTTTATACCCCAGAGGAGCAGTGCCTCATCTGTTTGAGCTACACTGGACAGGTTTTCTGCCCTTGAGGGGTGATACATCTTTGGGGGGTTGTCTCCTGCATCCATCGGTCAGGGCAGGATCTTCACAATACAATAAAGTGGTTTTCCCGTGCCCCTTGATGCACAAAAACACCCCAAAACACTTTTTGTGCCCCAAAACACTTTTTGACATCTCCCGCACTCAGGGCAGCATTTTACTTTTCAAGTAAAAGAAATGTGAATAATCAAAAAGCACTCAAAATTCTGCAGTTGCCAAGGATGCAACCTCCCCAGTATTTAAATAATCTATTTTTTCAGTAAGATGCTTTTTTTTTCCAACCCACCTGACCTTCTGTGGAAACTGACGCTTTATACAAAATGGTTATGTACAAAACCATGAAGGTCTGGCCAGGGCTGGTCTCTGATGTGAGCAGCTGGTTCAGAGGAGTGACTATTAACAAGTCTTAATTGCAGCAGAGTGTGATTTAAATGCCAGGTAGTGTTCATTTTGCACATTTTCACATCTGAATGTCTGTATTCTTTTAGACCTTTCTAAGTTTGATGTCGAATGGCATTTTGCCAGAAAAATACCCAAACTTTTAATGGTTTGGTGTTAAATCCTACCTCCTGGGCAAACAGTGATTTAAATGTGGTTTAATATTAAATGCATGTCCATGTGTTAGTAAATACATCCTTATAAAACAGTCACTGGAAGCACAAATTTGAAGTCTTTATGACACAATAGAACATTTATAATATACCACAGCCATCACAATATATATACATTAAAAAGAAGGTCAGATGCACTAGCAGCCAGTATTGACAAAATCAGCATTTTCACAATGACGTTATTAATATCCTTCTTATTGATTATCATCCATTTCAGTGTATCCTCAAGAAGCCCCCATTCACAGACCAGATGCAAGGAGCTGATCTGGACACTTTGTCTCAGAGGCATGAAATTGTTAAAGCCAGAGCACTCTTGTTTAGCAGCACCAGGGCCACAGCAAGTTACTATATTATTCCAGAAAAATCAAATCAAACACAAAGGGCAATTTGCTATCAAGGTTGTTTTCTGCATCCCTCACTGAATCCATCAATGCCTTTGTAAGAACTTACAAGGTGTCAGACACAAAAACTAATCCAAAAACTTAAGTACAGACGACATGTTAAGTTTTAAATTAAAAATTATTTGGTCCCAGAAGCCGTTTTTCTGACTAAATCTTCTGCAAATTATTCTGATATTCACACACTTCAAAAGAGAGTTTAGATTCTGCTTAGTCGAAAAAGAAAGATTTAAATGGAAAAAGCAACTGCTATATGAAAGAGTCCAACAAAGAGGAAATAGCTAGAAATTCATTTGATTTACTCAGCGTCAGTACTTCCCTCAGATAATTGCTAAGGATTAGACTCTCACTTGAAAAAAGGAGGCTACAAGTCACATCTGTGGAAGTAAGTAAAGAAATCATGTGCAAACATCAGGCAATATTAGACAGGACATCCTAAAAAATCTTATCATTTAGCAGCCTGGCCAATAGTCCAAGATCCCCAGACTAGTAGATCATGTCCTTCATTTTTTTCAAAACCAACTCAAAATCATAGTTATGAGTAACTCTGCAGTGCTAGAAGAAGAGTCAGTAAGAAGGTGGCAGGCACAGCATTCTTCCCTTGTGCTTGTTCCAAGCAGCAGCAGTAATTAAAACTTCTGGAACTGCAAAAACTTGCTTCTGAAACAGGGATTTTATTTTAATACCAACATTTCCAGGGGAAATACTAGCTTGAACAAAATCAGGGGGATATTAGGGCAAACAGGTTGTTTATTTAGCAAAACAAAAGATCTGAAATTTTCTCTCAGCAATATTTTAAAGCCTAGCACCTTTTCTAATTTTTCCCTGATTTATTTTCTTCCAGATAGCTCAGCTAAGGATGCATCATGGAAGCCTATAAGTACAGTTTTTTCTGCTTTCTGTGAGAAGCAAAATTAAAGGTCTATTTTCAACATATCGTATTTTTTTTGTTTCCTGATTATTACCTCATCTTGAAAATTTGTTTAAAGGAACTGAATCCTGATGTCATTTATTCACTGCACTGAAAACAAACAAACAAACAAAACCAAACAAATTTGCTACATCTACCTGCTAAAAAATGAAATCACTAGCAAGGAATGAACTCTCACGTTTTCATGAAATAAGTGTTAATTTTTGTCCAGAAAAACTTTGCATATTTACCACAGCTCAGCTATGAACTACTCACAGAAAATCCTGAGAACACAATGTGAACACAAAATGCTGTGTTCTAAAGACACCTCAGTTTTACGGGGGTGTGGGGGGTGTGGATGCCTCCAACCTTTTTATTACCTGAAAAACCATCAACAGCTTTATAACGATGAATGAAATACAGTTCAGTTTGTACTTGCAAAATTCCCTTTTAAAAATGTCAGATGTGTGCCAGCACATCTGGAAGCCACTTTTAATTATACTTTCCTCAAGTGGGAAAGCAGTAGCTTGTACCCATAGCGAAGGTTTTATATCTGACCACACAAATGCTTGCAACCACCTGTGCTTTGCACTGATTTTCATTATAGACTGTATCACATTACTGCCCTATTATTCCAGAATGCCATTTGAAGCTGTTGTGTGACTAAGCTGCATCAGGTGTGGTCTTGAAAAGGCCTCTACTCTACAAAAATGTAATAGACTTGATTGCAGTTAGGGTACTTACCACTGAGGGTATCACAATATGCATGCTCCTCAAGTTGGCTTCTCTTGCTCTGAAAGTCATAAAGGATATACAGTAACAATCATTATTACCAGTCTGGGAATTGGAATTTACCAAACTAATGCATGTTCCCAAATGAGATACCTTGTAAGTATTTGGAATTCCTCTCCAGTGTTTGTTTCTTTCCTACTATTAATACAGACGTATTTTAGTCAAGTACTCTGGTGCTTCAGCCGTGCTCTGAGACCACAAAAAGCAACTTCAGCTGTGATCTGCCAGCATAACACAATTTCAATTCTGTCATCAATATTTTCATAGTTTGCAAACATCGTGAGTTTCATGACTAGGTTGGGTTTTCTAAATTTTCTAAACTCAAACCTTCCTCCCCTACTCCCCATTGCCCCACCCAAGTATAACAGCTTTTTTTACATCACTGTTCCTCATCTCTCAGAATTAAAAAAAAAAGTTTAAGATGTCTGCAAAACTCTTCTTCTTCACAACACTCCTATATTTTGGAAGACTGTAATGTTGACATGCAAGACTATGTATGTCCCAGTGGAAGGGAAAGGTCAAATATTTGTAACACTCAGCCCTTGGGAGATGTGGTGTGCCCAGGGACAGACTCCTTAGAAATGGACACTGGGATGTGCAAATTTGTGCAACACAAAGTACGCCATTTTATAATTATGTTTTAGGATAATTTGCTCTGCCAACCTGCACAATGTGCAGGTAACTTAAAAGGCACCCAAACATCTCTTCAGTATAATTTATTCTGCTTAATAATCCATTACTGTGCTTGAAAGGAAAGTTTCCACATAGTTATGTATATAAAAAACTCACATTCACCTCTCTCCTATTTTCAGCCTATAATTCAAGTCTTAAATTTTGCTGTAACTCATGAAGCCCCAGAAGATCCCTCACAGGACTGAGCCTTTTCCCAGAGCTCTGCCCACACAGCTTCTCCGCACTCTGCCAAAGGCTCTGGGATCGCAGCTGAAAGACACTGGCTCCGTTCTGAGAAAGGCTCAGAGCAGAACTCAGATCCCAAACCAGCCGCTGTGCTCCCTCTCTACCGGGCAGAACAAATGCTCTGTACAGTCACAAGTGGCTTGGCTTCACTCCTGCCCTTGCTCCATTCTCTCTCCTGCCTTGCTCTGCGCAGCTGCTCCAGGGCAGTGGGGCCCGGAGCCCCCGGCTCAGCACCCCTGGGAGCTGCTGCTCCTGCGGCAGGCAGGACTCTCTGGGTCAGCGGAACAGCGGGCTTTGCTTTAATGCACCTTTTTGTTTGGTCATCTCGGAGCCTCACGTACAACACCTGGTAGGCGTTTCAACATTCAGCCAACTATTAGGCATTAAAATTATATAGGGGGTGTTCACTGGGTCATATATACAACTTTTGCAAAAGTATCTATAATATTCTAAGATTGAGTATTTCAACAGTCCATAACCCCACTGCTGTAAAAGCACAACTTGATTTCACACTGCAAATACATTTACTACCCACGTACAGAAGGCACAATATTCCTACTACCATTCTTTAGTTATCTCTGGTAACATTTTAACATTGCTAAAAAAATGTTCATTTCTGTGACTTACTTATAAGAAAAAAGGATCATTGTCTAGTTTAAAATACAGATGCACTCTGAATATAACTTCTTAAAGGTTTTCCAACTAAACACATTTACAGGGCAAACAAAGACTGAAGCACTCTACGGTACCCTAAAAAAGATAAAAATATCCGTTTTTTTGTTTGAAGATGAAAGTATCTTGGAATCAACCTTACTGAAAGAAAATTGTGCCTGATTATCAAAACAATAGGCCTAGAATGTAAATTCATTTCATCTTGGACATACACAAATGCAGCATTGTAATGGGGATGCACTAGAAGACAGGTAGCTGCCCATACCGAACTCCACTTGAAATGGTGATGTGAATTGATAAACCAAGGTCAGGAACAAGAGTCATTTCTAAAAGGGGAGAAGGACAAGGGAAAGGACTGTAAAAACTCAGACTCTGCTTCTTTATAACACATTCTTTATAACACAAGGAAGGCACATTCAAGCCTTTTACTTGGTAAACCTTCCTCTTTGGGGAGTGCCAATGAAGACAAGGAAGCTGCTTGAGTTAGGATGGCATTGCTAGTCACGCTAGTGCCATCAGGAACTAAGGGGGAAGAGCAGCCAGGTCACAGGGTGTGTGATCCAAAGACATGTAGTCAGGGGGATTCTCTCTGCTGACTGAAATGGGCACTGGATCAGTCCCTTGCCCTTATTCCTCTTTAACTATCCCACTTGTAATGCTGTCATCATGAGCTTAAGGATGTGACTGGGAAGGAGAGGAGAAATGTCTTTGAAGTCATGAAATATATCCAAGAATCTGGATACCTGCCATTTTAAAACACTGAGCTGAGCACACACAGCCTTAGCAGCAGGTTAACAGTCTGGAAGCAAGGAGCAAACAGAGGAAAAATCCTACCATGGATGCATCCTCCCTGCCTCACTCCCTCTGGTTCCAGGCACATTGGGTGCACTGAGCTGTACCCTCACGCCCAACCAGTCAGGCAGCCCCCAGGTCTGCAGCCATGCTGGAGCCTGCCCATCGTGCTGCCATCCCTGAGCCCTCCTGGAAACCAGCTCCAGGGCCAGGGGCTGGTGCTTGGGGCTGCACATATCTGAGGAAGGGAAAACACGTGGGCTCAGGTTCAGGGTGCTGGAGAGGCCGAGCAGGCAGAGGGATTGCTCCCAGGAGCAGGGAGCAGTCGGTGGATGTCATGCCTATTCTCTCCTATAGTGAACTGACTGAAAATACTAAAAAGTCTTTGCAATCCTATTGGTCGTGCCAAGGGAGCCTGACTGGCAGGACAATGCATCTTTGTTCTCAATTAAAAACATTATTTGGGCACAGTAATTGTTTAAAAGCCAACAGGAATAAGATTTTGTGATTATAACCACAATTTGTCAATTGAAGCAAATGTTTTAAACAATCAAGGTTTGGTAGAGAAAGAAGAGAAAGGGAATAATAACCACTACTATGACTACATGTAGCCTTCATCCAGCCAGTACAATTTTACTTGTATTCTGAAATCAATGCACCATAATCACAAAACAAAATCGTGCCTGTAGTGAAAACCCACATATGACACATGCGGATGGGGAGGGATTCCCATGGATAATGAGTACATTACATTACTGGATACTGCAAGCACCCTGCCTGCTCTGCTCTCCTTTTCCTAAGAACATAGAGCAACCGTGGCTATTCTAATACTGAAAAATGGGAAGCAGAGCAAGAAAGAAGTGGAGAGAATTTGTGTTAAATTGGATTTTCTTGTCTACTTCTGTAGTTTTTATCACCCAGATGACAAAACATTATCATTAGCAGTTTATACCAAAAGTTAACATTTGCCCATGGTTTTCTATTTTCTCTAAACCACAAAGGTTGGAGCCTGTTATGCACTCCCCTTATCTTACTCTGTTACTTTAGAATCTAAGAGCGCACTGTGCACATTAATCTTTCATGGCAGAGTTCACTGAAGTTCTGCCAAAATTCAATAATTATGTTCCATCCAATCCAGCAATTTATTTATCTCATTGCTGGAATTTAGAACTTATAGAACAAAGTGCTTAGTTTATATGAATGAAATCCTTGCTAAAAAAACAACAAACCCATAAGACAAAACAAAACAGCCCTGTTTCATTTCTAAAGTTTTAAAACACACAGCAGAATCTACTGAGAAATAAAGCTATTTTTACAAGACCAATGTTTTCTTGATAAACTGAAAGTGTTCCACAATGTTTAAGGTTCTTTTTCTTTCATATAAGTGAAAGTATTTTATAAATACATTTGTAACTTTTATTCAAAAGCGTAACAATATGTACCACTTACACTGCACTACTAAAATATGAAATATTAATGTCTAATGATCAATAAAAATACCAACTAAAAAGCAAGAATTTATTTTCTGAATGGAAAATATACTGATTTACTGCACTGAAATGGGTAACTGAGAGTTCAGCAGTTCTGTGGAGCAAAATCTAAGATACAAAATTACAACGAAGTTAAGCTTTATAATTGCACTCTTTCATGATACGTTTGCAAACAAATAGAAAACATAAAGCCCTCCAAGCAGGAAGGTTAGAGACACATTATTCCTGAGGGCTGTTAAAAATAAAAATGGCACAATGGAGAATACTTTATACTCTTCACCTTTTGTAGTCTCAGGAAAAGTAACTAACCAGTTATTTATCAACCTATTTATAAAGAAACATTAATCTACTGGTTTTGGATTTAAAAATAGAATGCAGTGTCTATGCATTTTAAACTTTAAACTTCTGAATACAGAATGCTGATTTATCTGATGAAAACATGACTTGTTTGCATGTTCATACAGACAACAGATTTCTTGATGAAGTAAAATGTTTATTTGGTGTCTGCAATCAAAAGCCAAATTTACAATGTTTCAAGTTTTTAAGAAAAACTTTGTTACTTCATATATTAGATTTTACATTTCAGTCATGCTATCAGAAAAATGTGTATTCTGGATTTAAAAACGCTTCACAAAGTTTTCAGAGAATAACTTGCTGTGATTTATAACACAACTGTTCACCAACCAAAACAGAAAAGAAAACCTCTAGAAGTAGTACACTAGGATGTGTTCATTATTTCACAGTAAAGCCTTCTAGGCAAAACTAGGAGTATCATAATAAAACATTTTAAAGTTAGTTTTGCAGTAACAAGGTGGGTATGTGCATATTTTAAATTAACAGTACCTAATTCAGTAACTCAGGAGAAATTACTTCCACACACCAGCAAATAAATTCCATAATGATTTGCAAAAACTCTACTATCACATTTACATTTGCACTAAGTATGATCATTTTCTGGCAATGCTTTAAATTAAAATAGGATTCAACAGTGACGTATTTTTCCCCTGTTGTAAAACTTTTCAAAAGCCCCAGAAAAATGCAATATAGTTATATGAGTTTTATTTTACTAATGTTCTCCATCTATTCTTTTCCAACATGTTAATCTTGTCTGCTTATTTTCATTGCAAATACAGTGTGCTATAGCGAAACTTGTAGGAGACTTTTGAGTACTGTAACTCAGTCTGCTAAAATGTAACAATGAACAAACTCTCCCAGCCAAGTTACATGACAGTACCGATTCCGAGGAGTCTGTAAAGCTCGAGCTTTCTCCCAATGTAGCTGTATCTTGCATTATGTAATAAAGGAAACAAACACACACACCCCCCCCCAACACCTTACAGAAAATACAGTTTAACAGAAGAAAGACAATACCTGTAAAGCGCATTTTAACAGCAGCAAAAGGGATCAAGGCTGGGGGCAGGGGGAAGGGGAAGGTGCGAAAAGGCTGTTCCATATCGATATTGCTGCCGAAAGATGGTGTTGCTTAAAAATAAACAACACACATCGGAAGGAACGAGCAACTCCTCGGCTACAGTCACAAGTGCAGAAATGTAAAATAAAAGTACCTGACAAAATTGCTGCCTAATGCATTTTGTCTTTACATTGAACACATGTGGAAATGACACTGGGGTAGAGCATACACAGCATGTAATAGGAGGTCCTTAATTTCCAATTCACAGATTAAATTCACAGAACGTTCAAGTGTACAATAATAATGTATTCACTTACAGTGCCAAACTTGTTTATATAATATCAGCGAGGAATAATCACCCATTTATTGCACTGATGAGCTCCACAAATCTCAGAACCCCAAGCACACTTGAAACATGAACTTTTGCAGCTCCTTAATAATGTTTAGACTAACTCCCTTTCCCCCTTTTTAACAACAAAGGATACCCAGCTCCTGTTCCCTGTCTCACAGATCAGACCCATACCCAGATTTCAAGGAAATGGGATAAATCCAAAGGCACATCCAAGATTTTCCTTGCAAATTTCCCCCCAGTGGATTTGGGCATGTATTTTTTAAATAGATATATCAAAAAGCTCCACTCATACAATTCAAACAAAGAAACTTCTCGAAAATATCACTACTTACTGTTCAATGAGCATAATTTACTGAGATTAAAAGTTTAAAGATTCATCTGCTTTACATCCACAAGTGTTTTAAGCAACCCCTAATACTGTATCTTGCTTAAATGTGACAATTAGTGCTGCTTTGGCATGTTGAAAAATACAAAGATACCAACGATCCTCATTATGCCTTAGCTCTCTGTAGCCTGGTTTTTGGAGGTAAGCTGCGGAAATTTAGAATGATAATAGCAACAATTTGGTACATGAGGAAAAAACAGACCCTCCCCCCCAATGCTTCAGATATACTGTATAAAGTCATTTTGACATGCCTACACAACTGGTTGTGGCAGCTTTCAGACATGATTCCTAATCACAAAAAAATGCTTCAGGTTCTTTTAGAGAAAGCTTGCCTTGGGAAGTTGATTTTGGCCAAGTGCCAAAATCATGTGCAAAAGGGGCCCTCATTACCAATTCATGGCAGCCTTCAGCGCTGACAAAAAATGTGACCCAACAGGCTAAAGCAACAACTAAAATTAAAAAGTATGAGACAAAGACAACTTACTTAATATTCCTTCCATCGCCACGTTAAACTTTTCCGTAATTAAACCCTTGTTAGTTCAAAGCAGTTTTCAACTACTTTTAAATGATTGCACAGGCAGTCTGTAACAGTGGAAAGCTTTCCCTGTAAATTCTCCCCAGCCACTCCACTTCTAACAGCATTTGGGTCCGACAGCAGAACTTTTTTTGCTCTGCGCCTCTGCAAGAAACCCCTCTCCAAAAAGAAGCAAAGCGGCGGCGTGTAGTCCAGCAAAAACTAAGCAGATCATTACAAGCTTTTGCAAGCAGTAAAGGCATAGGAGGAGTGAGGAGGAGGGAGGAGAGAAAGGGCTCGAGACGCAGGAGCAGCTATTTCCTAAACTTTCTAAAAAGCTTATCAAAATGGGCATGCAAACTTGAAGCAATTGCAATTAACAGCTCTCACTGCCCCACTCTCCCATAAAAGCAGATTTGATACACGGCCTTACCTAGATGTCGTCTGGCTTTTCTGTGGATCAAAAAGTTTCCTGCCTAAGCACAGAGATATTCTTTCACAAACCATAAAGGCCCCTTTTATTAATCCAGCACTGTAACAGCCCGCTTTCTACACCATGTTGAGAGCAGGATGCGTCAGCTTTCAAGAGAAAAACAGTCTTAACACACAATTAGTGGCAGATTGTATAATAGAGGATTTATCTTAAAGAGTGAAAAGGCATTTTTTAAACAGCAAAGAGGGTGCGGTCAGATGTTAGGCTATCCCTGAGAAAAGGGGCCTAGGCTGCACTAGTACCTAAATACTAGCAGAAGCTTACTGGGAACGGAGCCAATGGAATGACTTTGTTTGACCCAGCTGCCAATCTCTCCTGAAGCACTGCGCCAGACTAAACACTGACACTATTTTAACTCAAATCAGGCTACAGCAGCTGTTTGCTTTCCGGCTCTCAGCTATGCACCATGGCCATGATGACTCTGCACAGCACATATGATAGAGCTGGGGCACTTCTGCTAAAATATGTTCTATGTTTGTGCTGGTGGTATAGTGGTGGGGGCTGGGGTAGCTGTTTTGAGGGGGGTTTTCTTCCCCTTCTTCTTTTTTTTTTTATAATATCTCTGCCACCATTTCCCCCAAAGTCAACTAAAAATGAGATTTGAGGCTCGCAAAAAATTCAGAATTGCAAGTCAGGGGAAGAAGAAAAGTTCCTGCTTGGGACAGACAAGAATCAGAATACATTGTAAAGGTGTGTGTGTGTGCATGATTCCAAAATCCACCTACTACTTCAAATGATTTATTTTCCTCCTGCTAGTTGCTCTAAAATTGATCAGTATATAATTAATCAACAGATTCTCTCTCTCATTTTCAACTGTAAAAAGAAAGTGCATATATATATATGTTAAAATGCAGGCATTACATGTGTGCATACATGCACACATTTACATATGCATCCAGATTCTGATCTAAATTACACCAGTTCAAATTGCACTGTAAGCAATGAAGTTATTACAGGTTAAAACTGAGGGTGGAATTTGATAGCCAATTTACATATGAAAGCATATGAGACTGAAAAAAACCATAGGCATTAGTAGTTACAGGCGTATGGCATGGAGGTTGGCACGTCTTTTCTAATTCAAAAAAAGTCAAAGAAAAGTTGCAACAACAGAAACAAAGCTCATACACATTTAAAATCAGTGGAGGCTTCTGAAGCACTAGGCGTGTTGCACAGTCCAACATGGTACCTACAGGCTTTCAGTATTTATGCCTAAACTCAGACACAATACTTAAGCCAAAACTTTGCTTCCTCTCACCTTGCCACAGAAGTTTGCTGGCTAGTCTCAAAAACTGCATGTCATGATAACTTCCTCAATCAGTAAAAAAAAAAAAAATCAGAAGAATACACTCACCTAAAAGCAAAAGGCACAGAGAATGAACCTAACCCTTATAGTTAATGTAAAAGTGTGTGGAAGGTCTGGCTCCTGACATGTGAATGCCTTCAGTAAGCACTGCTGGGTATCTACAATTCAATGTGTATATTCAACAGGGATAATGGAGAAAAAAATTACTAAACAGAAATGGAAAAAAAATAAACTGAAAAAACCCACAAAAAAATCTATTCTGTAAAAGCTGAGCCTGTTGCTCTGTCACAGGCTGTTGGCACCAACAGATTTCCATGATTTGTGCAACAGCCTCCTACCAAAAACCAGTGGAAGTCATTCATATCGCACAAGCTCAAATCTCACTAACTACCCTCCCCTCTCACTGGTCCTCAAGTACATTAACAGTTTAAGAAAAGATCCTGGAAAAGATCTTAAATAACCCACCACAAAATAAATATGGGCTACAAACAAAATGCCTAATGGCTAGCACAACAAATGTCAATGTTCCTATCTAACATGAGAATTGAAATGGAAGAGCAGACCTGCCCTATGTCTGAAATGCCATGAAAGAATGTGCGATTACTACAAGAAATGCAGTTACCTGCACCTGAGAAGTCTGAAATCTTAAGATAGCAGATAGGTGAGGCAAGCACAACAGTTTTTGCAGTCCCTCTCCTCTCTCTCTCTCCACACAAATATTTATCACAAGATGAATTTGCAGGCCCCCTAAAGAAAATGTGACTCCTCAGCAAGGAGTGTGTTTGTCCTGTGAACTCACACCTCAACTTGCCCTGCACTAAAGGTAAAACCACAGCAATAGCTCTAGAAAGACTTTAACAGCACTGAACTTAGCATGGCTGGAAAAGAACAGAAGTACAAGATAAAAAACAAAATACGGGCTGGAGTGAAGCTTTGCCAGTTTCCTTGACGCAGAAGAGAAGGTAATACGACCAAATCAACAGACAAAATTTGAAAATGACAGGAAAGGAAGGATGTTCTCAGTGAAGCCAGAAAGGAATATATCCAAGACAGGACAAGATTAAGATGCAGATAAATTATGGTGGATAGACACTTTAAACACTGTCATAAAAAAGGACAAGACTATACACTTAAGTGTGGAACACAAACGCTTTTCAGTCAAACACAGTATAACTAGCAGAAAGCTTGCACAACCTTTTCCTTCTTGAAGAGTCCATTGAAAATTTATTCCTGTTTCAGTTTGTAAGGATGGGTCCTATGGTCAGAATTGCTCCAGGGTGGCTGCAGGAGAGGAAGGTGGTATCTGGCATTTCCTTCACTTTTAAATAAACTTTTTTCTGCTTGGGCAATGCATTAAGAAACATAGGGAAGCACTGGAACCAGTAACTAGTAGAGCTTTGCTGACAAATACAAATCTCTTTCCTTCTAGAAAACTGTTTAGAATTCTTATTATCTAATAAATGAAGCATTAGTACAGTTAAGCATATTTGCAGTTCCTGTTGTATAAAATCTCTGGTTGCTCTTAAAAGTGTTCTCTGTTAGAAATAACACATTCATTTTTCTACCCTGATTTTGAGGTTAGGGAGCTGAGTGTGCATGCAATTACACCATGGGCATCTATGCCAATTAAACCTCTTCAAATTGCTGGCCAATACTGATCAAATTTATGATTGGAGGTTTCAGGTGTATTTTTTACAAACTCAGTAGTGTTGAGATCTCCATTCCATAAAAATATAGGTCACATGAATAGAGGAGTGAAATTTTGTTGGCATTCCCATGAGTAAATATGGAAAATCTGTGGAAGAAAAAGACCTAACTGCTTCATTACTTCATGGAGAAAACCTCCACCAGACTCACATACTATTTAAAATACCAAAGTTCAGTTAACCTCAAAAAATGGATTCACAGGAAAACAGGCTTCACTGGTCATGAACTACCTTTGTTTTACTGGGGAGCTGGTAGAAAGCGTATTGAACATATCATCTAAAAGCTTCTTTTGTTTGTTTTGCATTTTGATTTCAACTACTCAATTAGAGTGACTTATTTTCAACCTTATTTGTTCTATGTTCGGAAGCACAGTTTTGACCTGGTACTTTATGAGCATATGATTCCCCACATCAAGTTAATGATAAAATTCTAATTGATTTAAAAGGATTTTATCCTTTTCATCTCCAAGCCTTAAGTATATTGCCAGGGGGTCCCAGAAAATGATGATGTAGAGCACTGTGCAGGTTGTGATCTACTTATTAATCAGTGTGAGGTGATCAGTAACTTCCAGCTTCCACTTGTGTATCAGTCACTTCTGGAAAAGATGGTGGCCAAAATTATGACATAACACTCTAAGTCAATGGCACTGGAGGCTCTGAGCTCCTAGAAGGCTGTGTGTTTCTTCACATACTGAGTCTTCTATTATTTGAACTTTCAATAACCATCATTTCTAGGCTGGAAGCCTTTCACTAGTAAGAGTCACTGGGGAAAGCGGAAAAAGAAGAAATTAAACACAAAACAGAATGTACATTTCATTGTTTCAGATACTTCAGGCGAGCAAGTTAAATTTCCAAAACCGAAACTGACTTCAAAAAAATTTATTTCCCTACCTACTGCATTAGCACATCACACAGCACTAATTTTATTAATATGTTTCATTTATAATATGCTTATTTGAAGCTGGAAGACAATGGTGAAATACAAGAGGAAAAAGAAAAAGAAAAGGAAAAAAAGCAACAGCTGCCTCCTAGCAAACAGGAATACATGCTATACTCTCTATTAAAAAGTGAGAAACATAAATAAATCCAAGAGACAGTCACCTATTCATGGCAAAATGGAACCCAGATGCTAACAGCTGAGAAGAAACTTGCCTCAGAAATTTGATTGCATAACTATCTTTCATGAAAGATTTTTGTAATCCTCTCAGTAAGCCAGTGCCCACAACACCACCACCAGCACTAGACTTTTCTGTTCCATTTGGTTAGGAAATCTGGGCTTGCTGTGGTCCATAGATATCTTTTAAACAAGAGCAGAAAACATGGCAGTGACTTTTGTAGCTATGGAATTAGTTTAATTCAGACTCTAAAATTAGTCTTACACAGTCTCATCATCTCCAGATGCTCCTTTATGCTCATAAATCCACTAAAATGTTTATATTGTCTCATGCAAAATGGTGAATGCCTGCTGCAGATTGTTGCTTCAAGGCAGCAATAACTTACTATGTCTTTTCTGTAGCAAGTTGCAGTGGTTTTTTGAAGTACAATCTATAGACATTTGCTCTTTCCATCACACCTCCCACATTTCCACAAGCCACAACATATTTATGCTTCAAGACATCTTCTGGAACAAATCAGTTTTAGTTTTGAATTAGAATACGGCATGACATGAGACAGATATAGCTGGGGTTTCTCCCAAGAAAAAAAATTGTGTGCTTTTAGAACAGAGACTAAGCAAACATCAAGCTTGCATATAAGCCTTAGTTCCAAGCCAAGGAAATAGCTACCATATGTATTAAAAAGTCAGTATCAAACATAATTAGATTAGATATAACACAACTGGACCCCCAAAGACCACCATCCAATCTTACTCATTCCTTCTTTGGGACCAATTATCATGTTATTATACTGAGTAGTGCTGAGAATCCATCAAGGAAGAAGATCCTATTGTGTTGCCAGACAAAAAGGCAGTTCTTGTCTCAAACATCATCCTACTATTTTGTCAGTCAAATTCAGCGTTGACGCATAAGATCCCTGAGCTCATACACAAGCTGAGCTCTGTTCTCCCACCACCATAATTTCTTTTGCAGTTATGACTTCTGAAAAAGGGAGACATTTCCCAGTTTTCCCTCTGTGGGTAAATATCTTGCATGGGCTTACTTTCTATTACTTTCTCAAACAAGAGACTAAACAGGATAAAGCAATAAAAAAAAAAAGCAGCAAGAAAAATAAAATAATGAAGATTTTTGGTAATGAACCCCTTCAAACACTACCATTTACAGCATTGCACAGTACTGAGATGTGAGCAGTTCTAAGGTGAGCGTGATACAGCAACTCAAGGTGACTAGAGATCTGGATTATTGGTGGTTATTTCTAACCCCACTCCTGGTTCAATGCGTACCCCTGGGGATATAACTTAACCTCCTCTGCTCCAGATTTCAGCTGATGAAAAGGCACAAGGCTCAAAAGGCATAGGAAAGGACATGCAAAGTCAAGCCTTTGGTTGTCTACATCTTAATTTCTTTAAAATTGTGGCAGACAATATCCCTACTGATTTCTAATCAAGTAATAATGTATTAATATGAAAAATATTAGTTCTTGTTAATTGATGTAAGATCCACCTTTGAAGCAATCGAAGAAAGCATTTGATCATAAATTAATGTAAACTGAACTCAATTTCTGAGCCTGTAATTTTTCTCAATTTTTCATTGCCTGTAATGTTCATCTAGAGTAGAAATAAATATTAAACAAGGTTCAACTGAATATCCAGAATAAACTTGTGGTTGGTTGAAGTGCTGTTTTTGTGCAAATTGGAGAGACAGGGCATCAGATTCAGTTTTTCACTGCATACTTCACAAAGACAGTCCTAAGCACTAACGTCTGGAGCTTTAAACTACCTGCTTCACTGCAAAGCTTAAATAACCAATCACTCTGCCAATGTCTATGCCT
This sequence comes from Rhagologus leucostigma, assembly GCA_013397725.1. Lineage (NCBI taxonomy): Eukaryota > Metazoa > Chordata > Aves > Passeriformes > Rhagologus > Rhagologus leucostigma. The sequence continues at coordinate 635,581 of VZTD01000985.1, read as the reverse complement.
TTAAGTCAATGCTGTGTTGACTCTTTAAATATTTTCACTTTTTAATATAAACTTTTCAGACAAAAATTTCTCTTAGAGAACAAGGACCCTACACAACCAAAATGGAGAGAAGTTACCACTTTCTGGTTTTTCAGTCTCACCTGTTTAAGTACAGCTGACACAGCACAGATGGATGCATTGCTCTTGTCTGGGGGAGGGCCTGTTTATCAGCCTTTTAATGACTTACAGAAGGAATCACCTCATTTAGGAATCATGATGGTACTGACTATTAATATCAAGCAGAAGAGCCTACCAGCTACACCAGGAGATTGAAAAAACCTGTGTCTTGGGTTCTATTCCAGCCTCTGGAGAGGAAAAAACGCACATGGGATTTGCATACATTGATGATTTCAAAATCCTGCTCAGCAGGAATTTCTTCTGCTGCACACTTAGACACAACTAAAATTAAACCTGGCAATAGGGGAGAAATTCTGCAGATATCCCACATCAAAATAGCTGGTCTTCACATGCATCCTACACCAAAACAGCTAGGTTTCCAAAATATTACATCAGAGGGTTTGGAAATGAAAGCCTTTATTTGCATAACATAAATCCACCTATAAATTGCCTGTAGACGAAACATAGCATGCAACTGAAATAACATATACAATACTATTATTGTATTCTTCACGCAAAACTGGCTGTCTAGAGCCTTCTCCTTCCAAATCCAACACAGGACAAATGGTACACCTCTAGAATCCTTTAGTCTTTGCCAACAACTACCTAAACAAATAAGCAGTGGATAATGAAGCTCAGCTATTGCCTGCTATTACTGCACATCTATGAAGGCCCAAGGGAAAAGACCTCTGCACCACCAGCTGCAGCCTCTTGACTAGGTAAAAAAATCATAACATTACATGGTTTTTCTTAGGTCTGTGGTACTGCAGAACAGATTTTACAAGGACACAAAGTAGAGGAAAGCAATGTAATTGATCATTCGTCAAAACAACAGCAATAAAATACTATGCTGGAAAATGTACTTAAGTTTTGTCACACTATTTTGATGTTCTATATTTTCATGACTGCCACTAACTGTCAAGTGAAAGTTCCATGAAATACAATGACTTGCATAGACTAAATTCGTACTTCGTGTTCAATGACGGTTATTTATACAAATATTAACCTCTGCATAGAGACTACCCTTCCTGATACAATGCCTCCTTATGTATAAACCCAGCTTTTATTCCACTCCCATCTGCATTTTATTAGCTATTTTAGACAGCACTTTACTGTCACTGGAGAAGTTTCAAGTTTAATCTAAGGCAACTTCTGCATCCCAGATGGAAAAGTAGCAGCTACGAAAGTAATTTGCAGTTAGTCACATCATCACAAGTTGGTTTACATTTACTCTATATGAAGTTAAATTACCATTCCAACATGAAACCCAGAAAACTGGAATTCACTTATGACGAAGGCCTTGCAAAGCCTTTTTCAAGTCGTGAGCATGGTCTGCCCCATCTGCTCAATACATATAGTTTCCATCAGTCTTAGAAAGCTGTATGCAAGTCCTGATGGGGAACACATGCTTATTACTGGAGTCTCCTGAGTAATCACATATCATGAACAATCGAACGTAGAGTTTTTGTTTAATACTCTGTGTACATTCGTAATGTAGAATCTCAGTATGCAACAATCCCTCTGACTTCACAATATTTAAGGAGCCAGTATTTGAGGAATGGGTTTCACGAACTTCTGCACGTACCAATCTTTCTCAAACATTGTATTCTCAAAAAAAAAAAACCAACATAATCCCACAGTAAGAAGAAAAGAAAGACGGCAGTCAGCTCAGTTTGAATTCACCTGCACTCAAATTGATGCTGGAAATGATGCTACCTCCAGGTGCGTGTGGTTTCTACATATGCTCAGCATATTTAACAAAAACTACTTCAAAACAGTGACAAGTGCATGCGAAGATCTGGATAGTAAGCCAACTAATTTTCTTCAGTTATATAGTGTTTCAAAAGCTTCAAGTATCCACTGCTTATCTGACTAAGCAGTGGAGAGAATACAGAAGAGATGACATAGAAACAGAACAAAGCAAAACTCTTTTCAGGACTTCAAACAAAAGAATATTAATGTTTTCACAGCTTTTGGGGGGTAGTAATTGAGTCCCCAGATTGGACATAAAGAAGCTAAAATGGAGTAATACTTCATCTTTCATCATTTGCTGCAAAAGTCTAGCAAGCTGCTATCAAAAGTAAGGCTAGCTCCCAAGGGCAAAAGGACCAAAATTGGGCTGGTGGAGTAGAACGAAAATGATGAGCAAGTGGATACATTACTAATAATACCAAGAATGTACAAAAGGAAAAAAACAGAAAGTGGTGGTTTAGAAGGAGTAAAAAGAGGAAGAGAAAATGAAAGGGACCTTTTTTTTCCATACTCATCAAGCCTGCAACAATGAGGCAGGAAAAACAGAAACTTCAGTTCTTTGCTACTTCAAGTTCTATTGTTGGACAGAACTAATGATGGACATCTCACAGGTCATTCAGCCCTAGGAATGAACCAATTTGGAAAGTCACAGAAAAGCTTTCCTAGTAAAAGGCACCTGCCAACTAATAGCAGTGGTTGTGTCCCTGGAGATTCAAAGATTTTGTTAAATTTTGGAATTTCTCTTAGCAATAACTAGAGGGTGCTTCAGAACACAACACTTTTAGAATTCCAGTAAGCCAAGTGACTTCAAATATAGAAGAAAAATGTCTTTAAGCGCCCATTCTGTACCTCCATAGTTACACTACACTAGCACAAATGTTATATGAAGCTTTACATACAAAAAAATTGTCTGCTGTGCCTTATAAAATTTTTTAAAATCTCTATTGTTTGCAAAAACTATGACAAATTACTCATCACAAGGTTAATGATGACTCGTATATTGGCAAAAATGGACAATATAACAAACTGCAGATTTTTTATCCTGAATCTATGTTAAACTGAAATATGTTCCTTCAAATCAAATGATTTTTTATCAGGGATGCAGCTGTAATGTGGAACTGGGTGGGGGGGATATAAAAGAATCTAGAACTCTGCAGACATCATTCTGTCTTTTAGAGAAATGCAACTGATACTCTGTTGAAGTTCATTTCCATGACTATGAGGCTAAAAAATTTTATACCAGCTGAAGATCACCTCCCATATATTATTTTCTCCTAACAACGGACATGCACTGGTTTTAGATTCAGTTAGGCAGAAAGAATAAAAATCAAACAAAGAGTGAACAAAGAAATACACGGCATGACTTTTTTCCCTTTTCATCAAATACTTTCTTCTAACTAAGCTTTAATTTTGTAGGAAGACATTATGGGTGTATATGTTTAAAAATTCATTCTGTACAGAAAAGAATTAAAACAAGCAAAATCCTGTATTTTAATTTGGGGCATGAGAAAAAATTGGCCAAAATATTTGCTTAGCATCAGAGGCAGAGAATCCACGGTCCTAAATATTATATGAAAGAGAAGGAACAAAATAGAGTAATATTTAACAATAATATACTGTTAAATATTCATGTACAGAAAACAAAACACAACCAAAAAATATTGTTTAGCCATGCCTTAATTACTAAGCCATGGTTTTTTAAAACGTAATAAGAAAACTATTTTTTTAAAAGAAAGAGTTAAGCAACAAAGCTATTTATGCAGTTTTCTCAGCACTCAATATAGCACTAAAGAGCCTGCAATTTTCAAGGTGATTTGCAATTTCCATTAATTTGTTGGAGGTTTTGTAGCTCAATAATGAGACACTTTCATCAGTTATTAGTGAATCAGAGCTGTTTGCAGCTTTAATTCAAACACAGTAAACACAAATGCAAATGTGCACATGATTTTCTATTATTATTAGGAGAATGGGGGTGTTTATCATTCCTACCCTAAAACTGGTTAACAGCCCAATATCGCTGGAAGTGAACTGGGGGTAGCTGGTGAATGCCAATATTTGGGCTCCAGTGAATTGCAAATGGTCATTTGGGGCTGGGTTGCTACCTTTACCCCCCAAAATCCGAAAATCTAAAGGTTTTGTCTACTTTAGGAGATGCTATTGTTGGATTGTTACAAAGATATGGTTTTATTCACGCATCAGCATCTTGATTCAAGGGAAAATTTCTTGAAGTTTAGTATCTTTGTTAATTTTGGCCTTTTACGTCCAGCACTTTAAAATCCTTGCCCAAGTCATCTATATTTTGGACTTCTGATGGAATGGATTAAAATGAAACCTTGAAAGAGAAGATTTAACTGTATATTAAGGTGCCTGAAAATGCAAAAAGACACTCAGAATAGTTCACAAGGTGACCAGAGGGGTTCCTAATGTCTGTTAAAGCTGTTGTAAAAATCAATGTCAACAAAATTTGATGTCACTGAAATCCCATTATTTCAAAGCATCTTTGAGCATCTATCTCTACAGCTCTGGTCCAGAGAGCAGTAAACTTCTTTTCCCCTTTCAATTAGCAAGTATAGGATATTTCCTTCTTTCAAATGAAGCTGTTAATTAAAAAGAAGAAAAACATTTAAATTAGAGATGGGTAACACAGAGGTTCTACTCAATAGCCACTTGATGGCAGCATCATGTATAAAAAGATTTGCCTGTGAAGTTAAAACTTTAAAGAAAACCCTTCAATAGCAGTAATAAGCCAACCCAAATGATACCTTGATTACTTCAGAGTATTACCCTCCCAACAGAACTTTTTAATGATATTTTTAAGATCAGCAACTAAATCGATAAATAAACCCATAACAATCATGAATTTTAAACTTCAGAAATGCTGCTATGAAGATTATATCTTTAAAATCTATATATGAAACTTTTGATACTTGTTATGAATTTGATACTTATTCTAGCATGATATTCATTCTAGCATAACACAGGGTTAATTTCTTTGGGAAGAAACAAACTAAAAGAATTCCATGAGGATTTACTAAGAAAGAGTTCATAGGCATTTTTTAAATTTAATAAATAAAATTTAATAAAAATACATGGCATTAGTATTACCAGCAGAGTATTAATTCTTCAGCATATAACTGTGAGAGCGCTTCACATTTCCTGCCATCAAGATAATCCACATTCTTTGGTCAACAGTCACAACCAAATAAGCTTGATAGAAGAAGGAAAGCAGCTCATGGAAGGATAGAGGTCAAGTTCAAAGGTTTCTCTTCCACCCCTGACTTACTCATCTGTTTGCACTTCAGCCTGGAGAGTAGACCCAGACTGTTTCAGCTGGACAATGGGCAGGACTAGATCCCTGTACTGAAAGTGAACAACCAGTTAGGATCTGCCTTTGCCTCCCAGGATGTCCAAATGCGATCACAACCAATTTCAGGCATTTTTACACTGGTTTAAAAAACAGATCATCCCCAACAAGTAATGGCTGCTCAGCATATTGAAAACTTTGGTCAATAACATTGCAATAATGCAACGGCGAAGACAGGTCTGTGAGGAACATATTCTACCCCTGGTTTGCTAGAATATACTTGTTTGCAGTACTAAACATGTATCTACTGCAGAAAAGACAACTCTCTTATTCCAGTCTTTAAGGAGTTAGGCAACTGCTTAAGTCTAAATACTGTCTCATTTTCTTGATTTATGACTGGAATTTCTATTGCCATTACTGACTATTCAATATACTGAGTGAAAGAGGAAGAAATCTTTCAAGTGGTAAAACTAATAAAAAAAATCAATATTCATAAATATATTTTTGAGTTATAGAAACACTAAATAACATCCTGAGCTAATACAGAATTCATACCCACAATTTTTTCAAAATTTGGGTAACTTCATTCTAAATGCTAGAGCTTGAAATGCTAGTTTTTCACCCAAAGCAAATTTTTTTGGTCAAGTTCTTAAACCTCTGGTTTAATATGGTTTACAATAGACGCTGAAAGAGAAAGTCCATCAAGTGCAGAATGACAAACTGAAGCAATGATTTACATCTAAAACTAATGCTACATTTCTCATTACTTTTGTGAGTCACAACATTCATATGGAATAGTCTCAATGGTTCAGTTGTACTTGAGTTTTAAAATCAGATATACGTCCTAGGAAATTCTAGAAAACTTTGAAAAAAGAAAATAAAAAGTATTTCCTGCCCTTCCTCCACCAAAACCATTCTGCGTGGAATGAATTAGCATCTTAAAAAAATTAAGAAAATATTAAAAAAATATATAAAATTTTTTTAAAAATTTAAAAATTAAGTCGTTCTCTGATAGTTTTATCAAACAGGATTCAACATACGATGATAACAAGGTAACAATACCAAACAGTTCCGGGACCGTTCTTCCATCAGTATCTTGAAAAGATATTTTTTAGGTTTTATGTGAACCCTAATGTATTTAAATGTGACCTTCTAAACTTTTCTCAATGTTTTATTTCACTTAAATTTATATTTAAGCTATAAACACTGTTTTATTTTATACCTAACAATAAACAGTTTACTAAAACTGGGACTGGGAGGGTGAATAGAGAGGAATGGAGGAAGTGGGACAAAAAGTAACAACCGTAAATTCAATTTCCAAATGTAGCATTACTGTGTTCCTTCCTGTACTGAATACTGCATTATATTAGTCTCCATTTTCATATTAAAAAAAAAGGACAAAAGATTACTGTAGTCTGAAAAATGTTATTTCAGGTAAACTAAAAGACTATGAATCACATATGACTGAAATACGAATATAATAGCTGAAATTACTTCTCTTCATACATAAAAGAAAGTCCTGAGGCTGCAACTTTCGTGATTTAGTCAGTTGCATATGATTTATGAACTACTTTTTTTATGAAAGAGTCCACAAACCTGCTCCTTCTCAAACTAGAGAGGTAGAGGAGGGGTTTGCTCATTTATTAAGGACCATCTACCTCAGTATTCATTTTTATAGAACTCCTTTTTCATTGATATAGGCCAAACTTCGTTATTTCACCATTTGGAAAATATATAAAAAGGGCATTGCCAAGATTAATGTATTCCTGACTAAATCTAATAAACGTGGGGTGATAGCCTATTACTCATCAGATTTACTCTTTCAGCATGGTGGCAGGCAGACAAAAATTGTCCTGGAAATTAAGAACCTGGAAGATCATTCTGTAGACCATAGTCAAGCAGGCTCCAGAGCTGACTGTGATCACTAAGTCACAGAATACAATCAAGACCAATAAAACCAAGTAATTTCAAATTTTAGTGCTGAAAATGAGAAACAAAAAGATTTAGTTTGTTTTGCTCTTCAGTTTACTCATGAAATTTAAGTTTACTCCTTGCGAATCACAAAGCTTTAAAACTGACCACTTCAGAATTAGTAGCACAAATAATTGTCAAACATTGCAACAAATGGCAGTTCCATGTTTGCAATGAGATGATGCATTTTGGTGGAGGCTGTGCTATAAGTGAGCTTAAAAGTATTTCAAAGAAGAGGTTGTAGGTTCTTGCTGCACAAAAGTAACATTCTTGTTAATAGAAGGGAATCAAGCAGAAGGCAGAAGGCACTGGCAGAACAAGAGGTGATGATTTTTGCAGCTACAAGGCAGAAAATGTAAGCAAGGTACAATGAGTCAAGGTGGAGAGAAGCTGGAATGCTGAAGAAACCTGTGAAGGTGGAGCCTGAGTTAAGGTGTCAACTTTTAAAAAAATTCCTTCCTAAAAAATTATGAAATTTCATGTTCAAACTCTGAGAAAATCTTGTTTTAACCAGTTACTATTACTCAGCATTTTATGTGTTGGGAAATTTTGGAGATTTTGGGGTTTGTTGGTCTTTCGTTCATTTAAATTGACATTAAAATGACCTTACAAATATTTTTTGGTGGAATACAGATAAGATGTTTGCAAATGTTACTTTAGCTTTGAAGCTTTATATTGCCCTTCCCTTGGCCTGCTAAGAAGTTAGTATTTCATTTAACCAAATTGTTTAAATTTCCACATGCAATCAGTTTCTTTCTTTTCTAGACAGAATTGATGAGCAATAAATACAAACGTTAAATGCCCTATAGATATTTCTTCTTAACATTGTTTCTATTTACTTCTGTCTTTTCTTTATCGGTTCTTTAAAGAATCTTCAAACAGTGTGAATCCTTTATTAATTAGGTAGAAGATTTTTTTATACAAAGATATATAAAAGCAAACTGCACATGCAACTTCATGAGACTGTATAAAAGCCTTCCTTATTTTGCTATCAGTTATTTACTTATCAACACACACACACAATACTGGGAAAATATTTCTATTTTTACTGGAACAGAATGGACAAAATGAGAAAATATGACAAAGCAAAATTCATTATTTTGTAAATTTCAGATCAACAATATCTTTAACAGATACATGGAATAGTATTTAAGATTAGCCAGACTACTTGATCATACTTTTTTTTTAATAGATGTAATTCCCAGATTTCCATTCTTTCTAACTTGAGTCAAAGGAACACAAGTATCATGTTGCACCAAATAAATGCTTAGTAGACAAATAGGCTTGTTGTTTTTCTTCTACTCGTTAATGACCTCCACAGACTCATCTTTCCACTCAGAAGCTGCTGTTCTTGTTCCTGACTGTACTTTTGCATTGAATTGCCATTTGCATTTTCATAAGCACTGCAGAGAAAATCTTGCAGCATGGCTAATAATGTTTGGTTTCAAATTTGATAGCATTCTCATGTTTCTTTGTGTCATCTGATAACATTTACATGGAGAGTGATTTTGCTACTCATGAACAACAAAATATTTTACAGAATAATCTAAATATGAAACTTGTCCCATGTGTCTGTTGCTCTATCTACAAACCTTCTTTTTGTATCAAAGATCACAAGACTCACAAGAATTTGTCAGTTAAGTGGTCATCTTTGAGGAGAGGAAAAGAAGTACTTCCCATGGAAGAAAAATTATACCAGAATAATTTTCCCCTCCCACCCCACTGCCAGCCTCTTATGAGCGTACATGAACCTTTCCTTCAGAAGCAGTGTTACACTGTGCTGAGGGTTCTGGCTGATATTACTCCTCAAGTTATCTGGAAACTTACAGTGGAGACACTACTTCAATGGGAACAAGGCACAGAAGGCTTGAACCCACAGTAACACAACATAAAAGAAGTGTTTTATAGAATATAGGACTTGTTGTTGTTTTGAAATACTTAGAGCTCAGGTGCTACTACGAGGCTTCCCAAACATTTCAATTTAAACTGTTATTTATCAAGATACTTTAGTACATATTTTATAGTATGCAAGCCGTCCAATTAAGAAATGATTAAAGGCTGTCTGAAAAATATCTGAAAGAAATAACAATATCGTAGAACTCTTCACTTTGAAGCCATTTCCCCTGGGCCTGTCACTCCTTGTGCCTGTAAATAGTCTCTCTCCATCTTTCTTCTGGGCTCTCTTCAGGTAGTGGAAGTCCACAATTAGGTCACGCCAAAACCTTTTCTTTTACAGGCTGTATATCAAAACATCCCATTAAATCTGGAATTGATTTACTTCAGTTCATTTTTTTAAGTTGCTATGCTTGCTATTCTTTTACTGTGTACAAGCAACACTACAACAAGCTTTGACAAAACGCCAGCTATTTTTACAGAGAACAAGAAAAATAGAGCTTTTGCTTTAATTTTAGGCATGCAAACACAAATGGAAATAAAAGAGCTAAATCTAAAACAGTCTACAATAAGCAGGAAGGAAAATGTGCCTTTAGGAGTCTATTCCTTTTTTAGGGCTTACTTCTTTTATTTCTGAATTTTGTGTCAATGTTCTGTGATGTTTAAGCTAGTCTTTAAGTTAAAGAGAAATACACAACAAACTATTTTTCAACATATTAAATTATATTCTTTTGGAAAAAAACCCCTTTCTATTACAGGACTATGTATCATAATTACTTAATCTCAGTTTCTTAAAGGGTAGAAGGAGTTTGGACTTTTTATTCAGTAACTGTTTGATGTTCTCTAGTACACACAAGATCCCACATTCCACAATAATCTTGTGTGTCCTATTTCATAATGTTTTTGATATTATATATTTAAAAACTGAATGCAATACTAATCAAAGCAACTATGTATGTTTTTACTTTATAAATAAGCAGACTGCTAAATTCAAGGTGTTAGTAAAATACTTTTTAGCACAACTTTTTCATATCAATTTATAATGTTGACAATGTTCAGAGAATCATTGGATCAGTCAAATGTTGGCAATAGGCTAATGGTTATCACAGCTAAGTTAATGTCAGCTTAAGAATGACATCAACATTTCTGTTTCCAAAACTGATGATGCTAATCAAAATGTGGAAATTACACAGCCACCTGGGATGGATGGGAAAGTTTAAGCATGACATCCACAAAGTATGTGTTTCAGGAGTGACAAATTAAGGTTTTCAAGCAGCTGTAATGTTTGCAAGTGGGAAAAGCTGATAAAAATCACATGAGGTGAAGCAGAGATCTCTTTCAGAACATATAATTGGGCTAAGGATAAACAGAGACAAAAACAGGATTTTGCTCTGAAAGGAAGGGGAACCAACTAGAGAAGAGCAAAAGTAAAAAGTATGTCCAGCAGAAAAAAGTAAAACAAAAACCTACTTTGACATTGAAGAGAAGGACTGGGTAGCATGAAACGTACTTTCTGGAAAAGTACACGTAAGGCCTGAAAGGGTTTGATTAATTTTCCTTTTTTTTTTTTTTAATAAAGAAAAGAATCTTTGCAGGAATACCTGTTTTGGAAGAACAATCAGCCAATGAGGTCATGCAATTTAAAGGCCAAGAGCATTTACTGTACGTGCATCTCAGAAAATGGTTGAGATTTTCTTCTGGGACACCCAGCTGTGGCCAGTGGATTCTCATCTGTAAGTTGAATTACACATTCCATGACTTGCAGGTAAAACTATTGCAGATCATTTCAAATGTAGCGCAGAAATAAGGTGAATACAGAGGTTAGAGAATTTTGCCATAAAGAATTTGTACCTGTGGAGACCTCCGGGACCAAAATTGTAACACATCAAGTTCTATTTTGTCATATAATTTTCCATGTTGGACAAAGCAAAGGAAAGGTGTGCTTGGCAGTGGAAAATACAGTCCATAAAAAGAAAGAATTTAGGACATGTAATTTTTCCAACAGTAGACTACCCAGCCAAGGGCCAATCCAAATACATATGCATGCAAAAAAAAAAGGTAACAAACTCTACTACATGATGGGGCAGACATCTACACATAGTGAAAGACAATTCATGTCTGTGATGGCGAATCAGGAAGAATGCAAGGAGGGACTATTTCAGGAAGCAAAGCTCTTCCTATTGAGGTTGAAGGATGTTGGAAATTAAGGGCAAGCTTTGTTTTACAGATGAAAAAATGTAGCTACCCAAGATACACATAAGGTAGTAAATACAGGGAATGAACCTGAGCCAAATGACCCCCTCCAAGACTGCACCCAGCCATGACCTCCAGTCAGTGGGATCAGAACCGAGCCAGACTGAAGCAACCTCCCTTCTCCCACTGATCCCTACAGTGGGGAAAGCAGGATCCTCAGCACCAACTGTTTCACTCTGCAGATCAGGTCCTGTTGCTCCTCACTACTTGCTAATGTAGACATAGCCAAATTGTATTTATTTGGAGACTGAAGCAGGGCTACATATGGAGAATTTCACCTTTGACAAGTACTAACTTCATTTACATTAACACCTGTCTAGACTGTTTTCCTAAGTATAAAAATAAAAATCTCCTTAGTGTATTTGGGCCCTTCTTACTTAATTAACCATATGTGACGTAAAGTGATACAACCCAGTTAAAGGTATGTCATTGTTGATAGGATCAATTACAGTCAGACATAAGTATTCACTGCTTATACCATCTGTGCTGTACTCCTAAGTGCAGAACCTTGTCAATGAAAGTATACACAGCTTAACTGTATTCGCTTTCATTAAAAACCACCAATCTGGTTTGTCAGTTCCAGGCACTTTCTTTTAAAAAGTTACAATATTATAATGCACAGTCACCTTCTCCTTCCAGCACAACATAGATAGATAATTTGAAAGGTTTAGCATAATATTTGTGATTATTCTGCATCTTAAATGATTTTATTCTTAACTAGAGGCAACTGTACAAGAGTCTTCCAAAACTCCGCTTATATACCAGCCTGGGAAATCACTGTGGTCATGGTAAGGAGGTAAATCTTGCCTGTTCTGTTACTTGTTTATCATCATTTTCTAAGGCTTCTGGTTTTCACTGTTTTTCTTCAATATTACAGCATATGATTATATCACATTTGAGGAGGAAAAAGCCCCCCAAACAGTAATTCAAGCCTTGTAAACCTTCAGTTGCCACGTATTTATGCCTACAGACAGATACACACATGTAGAAATACTACAACTAATTTCATTAGCCTTTGATGTTAGCTGCAAAGAGAATTCACAGCTAGATTAAACTAATACTCCTGAAGTTAATTACGAATTTCATGGATGATACTTGTACATAAAAAGCTATATGATGTCTTCAGCTGTATAGTGTTTGGAATAAGTCTTATTTTCATTCCTATCATTACTATGAGAAAATTATTTTTATTTAATAATATAAATATAAGATAGGCAACATAGTCTCTGGATGGGTGAGGACGGGGTTTAAAGGACCAGTTTGGAGCATGGGAAAGAGCTACATAACCACATATGTTTAGAGATCAAAAGTTCTAAAAGCAGGTTGAATCACAATTTACATTTTTTCCCCCAGAATTAAGGAAAGAAATTGATGGGTTAAAATATGTTTCTAATCAAGCTCCCTCCAAAAATGACAACTTCAAAGAAGATTAGGAACCAGTGTTCTACTGTTAAATGATTACAATTAAAACTCTAATCAAAACAGGTCACATGAGAAAGCAGGATGTGCATCTAAGTGCATTTCTCTCCTCTAGAATATTTGAAGGCCACACTTAAGGATCCTCATGAAGAAAAGCAAGAAGGGATGAATAAGATGCACTCCTATTGCTATTGTGTGCATACTGGTTTTCTATCTCCGTGTTTAATTTGGACAGGATTTAGAGGCACACCCAAGTGGGAAGAGTTTGGTCAGTTTAAAACTGAAAAAAGAAAAAGGCAACAAACCAATCAAAAAACAACTTTTGGCTGATAAGAACTTTTCCCTGTGTTTATTGTAAAGTAGGTCTAAGGACGTGGTCTCCTGAGATATTAAACAGTGCTGATGAGTACACTGACCAAAAGTTAAATAAAATAATAAAGAAGAAATAAAATTATGGAGAATAATATGGTAATTACAAAATGAGAAAATTTAAAACAATACTAATTTAGAATCAGCATGCTTATTTCTTCTAAAAACTTTAAAAGTAAATCACACTTTGGGATGCTGGGAAGGACATTTAATAAGGAGATATTTATTTGAAATCTATAGCGGGGTGCCTAGAATATTATGATTGTATATAACACAAGTGCTGTTTACAGCACCTTTTAAAGATAAAAGTAAAAAAACTAAATTTTGTAAAAAATAAGAAGTTCCTCCTTCACCCATCCAACACCACATGTAAGTTTTTTAATGAAGCCCTTGTTAGGAAATGATAGTACGTGCATGTGGTGGTTTGAACCTGAACTTGATGGACAGTCATTTAGACCAATAGCGCTTCTTGAAATTTACATATTTAAACCCTGTGGAGACACAGGAACTCTCTCTTGCTTCCGGTCCTGGGACAGGTAACAGGGCTGCCTGCCCGGTCCAGCAGGCTGGGTTGGGCCTGGCCGGGCCTGACCGTGGAGGCCCGGGCAGGGGGGGCCGGGCCACGGTCTGCGGCTCCGTGCGGGGCAGCATGAACTTTTCCCCGGTGCGGCAAAACGAACTGAAACTTTACACCAGAAACCAACTCCGGCTGCTGCCCAGCAGAGATCATGTGACCAACCCGCTGCAATGCCCGGACCCGGGTAAGAGCCACTCCTTCAGTACTGTAAGTTCCTCAGAAGAAATCAATCCTGCAACATCGATGCTCTCCCAGGTCAGAGGAAAGGGAAAGGCAAAGGCACGTGAATAAACACCGTCATAGTGGCACTAAAGTCAGTGAAGAAGAGAGAACTGAAACCCAGAGAGAGAGAGGGGATAGAGGAGATGCTGTTTAAAAACCTGAAAGCTGAAAATTTTTCATAAAGCTATGTTGATGGACTATGATACATCAGAGAACTCTTTTGTAATTTCATTGAAGCAAATAAGCAAAGATGTTTGTGCTGAAATAAGCAAATGTTGAAGTAGCTGTGATCCAATGAGAAGCCTGAACAGAGAGAGGTAGTGAGGAAGTGAAGACCCCTGCTCCCAGGGAAGAAGAAGACCGCTGTTCCTAGAGATAAAGATGATCCCAGAGGTGGATGAAGAGAACCTTTGCTCTTGAACAGCTCATCCTTAAAATAATACCCCATTAGCTACGATTGAACCCTCGAAAACGGTTGTGGGGAAAGCTGTAAGTCGAGGGAAGGGACTCACACGTTCCAACAGAAAACCACCCCAGGCGGCTGTTGTGCTGTGACTGTGGAAAAGCCCCATAGCATGGGCAAAAGAGACTCCTCTCCCTAAGTGAACTGATGAAAGACTATTACAGAGGTGGTAAATTGACTGAAATAATCCTAAATTTGTGTCTTTATGTTGTAAGTGGGAGGAGGGGGGAGGATGAGGGGAGAAGAGTGTTCTGAAGGTTTATTCTGACCCTTAATATTCTTTATTCTTTTAGTTCTGTTAATAAACTTTTTTATATTCTTTAAGTTTAGAACCTGCTTTGTATTCCTCCTAATTCTTTCTCACAGAAGGTAAAAAATGCGAACAAACCCACTACAGTGCATGATCCAGAACAGAAAACATTTAGAGTAATTGCCATAAAAATATCTGAATTCACTTACAAATAAGTATAAATTTTTACACTACTTTATATACTTATATACTTTAGTAATATTTTTATATGCTTTATTGACAAACTAAAATCTCACAAATCTCTACACAAAAGAGCCTAAAATTCTCTTCTCCTTTCGTACTTTTTATTCATAATCTCAAAATCTTAACTACTTTTTACTTATAACAAAAATCATATGTAGCTTGTTCTATAGGAGCACAGATGATATGACTTTCACATTAATTGCTGACAGATACACCTTGGAAGAGGAAGCATTTTTTGAATCTCATCTGGAGGACAAGGTTAAAGCAAACTAAGCAGAGAGGTTTGCTGTGACACCACCAAACAACAGTTACATGATTATGTGGAGCTGTCAGAGTTGGCAGGTTCAAAATCCCAGTATAGAACCAAACAGCTTGCTTGATTTTTGAAGCCAAAGAAATTACATAACAAGAATTTTGTTTGTGCTGGGAAAATTTTCTCTGTACCCTTTCAGGCCCTCCATGAGTATTTTTCAAAAGGCAAGCAGTGGCATATTTGTCTTGAGAAGACATTTTCTTACATTACACAAACCAAATGCACACATTTGAAAGCAAAACTCATCTTCTGTGCAGTGCAGGCATACAGACATTATATAATGTGTTAGTCTGTCAGAGATGCTCTGGCAAAGGATGTACACATACTACAGTCTGTGCTGGATGGTTTCAGAAATGTACATTTGAATTAAAAGCATGCATTTGATTTAATTGCACCTGGTTTTGTCTGCACTATAATGTTTGGATGAAGGCTTGCTGTTCAGATGCCTGCTTGAAACACCACAGACCAGAGGTGGCTATGAGGGTTTTAGGCTGGAGAATGAAGATAAAAGAGTTAGATAAAGGTCTCAGTGTCGTACTCAGACACGAAAGGAACCACACAGACCCAGCTCAGTCAGGCAGAGAGAAGAGACCACCAAAAGCCTCGTTCTTTATTTAACATCATATATATCTACTTCTAAGAATGACTGTGGATTGGAGGATGAAGTTACCACCTCTCCAACCACACTGGTCAAACGAAAAGACCATCAATCTTCTTCAGCCTCAGGAGAAAGAATGAAAACAAAAAGGACAGTTAGCTAAACACAACTATGTTTACAGAAAGTACGTGAGAACACAACTGTATTTACAGAAAATGTGTGAGAACTCCATCACAGAAATGAAAACATCAAAAGACTGCAAAACTCAGGGTGACCGTCTCAGAAGTTAATAGTGCCTGCTACAACAGCAAGTCTCATCACACTGCCTCAATCCTCCCTTTTCTCTTCATTAAAGACAGACTAATTGGAATGTAGTACAGCATTGGTACAACTGTAGTAATTCTGCTGTCTTGCTCTAGGAAACAAACTTTATGAAAAAGGAACCTAGAATTCTACCGTTCCTTTTCAGGTGGTTACATCTCCTCTTAGGAAATGCCACTAAATAGCTCTTAGGTATGTTATGCCACTCATCCTTACTTCACCTATACTACAGAATATATTTTAACAACCATTGCATACAACAAGCCAGTGTTTCAAATATAACAAATTTCATAATTATCATTATTATCTATAATGATCACACTTCAGGAAAAATTGCCCTAGGAAACTTAAAATATTAAGGCATTATTATTGTAAAGAGGTCCATCTGAATTTAAAGTGTTCAGGTATTCAGAGTTTCAATGTTCTTTGTGCAGAAAATAAAGTGACAAAACTGGTCTTTATTCCCCCAAACCATAAAAAACTCTATACAATTTTTAATAAAAGGTCTGGTAGTCCTACCTGCATCATGAATTGTCTTGTCTTGCTTGTCTTGTCTTACACTGTCTTTTAAGAAAATTATAATTAATTTGAGGTAGAAACTATGAAGAAGATGAAAAAATCAGAATCTGTTTTGGCAAACTGATTTCATTTGGAATTTTTTCTCTATTCATGTTTGGACATAATCTTGAATTAATTCTTTTGGCAAAAATTTCTACTACATATATTCTAGAGAAATCCATCTGGAAAACAAATACCAATCCAAATGGAAACTACTATGGCACAGCAGCTACAACACTTTGAAACTAATTTTATAGGAAGAATATATGATCAACACAACAAAAACTCAAATAGAAGACTTACTGGTTATGGCACCAGCCTTAAGATGGCAGATGTAGATTGAACCCCTCATTCCAGTCCAGACCACTTTGTCAGTTGACCCCCAGGCCACAGATACACAAACCAGAAAGGTACCAAAAACTTTCCTTATGGAGTTTGGGTACCTTGAAGATCTCAGCTTTGGTGTCTTTCTTTCTTTCTTTCTCTGCCTTGTCTGTAAGTCAATAAAATAGGTCTAGTAATCCTGTCATATAAGTTAATATAAATAGAGGTGGAAAAAAGCCATAAATAGCTTAATTAATGCAAAATAGGCAGCCCCCAGCCTTCACTGAAATTCTGGAAAAGAAAGCACACAGTAGCTTGCCAGGGTACTCCGAGAAGGCTTTACAAATGTTTGTATCAGTAGTTAATGGTCTCTTTCACTTGTTTCCCTCAGACAATGAATTTCTGCCATTCTACATTTTTCCCCCAGAAAAGAAAAAAGACTCTTTGCTCCCAGTCTCATGCAGTTATCCAGGCTGATGTTCATTTTAAACAGCAGCTTCCCCTATGATTGTCATTATTGCTGCTTCAAGTTTTCACTACGCTTGAGTGAAGTATCCTATTTTCTATTTTAGTTCTGCCTCTTCAGCACTGTTTCCTACCTACACTTTTTAAACACTGTATCTGAAAAGCATTAACCCACTCAGCTTCAGATGACCATCTTGTACTCAACACAAAGTTCAAAGATGAGATATGTTTCCAAAGTCCCTCTGGACAATGTTTGTCATCTATGAAAACACTGAGGAGACAAAGGATAGAGAACAGATGACAACTAAAACTGGAACAACACAATATTCATAAAATGCAGTGGTCCAGAATACATCTGCCACTCAGTCAGTCAGTTTCTGCATTTATGTCCTCAACGCCCACAAGCAGAACAACCAAGAGTCCTTTCCTCTTTCTTACTGGAGGTGACTGCAGCTGGCTGAGTCCTGCAGAAACTAATGCCAAGACCGGTTTCTAGGATGCCAGTGACCCCACTCAAACGTATATCACAGCTCAGCACAGCAACGCAACAAACTAAAAAATGTTTTACATACAACTTACATCTCATACTGACTTTTCACAGTTTTTATTGTCTCTTTAGTGTGGTCTTTACACTAATTCCCTTAGAGAGCAAACGTCCTGAAAATAACTGAGGACTAGTACTGCTCACTGCTCCCAACAAACCTCTGTAAATGAAATGGAGGCTATAAAAGCAGTTCATAGCATTAGCTGCCTTCAATTACCTTCTGGTCAGTCACACGAGGATAAAGAAATTAAATCCAGTTACTTCTATGGAACTATACCGAAAATCTGCTTAAATGCAAGGAACACAAAAACATCAATGAAGCAGCTGAGACTGTTTTTGCTTTGCCACAGTGGAATAACTTACTTGAATGCTGAGAGTGAATTTGGATAGCCAAGCAATAACATGAAACAAAGTAATCTTCTCATTCTTGCTAGTACTGGATATTTTGCCATAATGGGTGGAGGGGAAAGAGGGGAAGGGGAAAAGGAAAAAAAAAAGTGAACTCAATTGTTTATATATAGTTTATGTATGTTTAATATAAATGAACAAGACTCAAATTTTGGTACTGGTCTATTAGCCTCAGCTTTAAAGTTTTCAAATATAGTTAAATGAAACCAAATGCAGTTAAATGAATTCGAACTTACTTCTTATAAAACACTGAATTCTTGTCCTTTTTGTGGTTATCTGGTATTCACTTCCAATAACTGAAGCCAACAGAGCTCAGATCTGGAAAATTAGCTTTGCTGAAAATAGACAAAGCAACTCTTCTCTAACATTTACACTAACATCTTCTGGAAAAAAAAAGCAAACCCAGCAATCTTCTGTACTCCATTTGAAAGGATGAATAAATGTCATCATCAGGCATTTTCCCCATTCTGACCAGCACTGGCTATCTACATGAAAACACAAAATTGGTGGTAAATCAGATGCCTGCTTACCTGCTCTGTTTTTCCTTCAAACTGCCACCCGGTCCTGACCCACATCTCACTGTCTGTGCCATTTCCCAGCAGCTCAGAACAAAGATGATTGCAAAGTCAATGGCGCAAGGTTTAAAACCAAACTACCTCACATGTCTTCTCATTAATCATTATTCAGAACTTATTTTTTTACTCTTCAAGAAAACAGCTTTCCTCTAGAAAACTCTCGTCTGGTCTTCCTAACATTAAGAAGGGGACTTTTTTAGTCTGTGTAAATATTTCTTAGCTTATAAAGCAAGTATTGATGAATTCATTTTTATTAGATGTCTTTCAAACTCCACCTGGCTTCCAAGAAGATCAATCGAAAAATGAACTAGATGTCATCCACATCGGTGAAAAAGCAAACATTTGCAACACTTCAAGTCTGTAAAGTATACATGGACACAGCCAGCTTACAACTCACACACTCATGCCATCCCCCACTCTTTTAGAAGGAGCATTCCTCTATCCAAATTAAACACACTACTTTTCAGTTATCTCTCTATGAACTTCTGGCCATCAACTCAAGCTGTGCATCACTAAAACAAAAAGTTAAAACTTAGCCTTACAGAAGTCTCTTCCACAGAATCCTTTTCAATTTTTCTAAAACCTTTAACAGCTGTCCTTCACTGATAGGACTAATGAATTTCCTTCTATGCTTTTATCGGTAGGATACTCCATGTCATCAATTGTAGGTATGGCCTTTCCCATCTATATCCTCAACCAAATGTTCCAAAATATTGTGTCAATTATGTCACGTTATTTCTGCCTTTGACAAACCTTTATGCTCAAACCCATCTGAGTTTTTTCTCTATTACTTCACATGCTTCCCATTGTGCAAGGGAATTACAGCTGTAAAAGCACCTTTATCTGGGTTTTGGCCTGCTCACACTTTCTCAGTCTCCTACCAGAGATTCTCTCAGCAAAATGTCATGGGTTTTAAACATTTTTATTTACCATAACTACAAAAATTGAGAGAAAAGCTGTGCCAACTGGATGCTCACACTGCTTATAACACTAGCCCATGGCCAGCTGTGTGTCCTCTTCCACCAACATTTAATTTTTACATTTAGGTCTGTGTCTTTTCAGAGCTCTAAATTCAGTAGTCTTCCATGAAAAGAGCTCTTCAGCAAAATAAGACAAAAAATCAAACTTTCCCATTCTTTTTGCACTATGAGTTCCTTTTGAATGAAAGGAAGGAGGAAAAGCACCTAACTTTGGTTATAAAATGTTTCAATTTTTCACCTAACTTCCTAGTCTTTTAAAGGTTCCTCATTTTTCTCCGTTACCTACTTTGTGAGTCAGTCTCCATTTCAGTTTTGCAAAGTTGGAATGCCATGTCAATAATAATTAGATAGATCACTCTGGAATAAGACAGTGATATCTCTGTATATAACAGTAAATAAAGCAAAACGCAATAAAAAATGATGAGGTATTTATTTGTAGAGATTTAGCAGACTGCTGATGTTAGAGCCTATATGTGCATAAACATGTTGACCTTGAAATAATCCCTTAAAAATTATTCTGCTGACACCCATTAACTACAACAATGCTGAGCTGAATTAAATCACAAAATTTTAAAGATTATTCAGAAATCAAAATATTAAACTTTCCAGTAAGGAACATAACCTTCCTGGAAGGCTTGAAAGCCCTAAAAACACCCCAACAAATAAACTTGTTTTCTTACAAGTTTTCGTTTCATATCATATTCAACCATCATTTCTAAGAAGATTCTCAAACTGAAACCTATAGTAAAGCCAATGAAAAACACAGATTCCAAAGGATCTTGGAACAGTAATCATGTACAGAGAAAATTTAGAATTTATATCCAAGTCTGAGTGCCAATATATCTAGTGTTGTATTTTTCTCCTCTCCTGTGCTTACCTTTCCACCTGGCCCCCCTCTTCCCCGCCCCTAGCCCTACCCACTCCCTTGGGTTTCTCCCATTTGTTCTGTTACCCCAACTCCGCCCACATACCGCCCCTATGCCCTGAGACCATTGGTCCATGTGCTCTCTCCAACCGCCTTGCCCTGGATAAAGGACCCTGCATGCCATGTGACTCTCTCTGGCATTCTACCCTGCCTTGGGGCACCAGCCTCTGGCTGGGGGAACCATGCCATGTGCTGGTTCTCTACCTTTGGGAGCGAGCACATGTGCTGGCTCTAGGCTTCTGGGAGCCACCATGAAATAAAAGATCTTCTGCAGCCACCATGCAGAGAGCATTCTCGCCTCCTTTACTGTCACCGTGTTGCGGGGCTTCAGCTTTCCGGAGCATGCAAGGGGCAGCCTGGAAGAGGCACGGGAAGTGGAACAGCCGCTCTCCCCGAGCAAGCCTCACTGCGCTCTCCGAGAAGGCTGTGGCATGCCATACCACCACAGGAACCTACTCACCGCAACAAATACAATATTCATGAGAAGAAAAATTATGCATCGACACATTCAACATATTAAAAAAATTTAAAATATAATACATGTTAATTTTCAGATGTGCCTATTTATAGGCTATTTTCTGCTGCTCAACTTTGTAACCTCAAAGTAGCTTCAAAATATGAGGTTTTGCTATTTGATATATAGACACATTAATATATATTTCATATATAATACATATGCATATTTTACTATGAAAACATATTTAAAAAAAAAAACAAACCTGAATGGTAACTCTTGGTTTATATTCTTATTGTAAAACAGTCTTTCCAGGACAATACATAATTTATAATCTAAACAGACATTGCTCAGTGCCCAGGAATGACAGTTGTCATTGTCTAAATACCTTTCCAGCACATCTTTTTGGTCTTATTTCTCCTTTACTGAAGATACACTTCAAATTACTGAATCTTCACATGCAATTATTAATTTCTAAAAGTTGTTTTTTTGGCAAATACTGTCCTACCTGAGCACTCTACAAACCTTCTTCACTTTAGATAGAAGAACATAGCACATCCATGCATGCAACCATTGTGTGGGAAAGCACGATCGCATTTCAGTTTAACTGGCAGAAAATTATCAAAGTTACTTTATTTTGGGCACTGGAAACAAACCTCTCATGAACTGATGTTTTTCAGAGTACCTATTTCTGTACATTCAAAACACATTGCCCCTATTTTCTTTTGCTTGAGTTGTGAGAGTTCTCAGGTGTTGCACTGGATACTACAAGTGCCTCCCTTAAGTACTCTGGAAATAAGGAATGGAATGGGCCACTCACTTAAGAGTTGGACTTGATGATCCTTGTGGATCCCTTCCAACTCAGAATGTTCTCTGATTCTGAGTGCAGGGAAAGACCAAAATAAAAACTTAAACTGCAAAAAAGATCTCAAACCTATATCTTCTGTTCAGCGATTTTAAAGCAGTACATAAATAAAATACAAATTTGAAGCATAAAGGCCATTCTAGATTAAGATGCAAGACTAAAAATCAGGTAAAATAAAAGTCACATGTGTTGTGCGCCCCTCTCTAAATGGAAGGACAACACACTAGGGAAAGGAATATCATCATGGTGACACGTTATTGAAACTGATTTTCCCCAGAACTTAACCTAACCCCATTTGTAGAAAACAAGATGTCAGTTTAAAGTGCTTCTCAAATTCAACTAACATGAACAACTTAAGATTTGAAGTTCCCTGAATATTACAGGAATAAGAACAGCATGAAATACACAAAAGTTTGTTTTACTTGAGATGTTTGTTCAAGAGCAGCCAAAATTTCTTAGTGTCCGATACTAAATTACTTTTCTACCCCAGAGAGAGGGTGTTCCCTCTAAACCAGAGATGATGATATAAGGATTTCAGAAACTATTGTTTGCATTTTACTGATCTTCAGATTGCTAGCCCACAGAATTTTCAAATAAAGCACTGGTAGTCTGAAAGCTCTAAAATATTTAAATTCATTTGCTTTAAAAAACAAACAAAAAAATCCATTAAAAATATTGAGTGTTCTATTAGAGGTACAGTCTTTTTACTGCCTTTAGCACCAGGTTATCAAAGTACCCTTAGTAGTCTATTAAGAGCTAGAAGTAGTGTCTGTCACAGTTGGTTCATTTCCTCTTTCCCTAAGGGGGAAACTAAGTATAAAATATCATGTTTTGATAAGGTTTCTTCTCTTTTATTATTTTAGTAAATGCATATACATACTTCTGTGTCAGAGAAAAAGCTACGTAAAAGAATTGTGCCTTGCACTTGAATTTCCATAGGAAGTGGCTCCCAAGCACCCCAAACAGTCCTTAGAAAGGTGGAGGAGACAAGCTTTGTAAAGGTTCTAAAAAGTTTCACTGTGCATGAACTGTGTTCATTACAGTGATTTTCTACCTCAAGATTAAGGTAATTTTTTAAAAGTAGCTTCAGCTGCTTATCACCTTCAAGAAATATGATCTCATACTGAAATCTTTATTCTGTGGGAAAATCTTGTCTTTAGAAGGCTGTTTTCATATCATGGAATCACAGAATAAATGAGTTTGGAAGGGATATTGAAGTCACATTGTAGAATGGCCTGGGTTGGAAGGGAACATAAAGATCATCTAGTTCCAACACCCCTGTCAGGGGCAGGGACACCTCCCACTAGACCAAGTTGCTCAAAGCCCCATCCAACCTGGGCTTGAACACTCCGAGGGATGGGGCATCCACAGCTTCCCTGGCAACCTGTGCTTCGCTCACAGTAAAGAATTTTTTCCTAATCTCATCTAAACCTACTCTCTGCCAGTTTGAAGCCATTCCCCCTTGTCCTGTCACTCCAGGCTCTTGTAAAAAGTCTCTCTCCATCTTTCCTGTAGGCTCCCTTCAGGTACTGGAAAACTGCAATTAGGTCACCCCAGAGCCTGCTCTTTTCCAGCCTGAACAATCCTAATTCTCTCAGCCTTTCCTCATGGTAGAGCTACTCCAGCCCTCTGGTCACCTTGGTGGCCTCCTCTGGACTGGCTCCAACAAGTCCCTGTCCTTCCTGTGCTGGGACCCCAGAGCTGGATGCAGCACTGCAGGTGGGGTCTCAGCAGAGCGGGGCAGAGGGGCAGAATCGCCTCCCTGCCCTGCTGCCCACGGGGCTTTGGATGCAGCCCAGCACACGGGGGGTTTCTGGGCTCCCAGTGCACACGGCCGGGGCATGTCCAGCCTCTCACCCACCAGCACCCCCAAGTCCTTCTCCCAGGGCTGCTCTGGGTCTGTTCATCCCCAGCCTGGATTGGTACTGGGGGTTGCCCCAACCCAGTGCAGCACCTTGGAGTTGGTCTGTTAAACCTCATGAGATTCCCATGGCCCTAGTTCTCAAGCCTGTCCAGATCCCTCTGGATGGCATGCCATCCTTCAGGTGTGTCACCCACACCCCTCAGCTTGGTGTCATCTGCAAACTTGCTGAGGGTGCACTCAATCCCTTCGTCCATGTCATTAATGAAGATCTAAGAGTCATCTGAAGCAGGTCTGAGAGCAGGTTTCTCAGCAGCTTATCTAGGCATGTCCTAAACACTTCCAAGAATGGAGATGCAATTATCAAATACAAATATCACATCTATCAATCAGAGTGTTCCTGGAAAAGTGCACCCACTTCCTCATAGATTTTCAAAAGTAGCTCTGATCACTGTAGCACTCTGTTCTGATTTCCTCCATAATGAACTCAAACAACTGGACTTGCTCATTTCTGTATCAACTTCTCATTGAGTAAGGACATGTCTAAAATCAGTTTTGATTTAAAGAAGTGAAATTTGAGATACTTCAATTCATTCCACATTCTGACTTTATAACTCATATCATATAACCTTAAACTTTATCCCACTCTAACAGACACTCTAGAATATGGTCATTTTTGGTTCAGAAGATAAATCCTCCTAACTTTGTCTCTCATTACTTCATCTTTTCCTGCAAGACCTTCTCTTACAGTTTAGCTATCCCAAGCACAGAGACCAATTACCATCTAGCTATCAAATTGCTTATAAATGGTGATTATAAATAAATATGTGAAGTTATCTGGGGGCAGGGGGTAAAAGGGGAAAGAGAAGGGAAAATGAAAAAAAAAAAAAAAGACACCAGTAGACAAAAAGAACAAGATACTCCAGAAAGTTTGCATGTCACTGTCACTGGGATCTCAAAGAACACTTCACTGCTGGTCATTTTACCAGCAGCAGTGAGAATAAAAAGCATCCAGTTTTGTAATCAAGAGCTAATCAACTTAGGTGCTCCTTTCATACAGCTCAAAGTAAACTTTATGTTGAGTTGAAGGCTGGAAGAGAGAACCAGGGATCATTTTCCTTCTGAAAGCTGTTCACTTTTCTATTTTGCACAAACTAGACTGAGTCAGAGAAGTTCTTTGCACTGGATGGAACTCAAGCTGTGGGCTTGAGTTCGAAGCATTTAATATGTGTTCATGTAACCACCCAGCACTCTTACTGTTAAACCTTCCCAGTAAGAGCCTTGCTATGCGAAAAGTGTCTGTCTCCTTGAAAAACCATTAGGCAATTACATTGCAAAGTCATGAGAAAGTAGTTCCTCTAAAACCTATGAAGAAATCAGACACCTGCATGTGCAATGTAGTCTTAAAAGCAGAATGACGGGATTACAAGGTCAGTGGTTTTCCTTTTGACAGATGTTATCTGGGTAGGATTCTGGCTCCTAGAGAGTGCAGAAAAAGGAAAAAGACAAAAAGAAACAAAAAATGACAATAGGCAGCAAAGACCAACCAAGTGAAAAATAATTTTAAATAAAATATACAAGAATTATGAGAGATGAGAAGTATAGGGTGGCAACATTTAGTTATCCCTTTAAAGAGGAATCTAATGTTACTCTGCCCCTGGGGTTTGACTGCACCACTACACATCCATGAGATTCTTGGATCCCCCTAACTTTTCCTTCACTTTTTGAATAAGCCAGTTAAAAATACACTTTTGATACAAACCTAATAGAGAAAATGGCAATCTAGTCTGCATGTTAAGAGGAAGGGACCACTTGTACTGCTCTCCACCAGGTGAAAGCACAGCATACGATGAGTACAAATCCTATTTAATATTTGTGCATAAAGTAGATCTAATTTTTTTTGGAGTCTTCAAGACACCATAATGATGAAATAAAAACAAATACTGGATACCAGTTATTATTCCCATATGGTTACTTAGCAATTTACTACTGCAGATAGACATCTGACACTCTCTCCCACAACTGAATCTCACTTCTATTACCACTTCACTTATCATTCACTTCACTGACTTGTTCATCCTATGTAAGAGTTTTAGCTCGAGAAAACCTAAATAATTTAATATGCATAAAATGCCCCACAGACTCCCTTGGTGAACTCGTACAATTCCATTCCTCTTGGGCTGATCCTTCAAGAAACAGGCAATTGTTAACATAGGTATATGTCAAGACTCCAGGAAAACCAAACTTGCTGCACCAAAGAGAAAGTCTAAGCAAAGAATGGAGGCAGAATGAGCACACGTGTTTTTGCAGCAATAATTAGTGGTCATCTCTAACATAGAGTCCAAGCTGATTGGCAGGATGGAGCACCTCTCCTGTGAGGAAAGGCTGAGAGAATTGGAGTTGTTCATCCGGAAAAGAAAAGGCTTTGGGGTGATCAGGTCTTCCAGTACCTGAGGGGAGTCTACAGGAAAGATGGAGAGAGACAAGACCATGTAGTGACAGGACAAGGAAGAATGTCTTAAAACCGGCAGAGACTAGGTTTAGATTAGAGATTAGGAAAAAATTCTTTACTGTGAGAGTGGTGAGGCACTGGCACAGGTTGCCCAGAGAAGCTGTGGATGCCCCATCCCTCGGAGTGTTCAAGGCCAGGCTGGATGGGGCTCTGAGCAACTTGGTCTAGTGGGAGGTGTCCCTGCCCATGGCAGGAGTTGGAACTAAATGATCTTTATGTTCCCTTCCAACCCAGGCCATTCTATGCTTCTATGAAATGATGTTAGGAAATGCCACATGAAACACTGTACAAAGTGTGACATCTCCAGCTGTGAAGAAATATTCTGAGAACAAGGCTTGTATGTGAGTATCAGTGTTAATCTAGTCCAGGAGTGTGGGCACATTGGCAGGACCACAGCACACATATTGCATATCTATCTTTTCTACCTATGAAGTTTTCCTTATTTTCTTTCCTACATTTCTCTACCCTTGACTAATTTCCAATTCAGCAGGTCATTCTGTATCACTGAATATTTGAAATTTCTTTCAAAATCAGCAACCAAATTCTAATGTTATATATAGATATATCTCTATCTATCGCTGTTTATACACACACACACATCATTCACACTTGTGGAGGATGTAATCCTGACAGCAGCTTCCAGCTGTTGGGATATAACACTATTTTCCCCACCAGATGGCAGTAACTTCAATTTAATATAACCCGGACTGGTCACCACACGCACAGCAAACAATGGCATGCTATATATTTGGGATTTTCCTTAAGAAGGAATGCTGGTTTTTTTTAACATTTACAGTAGAGTTATCTCAGTTTCCTTCTATTTAATGGCAAAGTGTTCTACTAATAGCTAAGCTCAACTTTGATCAGTATATCCTACAAGGTTTTTTTAAAAACACATATCATTCCATATTATTTTTTTCTCAGTGTGCTGTAATTTTGTCAAATTGGAGAAGTACAGGTATTATTTCCAATCATTGTCTTTTTCCAAGAATAATTCTCAAACTGCATAACTTTCAACTGCATAATAAACAAACTTTTACAATATATGTTAATGATTAAAGAGACTAAAGGACTCCAAAGAAGGAGGGGAAATGGTAAATACCTTTTGCATAATTGTTTGACAAAAGTTTTCAGTGTGCCGATTTCTTGACTTACAAAAGCCCAGGGTAACATCTGCAGCACAAACATTGCAGTCAGTACATACACTATGTTACACACAGGCTAAATTGCCTTTAATGTGGGAGCTGACAACTTCATCTACTGGTAAAAGCAGGAAAGGTTTTGTCAACATATTCTAGGCACCATAAAAGCAATGTAATCTGGTGGATGGGGACTGCTCTGTAGGATATCCAACTCTAGGAGCAACTCATCCATTGATTCTAACCAAAAGATCATTGTTCCCTTTTTATTTCTTTAACTTCTAATTTTTTGAAAGAAATTTTCCAGAAAAAAATGTCCTATATTATAAAAAGAGAACTTCCCTGCCATTCTACTAATATTAGTATTCAGAGTGATTAACTGGGTTTATAGTCAGCTCTATTCTGACTGCAAAGATAATATCAAAAGTGCACATTCTTATTACTAAAACACACTCATCTTCCAATAAATTTATGACCAAATATGCAGTCTGTTTGGACAGCTGGCTTCCACCATCCTACAAGCAGGGATTCAGACCCCTTTTCTTTCTTCCCATGTTGTTTTTTTCTGTAGAAAGTAGAGCAAAATTTTCTCTAGATATACAAAACAAGTACAGTAACGGAAAGAAAAGACCATAAAAATAAAGCAAAAAGTGATATGACTATATTCTACTAATTAAACATTAAGCAACCAGTTATACTTGTCTTTCACACTCATGGGTAATATTCCTGAATATTTCACTTTTAATACCAAAATGCAAATGCCATTTACATGGATGTGTACCGGATGAGCAGTATCCCAAACCAGTGACATTTGAACTGAAGATGTTCTCAAGATATATTTTAGTTGAAAAGACCTGTTCGTAAACTTTTCATTATGGCTTGATATCCTTCTGAGATTATATATCCACATCAGCTGGAAGGATGAGCAGAATCCACTGTAAAAATAAGTCATTCTTACGACATTTCCTCTTCCTGGAGGAAAAGTAAAGGCCTCACGTAATCTTTAGTATGAACCTAACCAAAATGATTTGAAGTGGAGAATGCAAACCTTTGTGAATAACCATGAACTCAAAATCCATCATTGGCTTGGAAGGAGAAACTGAATGAGACACTCTTGAAGGGGACAGAGTGAACACAGAGTAAACACAGGCATTCAACATAAAGTCCCAGCATAGAAAGTTTAGCACAACCCTGTGATGTTCCAAGGGATGGTGAAGTAGAAGTGACAGACAACTGCTTCTTCCTCCAGCTGAAGGATCAGTAATAACCCTACAGTTACATTTAGAGAATTCTTTGTACTTTGAAAAGGATATGGGAAAAATAGAGGTGAAGGAAGAGACGCAAATACTGAATACTGGAGAACACGTGTTACAGTGAAAGTCTTAAGAGATCTCAGATCTATTTTAGCTGACTTGAACAAATACGTAGCAGTAATTATAGGAAAACAAATACCACCTATAAGGGCCAGCAGAAAACAATGGAACAATGGCTCAAAGCTGAAGATGGTCAAATTTAAATTGGGTAAAAGGCACAAATTTTGATACTTCATTTCATGAAATGAGCACTCTTGCTATGAAGATAAATAGTGGATTAAATAAAAATAATTTCCTGATTCAAAGACAAAATGCAAGACAGTAACAGCACAAAATGTAAAAACTTGAGAGTTTAAGCTACATGGTCCAGTGGACCATTCTGATTTGAAACCCAGCCCTGCACTGTGAGAAGAAGCACCACGACTGAGCTCCTTGGGAGCCATTTGAAATGCAGAGGGAGCATCCCCTCACTGTCCTGGGAAAGCTGCTATGGGATGGAGAGCAGCTGCACTGCCCTCAGCTTCATGTGCCAGGGGCTGGTCATGGTGACTGGGACACAAATTTTGGGGAGTGATCTCAGGGCTTACCTGCAGCTTATGGAGCAGCAAACACAATCCTGCTGTGAGATGCAATGGCAGCTGTACACCTGGAAGAGACACAACACATGAGAACAGGGTTACAGAACTCATGCAATAAACTATCTGAGTTTCACCTGGTATTTCAAAAGGAAATCTGTTACAAAGAAAGACAGTGTTATGTCCTGTAATTACATAATATAAAGACAAAAAAGAGGAAGCTTTTTTCACAAGACTTGATGAACTTTAACAGGTTAACAAATTTAAGGGAATTGTCATATACCAGTAGCTGAAACAACAAAGTGAGGTGGTACAACATCTTCTGTCTTGCAGGCGCCACAGCCTTTCAGCACATCTCAAACTGGGGGCACTCTCTTGCTGGATGCACATTTAGTTGTGTGCTGAGCTTTGCGTGCAAAAAAATTCATGATTTTATTACTTTTATAAAGTAACCAACTCCATTTCTTAGACTGAATTTTAGCACCTGAAAATTCTTTTTCTCTTTCTGGATTGTTAGAAAACATATAGAATGAATTCATGCACAAAACCTATATTTTTTCTCATTCATACTAACATCTTCACAGCAAACACAAAGTTGTGTTTAGCAGAATATATAGGGAAAGTATTAATCTAGAATCACATGTCTAGTACAATAAATACAATACTAAGGGAAAACACATGTAGCAGACCCACTATGCTGGAAAAAGGTATTTAGCTTACACAGTAAGAAATCCTCTGAGCTGTTTGTAATCAACAGATCATATTTAGTGCCATCCTTTCATTAGCATGGAGTTTTTCAAGAAGTGGGGTAAGTTAGCAAACTCTTGTTACACTCAAAGAAAGCACAGGATTTTTAAACGAGGAACCCTTCAGTTTCTGAGAGCTCAATTAGTATTAATTACAAGTTTAAAGAAGCACCACAACATATTCACATTGATAGCATAGGCATATCTACAGCATAATTACTGTCACTTCAATAAGTGCAGTCATGCATACACATCCCCTTCTAGGATCAAAGTGGTGGCATATCCAGTCCAAGCTCCTGCTATCAGAGGCAACCGTGTTTTACATTCCCTTTCATAAATGTATCATTTTCCACCTTGCAAACAGTTAGATGTGTATGGATAAACAAACCTGACCACTTCATTGGGAGTCTCCTCCAGAACACTACCGCTTTGATGGCTAGAAACCTTCTAACTTCCAGTCTGACTTTCTGCCAATTATTTCAGTCCCATCTTTGTTCTTCAGATTAGATTGCTTTCCTTCACTCACAATTTTCCTGTTCCCACTGTGTTCCTTTCTCTTGGATTTTATTTTATTGAAGAGAAATAAAGGTTTTAGTATCCTCACAATAACCTTTCTCTTCCCACTGTTTGTTTTGGTCCCATTTTTTTCTCTGTTTGCTACACCTAAGTTCATGCTTCCTACACCTGGGCACTCCGAATGCTTGGCAGCATTCCTGGGGAGGTTGCTGCAGTGCCTCATATGGAAGCATTAATAATTTTATTTCATTACCTGACGGGTCTAACTAGATACTATTTTAAATGGCATAAACCTTGCTCGTGGACATATCAGATCACTGGGGTTGCAGTTATTTTTGATGAAATTCCTTTTACCTAGTTTTAAACAGCATCTCTGAGCTAGTCACTGCAGGTCCTTTAGAATCAGAGAGACACTTCACAGCATGATTCATCTGATTTATTTTTAGAGATTCTGACTAGATGAAGTCTGTTGCGCCCTAGAAATACTCTTCACTGACCATGGCTTAACAAATACCTCAGTTGGAGAGAGCTAGACTGAATCAACTGAAGAGCTTATTGTGTGGTTTATTAATATAGTCAGCTCCTTCATTTCCTTTAAAAAAAATCTTTAGATAGCAGATAATAGCAGAAGTAATCATAACCATGTACATAAGTTTTCAGACTTCATCCTGTTTCTATTCCCCACAGTCTCTCAGTTGTGAAGTTTTCTCTGGATTATTCATTGATGGTACTTTTGAATCACATATTGAAAATGGCTCTTCTAGTACACGTCTAAAACCCACAGTAACTAGAGGTAGAAAAGTTTCCCCTCACAAACCAAGTGCTTATGTAATGATTTGACAGAATTACAGTTTGACAACTGATATTCTAGAGCAGCACATGAGAAAGAGGAACAGGTATTTTAAAATATGCTGAATTTTGATCAATCATAAATAAAAGGATGTAGACTTGGGGAAGTAGGCAGGGTGCTTTTTGCCATCTCTATCAACCCTCATTAACTACATCTGCTAAGCAAAAAGGTGGAAATAGTTGGATAGTAAAAGATGAACATTAAAATTTAAAAAAAAAAAACAAACAAAAACCCACAAATATATATTTCTGTAATCCAATGGAATGATTACAGAATTTTTCTGCACAAAGAGCAGATTAAAATCAGAAGGAATTTGATACTTTCCCTTACCTCCAGAGACAAATTAAGTTAGTTACTGTACTATATGACCTCACAGTGGATTAATATTTAAAAATTGACTACCGTTGAATCTCAAAAATTTACCTAGAGTCCTCCAACCATAAGCTCCAACCATAAAAGAGAAAAAGGTGTAACCACTATACCACTTTTTCTTTGCTTTGTGAAGGAAGTGCTAGTACAGACAACTAGGTTTTACAGATAAACAGGTTTTGCAGCAAGTAACAGGCTGGACTGAATATCTCAGGAGCTTGATTTAGCCTGAAGTCATGAAGGTTTTCTTCACATCTCATAAATCCTGCTTACGTACAAGCATTTGAACAATTTTTCACGTGACACAAGTGCTAAGACAAAATTCCTTATGAGAGGGGTTGACTGAGGAAATTTATATGAAAATCAGTGTCAGTCAAATTACAGAATATTTGGAAGATTGTTGAGCACAAGCACAAACAATTCAAAGCAGAGTTATTCACCACAGCAGAAGTTGTTATGAACATGTTATCCTACTTGGTGCTCAGAAACCAAAAATCAGAATAACTCTCAGAAGGGCAAGCACTGAACAACTTCAGTTCTTGAACCACAGTGCCAAAAGGATTAAATTCAGGTAGTTTAGGCTCACGGACAAATTCATGGACAGGATGTCCATAAACAGATACTGAAGAGTATAGGTAGGATGTCCCCTCTAGCATCACACAGCCAAAAATTATGGATGCCAAGGGACTACAAGGGAAATGGGAATTACCATTCAGACCCAAAATCCCAGTCACAGCAGGTTGCAAGGGATGTTTTTTCACAGAAATATGAAAGATTTTTTTTAAATGTAATTTCTGATACTTTTTTAATGTCAGACCATCATGCCCTTCATAAAACAAAAACCATCAGATTTTTCATTCTTTATGAAAATTCTATTTTCTTAGGCCAGAACTCTCATAAACATGTCCTGTATTAAGCATATACTCTGATCTTTTCAAAGTTTCTCTTTTCTGAGATGACTGGTCTCGTTTTGCAGTCTGCTATGTATTCTTTCACATAGTGCTAAGCATAAACTTTGGATGCTTGCTCTAGTTTCCAAAGTACCTTACTCACAAGCACACACGTATTACAAGACTTTTTTACAAGTAATTCTTGTCAGTAATGCATAACTTCCAAAGCTCTTCAACAGATACAAATACAAGGCAGATTTCCACCCCTGATTCTGAAATGGGATGTAATAATTTTACCAAAGGCATATATGTATATAAAATAGATAATTTTTATTCCTGAAAACTCCCTCTTTATGACTAACACTTTAGGTAGGGAAGGGAAAAATCAAATATGAAAACAAAAATTTAAAAAGGAAGAGGCAAATGCTGAGAAAAAAGCATGTTTTAAGTAAGAAGAATCATTGTGATGGTCTTCTGAAAATATTAGAAAGGCAAAAGCAATCATGTTTTCTACTTGTTTTCCATTGTTTTCTACTTTAGGATAATGAATCTCTTGCAGAC
Source organism: Rhagologus leucostigma (assembly GCA_013397725.1). NCBI lineage: Eukaryota > Metazoa > Chordata > Aves > Passeriformes > Rhagologus > Rhagologus leucostigma. The sequence continues at coordinate 602,047 of VZTD01000985.1, read as the reverse complement.
CAGAAAGCAAATCAAAAAAGCAGTATGGCCAGCAGGTGACTCTTGCCCTGTACTCCACTCTCATGAAACCCTACCTGGCATATTATGTCCAGCTCTGGGGCTCTCAGAACAATACAGATGTGGACCTATTGGAGAAAGCCCAGAGGAGGCCACGAAGATGATCAGAGGCCTGGAGCAACTCTCCTATGAAGACAAGATTAGAGAGTTGCAATTGTCAGGCCTGGAGGAGAGAAGGTTTGGGGGAAACCTAACTGGGGCCCTTCAATACTTGAAGAGGTTTAGAAAGCTGGAAGATACTTTTTACAAGGGCTTGTAATGATAGGACGGGGGGAATGAATTTAAGCTAAAAGAGAATACATATAGGTTAGATACTAGGAAGAAATTCTTCACTATGAGGGTGGTGAGACACTGGCACAGGTTGGACAGAGAAGCTGTGGATGCTCCCTCCCTGACAATGTCCAAAGCCAGGCTGGATGGAGCTCTGAGCAACCTCGGATAGTGGAAGGTGTCCCTGCTCATGGCCGGGGGTTGGAACAAGATCATCTTTACCCTGAGATGAACTTAGCTGGTCAGAACATGATGGTAACCATGACAAGGGTATGAGTTTGATCCCTGTATGGACCATTCACTTTAGGGGTGGACTTGGTGATCCTTGTGGGTCCCTTCCAACTCCGAATATTCTGTAATATTCTGTGATGTTTCATGTCCCCTCCAACCGAAACTGTTCTATGAATCTGTGGCTGTTTGGCATGACCATCTCTTTGCAATAAAAATTTTTCCCCTGAGATCATATCACTTGTGATTGTGATTTTAACTTAGCCAGGGTCTACACAAGAACAAAGCTGTTATTGCTGTTGTTTTGCATGTCTCTGCTAAAAAGCTACCAGAAATTATCACGTTATTTTGGACTAACATTATTTCAGTAGTGCTAAGGCTTCCTTTTCTATGAACAGGATATAAGCATTAAAGGGACTTCTACTTATTAATAACAGAGGCTCAGAAAATGACAGCCCTGAAAAGAACCTCATACACTTGAGATGCTCCTGGAATCAGACTAAGTTCCATTTCAACACATCATAGAACTATGACACTGAGTGAGAAAATGTGACTTTCTGGTCATTTCAGAGTTCATCTTGCATCTGTTATTTATATTCAATGCATTTGGAAGAAGACTTGAATAAGGGGCAACAACTTAATCAGACTTTCTTAGGCTTTTTGTGGCGGGGATTATAGACCAAGAAGAATACTCAAGCGCCAGAAAGACTTAATTTGTTTTGTATCTTAAATCAAAGCTGATGCAGTTAGTCATTCCCAAGTTCATATCAATGCAAATGTACAGTACCAAAAGCAAATAACTTTTGCTGACTTCACTGATCTATCAGGGCTTTTGGTTTTGAGGAGGAAAGTCTAGAGGCTTTCACATGCTTCCAAAATTCAAACAACACAATTTTAAGCTTTGATGAATCTTTGCTCCATGTCTCCAAGTCCTTGCTCTTAGCAAGTCCCCAGTCAGGTTTGAACATTCTGTGTCATTAAGGTAATGTAGAAAAGGATTATCTGGAGAATAAAATCAAAGGATATTTGGTGTGGATATACTTGGAAGCACTTGTAGAAATATTGGGTTAAAAAGGTGCTTTTTCCGTAAATTTCAGTCTACTGTAATTCATCTTGTATCACCAGACTAAAACCTGGGGTTTCATCTTGTTTTTGCTGCCTTTACTTTATCCAGTAGATTATCAGGATGTGCAACATGATAAACTACTGTCCTTGAAACAGTGATTTACAACATTGTTGCATATCATAAAAAATTACAGCATCAAAATTGCTTAAAGCCAGAGTGCAAATTACTTAAAGATGGTCCCAAACTGCAGAACTCTAATCTCCACTGAGCAAGAGGATCATGGACATCTTTGTCCTGGTTTGGCATACTGTGACAGACCTGACACTTTTTTTTAATTCAAGTGAGCAATCCAGTCTAAAACTCCCCTAAAATAAACTGGTGACACAGCAAACCTTGCCTAGAGCAAACCATGCAAAATCTTTGTCTACCTCTCTTGTGACAAAAAAAAGAAAGAAATTTGTTGTGAAGACAACAGACGCATAAATTGCATTGATTGTGAAAGAAATTGTGCCTGACAATCCTTTCTATGCAAAACACAGAACTTTCCAACATCCAGGAGGCATCTTCAGTATTAAAAAAAAACAAAACAAAAAAAACCCCAACAAACCCCTCCTTCTCCCTGTTTTCTACCTTGGTTCAGAGAAGCTGAATTCTGTATCACAATGGAGGTTAGAAAACAGTGGTGCTTCTTGAGGCCCTTCAAGGTATTTAAGGAGGGGGATAAGATGTTTAGATGATTTACTCATTCATTTAAATGAATGGCCCAAAAGGGAAAAGTAAAGAGAAGTCTCTGGCTCTTAGTCACCACTGGCCGAAATGAAGTCAAAGGCCTCAAAGCGGCAGCCTTGAATGAACCAGGTGCGAAGTTGGCACATGGCTCAAGCAACAGTCCAGTGTTTTTTCAGAACCTCAGTATCAACAACACAAGAGGGACAGGACCATGTGTACTTTGGGGCAAGACATCAACACATGGTAAAAAAACCACCTTACAACAACACCAGTAGAAATAAAACTTAATGGTTTCACAATCATGTTTTTATTGCTCATGGAGATGCAGCTTTTCCCTTCAACACCAAGTCTTACGCATCTTTCATTGCAGTGCTCTATCCTCAGCTCCTTACAGGAGGAGAGTAATTATTTCAAGAAATTATCATGAATATAATTAAGATCAGATCCTCTCCTTGATAAACTGTGCAGACTGCTGTGAATCTAGAAATTATTTTCTTATCAATTACATTAAAATGGACAAGAGGAAATCCTTCCACTTAAAAAAATCTTCCTTCCAATAGCAAATCTCTTTCTTAAAAAAAAAGGAATGTTTTATTAGCATGAGAATAATTTCAAGTGTTTGAATACTAAATACAACAGCACTGTCTTTTGCACTGTTTATGCCATACATATGACAGATTACTTAATCTTTTAATTTATCATTGCATTGTCATAAAAATCAAGACAATTTCCCACAGCCTATAATAAGGCTGAAGGCACAACATTTCCACACAGTGTATGAACTTGTAAACTGCAGTGAGTATATGAAAATGTTTGCCATCATTAACATGCATCTATAGTTCAGCAGGAATATCAAAATGTCTTATTACATCTAACAGCCTACACAAAAGACCAGCAAACAGATTCTTCTCTTAGGCTAATGGGACTAGTTAATGGACATTCTGGAGAAAAGGTACAGCTTGCAATCATGTCAAAGTCCAGCTGAAAACTGAATTAGTATGCAGGGTATAAATTATCCAGAATGAATCCAATTAGTCCAGATCGTGACCATTTTAAGATAATGGGCTTCCTACTTTTTATTGTTAATATTTAATTGCTTATGTTGCATATTTATATTTTCCTATGCATGTTTATATTTTCCTATGGAATTTTGGGGGGGTTTTTTTGGATAATTTTGGCCCATAAATGTGCAGAGTAGGCCAAAACCTTTTTTTCAAAAAAGCCTGTTATTTGAGGGCAACTTACAGTTAGTTCGCATACATCCTCTCATTTCAAATACACAGTTCTCAGTCTGAAGTTGAACCGTCCTAAAGATCAACAAAAGTTCAGAATACACCCTGAGAAAATACTGCCCTCGATACACTCATAAATATTAATTACGTTTATAGGCTAACAATACAAATTCTACCAAGTACCACAGGTCCCAGCAGTTATTAAAGAGCAGGAAAAAATACTGATGGAAATGATCTGAGTAATTATTAGTGTTTCTGGAACTTTTAACTCTGTTCCACAATTCACTAGATATTTCCCTCCCACTGTCCCCCCTCCCGCCCCCCCCCCAGGTTTTAACAAGAATAGTTGGAGTAAAATTAATCTCATACTGATAATAAGAAGAAAAATGCTGTAGCTTGTAATAATACAGACCATCATATAGTAAGTAGGTAACAGAAGCTACTAAAGCAAACTCTTTAACAGTAAAATTCTAATAAAATAGGAAGCCATCAAAATTTACAAACAACCACAAACAGTTAAAATGTCACAGAACAGATGTAATAAACACAATTAAAAAACCAGGCACACCTATGCCAATGCAAATACACTGCACATTTTAATTTTTCAGGAGGAAATGGAACACATCGCAGCTAAAGGAATAACAAAGCAAAAAGAAACAAAGTACAAACATAACGATTCTCAAAGGTTAATGGTTACACCACAGGCTTATAGTCACTGATCACATTTTTACTACCCATGCCTGCAGATAATTCTCTTTTCCCCCCCTGAAGACGGCAGAACTATAATGTGTTGATTTTGTGTGCATTTTTAGTTGTCTTGTCTAGAAGCGCAAATCTCAAAAATTAGCATTGTAGACCCAAAAAATGAAGAAAAAGAACGGGCAAAATGTTGGAACAAAAAAGTTATTGCGGAGAGACAGAAATTCATTCGTTTCATACTCTGTCAAACTTATAATAATATGCACTTGGAAAGAAAAGCAAAATCTTATTTTAAATGGCATTTGCTGAAGCTACGCTAACAAAAGGATTTGTGGCCCTGTCACGAAAAAACATTGACCCTTGACCTTTTTTCAGTTTAGAGAAGGAGAATAGCCAGAATCTTGTGTATCACACAAATGTTTGTTTTGTATATACCTTCTCCCAATTTTCTTAGTTTGCTGCAAAAGCAGAGGAAAAAAAAAAGACAATAAAAAAAAGAAAAGAAGAAGAAACTGCCCCGAACGAAAGGCTCGATTCAGAAACAGTGCAAGGCTTTTTCTAAACAGTCATGTGACTTTTTTTTTGCTAACAGCCATGTGCTCGCGTATCATTTTACTCTGAAATAACTCTGCGGATTTCAGCTCAACCTGCCTTTGCTTATAATGCATGACATAGCCTGTGAGGGAGCCTGAGAACCGTCCCTCTTCAAAAGCAAGGTTCCCATGCTTGGCCTGTAACCATGGAAGCAGATGCCTTTTTTTGCTTACCCCTGCTTACCTCTTTGCAGCCACGAGCTGCTCCCTATTGTTAAAAGGGGTACGCCTTGATTTTTCTTCGTTGTGACTGAACTTGCCTCTTCTTCAAAGGGCACGATGCTGCAGGTCATTGGTCTAGACTGTTTGCACGGTCCAGAGAACAGCCTTGATGTAACCCTTGCTCCGTCTGTGCCACACCACCAGCCGTGCGACTGCAGACTGTAGGGGGACATCGGAGATCTGTATTTGAAAAGAAGTCCGTCCGATTTTGCCATTGTGCCTTTTCAGTCATCGATCGAATGAATATCGAACCTTCTGTCGTTGCATGTGTGAAATAGATAGCTTAGCAAGCACTTTTGTGCCCAAACCTGTGCAGTGGGCCAAACTCTTCCTTTATTCACAAGTATTATTGGCTTTTGTAGTATAGTAATTTCTTAGGTACTTTAATAACAGCATCTGAATGTTAGACCAGCGTCACAGCAGAATCTCTTTGTTTTAACCTGCTTGATTTAGCACCTAATTTTTAATTTTTTTTTTAAAGGTGCTTTCTCTTCTAGTCATTCCCAGTTGAACATCAGCCCCCTTAAAGTGCAAGGGAGGCTGATTTGGAATCAGTATGAACAGCCCAGAATTGTGAGGGGTTTCAAAACAAGATACTGACTGGAGGTTTACTGCCACAAGGCTTTAAAAATAACACAGGAGAAAAACAAATGGGAACTTGGAAAGCTTCCAAGATAAATTCAAAAAGTAAAAAATCCAAAAATATATTGCTTTTTGTTTGTTTGTTAAATACAATAAAGTAGATAGTCTTAAAGAAAATACAGATATTCTAATAGATAAAATAACCTGGCAGTGGTGACTAGAACCCTAAAAGAGTTTATATTCTTTTTTTCCCCTTGATACAGAAAAAAATAATTTGGAAAATTAGTATCTGATAACATAGATTTTTGCTCTTCTGCACTAGTGCAAAAACATTTTTGATATTTGCAGGTCAACTTCTTTTTTTAATATGTATTTTATTTTAAAGATGAAACAGTTAAATGTCTGCACCACTGCGAGAAATTATGAAAATCATGCTAAACCACTGAGAAAATGTAGCTGAAATGTTCAAAGAGTTCAACAGAACTCTAGGAATTTCAGGGAGGAGTGAAGAAAACGATTCTCTAACACCTTCAAATTAAAAAAAAAAATCAAACAGAACTGTAGCTAACGTGGAAAGGGATACCAGTCGGTAAGCAAGTTTTTACTCTTCTTTTAATGGAATGGCAAAATCTCTGATCATTTCTTGTCAAAAAAACAATAATCTAGTGAAAGCCATCAGCACCTACTCGTTGTACAATATGCCAGCCTCTACTCTGTTCTAACAAAATTTGGATTGCATCAAAAAGGGCTTATATATTCTTCAGGGTGCTGCTAACCCAGCGTTGTCTGTATATGACATCAGTATATATATTTTTGAGATACCACTATCTCATACTTCAAGGCATACCTATTTTCTCTAATTGCCGCAGGCAAAGGGGAGGTGCACTAAAGAATAAAGAAGGTTATTGTGACAGATGAAACATAATTCACAATGAGTACTCTTTTCATCCAGCCTTAAGTAGCAGAGGATTACTCCAAGCTGAATTTTAGGAGAGTATGTATGATCTGATTTAATAATACGAAGACAGGCCACAAGCTGAAAGGCAATATAAACCAATTATGCTTTTGCTGATTGTTTGTGGGGTTTTGTTGTTGGGGTTCCCCCCCCCCCCCGCATCCTTTCTCTTTTCTGGAAACCGAAGAAATATTAACATGAAGAGGGTCTGAAGAAACATGGGGAAAAGTAAGAAATGTGGAGAAATAAAAGTTGGGATTTTCTGGAATGGATATTAACAAATGTTTACTCTATATTTCTGCTTCATGACACTTAAATGAAATAAGATCATGCCTTTTCTTCAGTAATTATGCGCTGTGAAAGTAGGTAAACTAATTTTGATTCACTTACTGAACTTGTCTTGCTTCCGAGAAATTCATACTTGAGTCTTCTAAAAATGCTGTGTGATGTCAAGTTTAGTGATAGTAAAATAACTTTCTGCTAAGTGTGTGTACATTGCTTTTCTGAGTCACCGTTTTAATATTTAAACAGTAAATAGGTAAGCTTGCATGAGTATTTTATATGTTTGTTTCCTTATAGCATGCTTTGGAAAATAAGTGCTTAGCACAAATTTGTTTATTGCGTTCTGAGAGGTTTCATCTTTTTATAGTTTCAGTTTTCATAAAACAACTCTATTTGTATGATCTAAAATTGCATTCAGAATGCCTGGACTTTTTAGCTAGTTAAACTGCAGAAACTGCTAAGGTGCTTGGCAAAAAAGAATAAACAATGTCTCATCTTGTCTATAGAAATGTTAATTTATATTAATTACTTTTTAAAGTAATAGGTAAGTTTTAAAAATCTATTTTAATGTAATTTTATTAAAGCATTCATTGATCTTCTCAAAGAACATTTCTATAAATTTTGTATAATTTAGTATGCAAATAAAACTATTTTTAGATATGGATTCTAAATGTGTTCTTTGAGTGTTCATCTTTTTTGAAAAATCACAGACAAAAAAACCTCAAACAACCATGAGTTACATGTATATTTTCATATATTTTGGATTCTTTTAATTACACAATATCTGCTTAGGAGCAGAGCTAATAAAACTGTGCTTCTATTTGGAAATTAATTATTACTAGGGGTCAGTTTATATATTTGAGATTTTGGACTGAAATACAAAATAAAGATTATTTGGACCAGACTTTCTCTTATTCAGTGCTGCTACATCAGACCAGTTAAGACAATTTAACAACTTAACATCTAATGTTCCATAAACAAACAGCAAGGAAATGGCATAAAAACAAGCACATGGAATTATTATTAATTATATTTTCTAAACTGGAAAAGAACACTGTCGTTTTGTCTTTCTAGAGGTAGTTACTTAACTATTCTCTTACATAATACATTTTCATGCCATTCTTAAGAGCAAACATAAAACCAATGTAAGTATTTCATAAACTCCATAAACAATTAGGCAGATTTTGGTGAATAAGCAGCATGCATGAAACACACAGCAGCACTATATTTTAAAGAAAGAATGAGCAGTCAGAAAATGTATAAATTGAAGTAAGAAAGCTGCTAGATTGAAAGCATACATTTTAATATTTTAGTTCGTGAGGGGAGCGGCAGCCAAAAGACCATTCTAACCACCTGACAAACAGCAACAAACAACAGCTCTCGAGTCAAAATATTTATTAGGGTGTCATGTCAATGTACAGGCTAGCATATGTGCCAAGGAGAAATTATTCTATTATCTTCAGCTGAGTGAACCAGCAACAATGAATGTACAGATTTGTAAATATACATGGAACTGAGAATGTTCTTTCAAATCACACAACCATTTAATTTTCATTGATCATTTGAAAAATATATCAAAAAGTGTGAAGTACAAGTTACATTAATTCCTGTGACAATTTTTATCCAAATGTTATTGTTGCCCTGTCACTTTGCACTTGCAATCCATCATAAAATTTCTTAGTATGAAATATATACTTTAGCATTTGTTTCAGGAGTCAAGTGGCATTTTAGCTACACTGAACGACATTAATTTAAGCAATATATCTTCTATTACTAAACTTTCAAATAATGTTTATTTTAGGGGCATTCGTATTGGTAGACTTGTTTTCTTCTCTTCAAAATTAGTTTGAAGTAGAATTTATTATTGACATGGCACATAAAACTTACAGCAAAACTGCAGATGAAGATTGTCTTTGGCAAAGTAGGGAAAAGAGAGCACAACAGATGATGCCTGTGTGCAACAAAAGAATCTTTTAAGATGAATAATGTTTTAATACTGAAACAAAGTACAAGCACTCATATGATTTACAAATTCAAAGATATATAGCATTACATATTATTTTAATTCTTTTCTGCAAAACATACATCAGGCGGAATGAATATATATCAAATTCAGCACACAGTTTTTAATTGCCAGTGTTTAGGTTTTTTTAAAAGAGAACAGGAAGGCAAAAAAAGCTCTTCCCCTCCCCTGCAAACAGCTTTGATTTTAACCAAATCTAAGTGTGCAGGTACAGTTGTCTCATCCCATAGCCCATAGAGCTTTAAAAACCTATGACTGAAATTAAGATTTGTAATATTTTGGAAGCTGCAAAGAACACAGCAACTCAGGAGACAACACTGGGAATGTAAGAAATCACAGACTTTGATTCTATATGACAAGCTGGATAGGAGTCAAAGCTGCCACATGTGGTGTGAAAAAATGCCACCCCGGTGTGAACAAAGGGTTTAAAATGGAGTCAAAAAGCGTGCAAGCTCAATGTCTAAGCTTTTCCTGTGAATTGTACTGCCACAACCTGCAGGATATCAAGTGGGCTGGGAAGAATAGAATGCCTTTGGAAGCTACAATGGAGTAGCGGTGGCCGTCAGTGCATTGGGGTTTCTATTGTTTTGCTCTTCTTGTTTGTGTGGCGCCACAATGCGCTGCTCTACTTCAGCGAGAAATTAAACTCTAAGCACCAAAAATAAAGTCACAAAATTCACCGAGAAACTGATAAATGCAGTAACTCGGATCTTGATTGTTGTAGTCCTGGTTTACAGCTCAATGAGAGAATTTACCAGCTGGACTGTGCATTTTACTGGGGCCTGAACCACAATCTCTCACATGCAAAAATAATAAAAAAAAAGAATAATAGGTGTTGCTCATAAATATCTCTATGGACTTTTACTGACATAATCATTACAATAATATAAATATTTTTTAGGTTTTTTCAAGTAGAAAGAATGTTGCACCTTATTTCAATCAACAGCTTTCCTCCTTTTATTACAACATAAAGCTGTTAATCTGCATATTCAGTTCAGAAAGCACAATCTTTTAGAAATAATCTATGATATTGCACATAGTAGCAACCCGAAAATGTATCAGTCACACACGCACAAAAATGCTATGCTAACACTGTTAAACAGAGAAGGAACCAAAAATCACAAATATCCTACCTAGATAAATGAAAATGCCATGTAGTTAAGGCAAAAGGAATAGTAAGAAAGGAAACAGTCAAATATATTTTCCAAAAATATGTAAATAGCAAAAAGTACAAGTTCCTTGAAGAGAAAATAGATTACAGTTACTAGAATTCCTAAACAGAATGAATCAAAATCCAAGAAAGCACACAAGCAAAACCTGATAAACAGTAGATTTTCTAAGAATTAAAGAAACCTTCCAATTTCCTATATTACATTTGCATTTTTTATTAAGGATTAGGTCAAAAGCCACTGATTTTTAGTTTATGAATGCAGGTCAAGACAAGAACATTTTTCTATTTACTCTGTGTAACTCTGTATAGAAATCAATCCGTTACTTTCATTACAACCACACAATCAATTCCATTTAAAGTACAATGCAACATCCAAGTCCAAGGACAATATGGATCGCTGAAAATCCTTCATACTATTCATAGAATTTATTCAGTTTGACTGGGATGGTTTTTCTTCTCATTAGTATTCACCAAGCTTTCACAAACAAACTTATCCCGGCTTCACCTGTTTTTAGCCCAAAGCATAAACCAGAACAAAGCAAACACTAATTTACTGATACTACGCTATTGTGTAAGTATTGCTCTTCAGTAAATAAGACAAACTATCTATTAAAGTACAGTCTTATGTGCCTAAGTCACACTGAGCCACGAATATTTCTACGACTGCAATAAGACAGGACTACATGCTACATAAACCCTACAACATCCACACATGCAGACACGTGATGAATGTAGACGATGTATTTAGGCACTCTATCCTAAACAACTATTTTTTATCACCTTACAAATACTTGTAAACATGCTCCTCTCATTTTTCTCTCCCTCATAATGCTCTTTTGAACTTCCTAGGGGACACAAAGGCAAAGTATTTAAAAACCATAAAATATTATAAATGTCTTTCCTTACATTCTCAAAGAATTTGCTATGATTGTTTGGATAGATGCAATTCAGCCATTTTTATAAAGGTTTTAAATATGCATAATTACTTTAACATTTCTAGTTTAACATATTAAAATCTAGACATACTATCAGATTTTAAAATTGTAAAACTCCAAACAGTACTTTTATTTATGGTATTTATTTTATTTATTCAGGTTTATTTTGCTACTTTCCTTTTATTCCCAGCCTATTTTCTCAACTTATTTTCTCCTGCATCTTAGTATTTGTTGGGGTTTTAAAACATTATTTTATCTTTCTGGCTGCCTTAAACATAAGCCTGTCAAACAAATATGATAAAAATAACAGAACAGATTGAAAAATGTCCTGTTCAGAGATTTCTGCACAATAAAACCATATCTTGAATATTCTTAGCATTTTTTCCTTATTTGTTCTTTTATTGATCACTTTTTTCAACTACATGTCTCCCTCCCCAACAAGATATCAGAAAATGAAAAATGAATCTTGGAATACTGCTCCAGAATGTGCAGCCTGATGTCGACTAACAATACAGGCATTTCCCTGTCCAACATTTCCTCAGCTTTGATAATTTGAGATACGTAATCTCTGGGTGTTTGTTAGAGTGCCATCTCCTTTTTAAATCCAGTGTATGTTTTTAAGTTGCTCTTAAATTGCTGTCCCTGCCAAGTGGTCATTCAGTTATTCCTCTCTTGGGTAGAAGCCAGCACTGCACACATATACGTACATACGTGTGCACATACAGGTGGGAATGTGCCTGTTCTGCTTTTTTATTTCATCTGAGTCTCAAACTGGGGCTCTCGTGAACTATTTACATTTATCTCTGCCAAACCTCACTGGATGCATTTCGGTGATAAAGAAAATTTCATAATGCCAAATTTCTTACTCACATATAACAGCATGTAAATAGGCGAAGGGTTCACAGCACTGAGGGGAGAAACTGTCCTCACAGACTTGCAGTTATCCCTGCTGCAAACCTTAAGCAAGCATACATAAACATCTTTTTCCTCTTGTTCAGCTGTGTTTACTTGCCACTGCTTCCCTCCCCTGGCTTCCACCAGCTCATTTTTCCCCACCTTCTGAATCTGTTTATTTTCTCTCTCCTGCGTATCTGCCAGCAGCAGCACTGAAGGATCCCCCAAAACCTGCAGCCCTACACATCCCTGTTCCAGGGGCACCCTGAGCATGTGAGTGGGGTGCAGGACTGAACAGGTTAATTCTGTACAGGCAGGAAGAGGAACGACTCAGGCATTGAGAACACGAAGCTGGACAGTTTGGAAGGATTGCATTAAATGTAAGATGTAATATCTACAAGTGAGATAGCAGGGATACTGTTGGGAGAGAAAAATTCACTTTCCCAGAATGCTCTCCATCTATTCAGACATTAAACAGCTGAAACGTGTGTGCCACAAAAGTTAAGCTTGCCAGCTGAGAGCAGGACAATGAGACACTCAGCAGCCCTCGCCTCTCCCTCTGACTACTGCGCCAGCCTGGGGAGCCATGACACCAATTTCACCAGCAATCTGCCCCCAGGGGCTATTTTAAGACTGTCCCAGACCCATCTACAAAGCTGGCCCCAGAGAGCCAGCTCAGGTCTGTTTGAAATGCTATGGAACGGCTACGTAATCCAGTTCAGAGCCTGCAAATAAGCGATAAAAGGGATATTTATTTATTATTAGCAGAAAACAATTCAAAGCTTTCCTGACTCAGCTGTGTAAATTAGCAAATGAGGCTTTCCCCTGGCTAAAATGCACACTGGAGCAGCACAGTAACCACCTTCAAAATCAGCTTGTCCCTCTCACCAAAGGTCACGTCTTAGGGCAGCTCCTCCTGCCATCTCCCAAAGCCTGCTGGATCTACGTGAGCCTCACAGGCCAGTCCAGGTGACAAAACCAAATGGACAACAGGCAGAGTAACACGTGGGGAAAACACAGTCTGACAGACCTTCTCCAGGATGGAAATGTACCCCCAAGCAGATGCTCCAGAGCCATTGTTCCTGGATGAAGCTGTCAGAGCGCTAACAACAAACATCAGGGCCCGTGTCACCCTCTAGAGCTTGGGGGTTACATCCTTAACCTTTCCACATCCCCTGAAGAAGATGCCTGGAAAAATCAGTCAGGAAAAGCATGAGGTTAGGAAAATATCACCACCCTCTTCTGCTACAACCATTGCTGAGCATTTACTACCACATGAGGTTGTAAAGTCAATTCAGTTTTCCCTGTGTGCAAGTGCTGGAGGTCATCACTTGGTTTAAGTGCCAAAATTATTCTGATTTCTTGTAACAAAATGCTTAATTTACACTTCTTGCCAGTTCAACAGGAACATCTTTGGTGCAAGTACACACTCTATGCATCAGCCATTCTGTGGTGCTTAAAAATGAGAGACCAAGTGTAACATGAGAGTATTCTCTGCTTGGAAAGAACTTTTTACTGCCTTCCTTAATTTGTAAATCACCTTCTGTGGGTTTATTTTAGTACTTTGATTCTATTTGAACATAGCTTATTATGATTTAATTTCCTCTTTTCTTTTTTTTTAAACAGAGGATGGAAAAGAAAAATAAATCTCTCATGCTCTCAGCATATAACAATTGATATAATAGACTGAAATGGCTCCTTCTAATCACTTGGGGATTTTTAAGTGCATTTTATTGACATGATAAGCCATTATGAGTCCTTCAGACTTGTTATGGTTTATCATATCAAGGCTTATGGTTTTAAGTAATATTCCTAATATGCATTCACAGCATCCACTCCAACAGCTTTTTTAATTTCAATTAAATACCATTAAAGAAATGTATGGTACCTATGTATAAGTGGCACTAGAAGAGTATTTATATGCACAAGTGACCAAATATTGTCAGACTGGCTCAACTGCCTTCCACCTCATCCCATACCCAGAAGTCTTATTGCTCAGTACAAGTTCATATGAAGAGGCAACGTTATTCAGCAGAATTAGGGGGGACAAAAGTTTCTGGTGGTGTGGTTTTTGCTAGGGTTTCTTTCTTTCTTTTCTTCATGTTAGTCAATAAATTTAGCCAATCTCCAGCAGCTGCCTGAGCAGAACTTGAAACCTCTTGATACGTCCCAGCAAAATGGACTTTACCCATAGTGTCTACGACAATATTTGCTCTCGAAAAGAAGTAAAACTGAATGTCAAAAGTCACCTGAAAGAGCAAAACTCTGACTGCACAGAGCAAAACTGTGCAGCTATCCTGAATGGCCACGTAATTCACCTCTGTCTTCCCCAACCTATGCTTCAGATTTATTGTCTGTCCCTTTATGTTTTTTGCACTGCAGACTACTTTTTTTCCTCATTTCATCTTCCTTTTATCTCTACATTCTGACTTCTCCACAGCCCTAGGTCCCCTGCCCTTAGGAGAAGAAAGTGGAAAGCAGTAAAAAGAGAAGTGTGCAAGGCAGAGGTGAGGCAATCAAAATTAGTATGGCTGTCAAACCGGCCAGACCTTCCATGAGCAAAAGGCAGGGACTCCTGCATTAGGAGCAGCAAGAGAGAAAGCTGTTACAAGGTTATAAACCACTTGGAACTTAAGTGTTATGAATTTCTGGCAATTGCTCTGACTTTGAAACGAAAGAGGTGCAGCTGCTTTAGGAGGCTGAACTGGAGAAGAAGACAAAGCAAGGCCTAACAAAACACAGTACAAAAAAAAGGAGTGGGCAGCCTGGCAAAGCAGGCACCAAAGCTGGCCTAAGAACAGACATTAAAACACCCAAAGGCACAGTAGGTTGCCAGTGGCCCACCTTGCCATGTGGTGCTCTCCCATGCAACCCAAGGGCAAAAACCTTGGAAACAGGTATAATAATAGACCAAAAAGTGCAATGTTCTTTACATTCAAAAGAAAATGGAAGCTGTCACCTTTCACAGAGGCTAGACAGTATTAATCAGCTAATGCTGTATCATCTTGCCTCTTCAAGTAGAAGTATTCAGCACACTTACCTCTAATTTAAGGAAGCAAATTATACGTACATAAAAGATGAAGAGCACATATTTAACTAGATATACCAACGGCTAAAACAAAGATATTCACGTTGTAAAACTAAAGGATGTAGCTCCAAATTGTACTCATAGTTATGGCCAGAAAGATGCACAATTCCCTAATCATTTTATGCAAAATAGCTGCAAAAATCAAAGTAAGTTTTTCACTGTTGTCAGAAGTTGGCCCACTACTGACATTACCCTCAGGGCAGAATGTGGTGCCTCTCCTATAATGGATTTTGAGTTTATGATGCACTCTCAGAATCACTTCAATAAAACCAAAGGCTATCAAATGATTTCATAATCAATTAACACTACAGCTTAATTCCCAGTCTGCTACATCCTTCAGTGCTGCTTGGCCACATAATTGATGTCTAATTTGCCATACCATAAAAACAGTCTTGTTTATTCTCATTCCATTACCAGTAACTAGCTCATTATTCTAATGCACTCTGAAGTATTTTAAAAATAAATGTGAAAGAAAATTCCATTCTATTCTACATCCATTAGTTATCCTTCCAGGTTAAAAACCATGTTGAAATCATTATAGCCCTTTCTCTTCATACACACCAAGTAACTGTTGCAGAATATGGTCCATTTTTTAGGAAAGCTTGTTGTAGAAAGACAAGAGCAGCAAGACTGATACATATCAATCCTTGAACAAAGTAAATAATTTTCATTTTATAACTTCCTGCTTTATTTGGATGACCCAACATGATAGAAACAGTCCAAAAGTCCCTTCTAAGAATTAATTTTATGTTATTATATCCTTAACATCAATAACTTTATTAAGATACTCCAGAACAAAACCAGCATGCAAGTGCAACTGGAACCTCACCAAAAAAAAAGTTTATAGTAGTCATACGACATTAGAAGAAATCCCCTTCACCACCATCACAAATGTTAAAGTCCACTTTACTTTTGTATTTGACAAAAAGTCATGCAGCACATGTCAGTGATCAATGGCTTACCTAAGCAGGTAAAAATTCATCAAACAGCTACAAATTTCTCCTCTAGTACTTATGGAAGTAAGAGGAGATGGAATTATTGAAAATAATTTACTGCCCACTTAAAGCCAGAAAAGATGTGCTCTTGAGTCCCCTAAACAGAACAGCTGCAGTGCAGCATCTGACTGCATATTTCTATATCCATTCAGCCAACTCTGAATTCAGGCAGAAATCTGCAAAGATAAAGTCACTTCCTAGAACCCTGGGCCTTTAAACTACTGTCCTGATCTCATCTAGTCACTTGCTATTTCCTTAGACTGTTAAAGACAGTATTATATATTTATTATTCAAGCAATACTCTGTCATTTAGTATTACTTTCCAGGATGATTTGGTTTCCTAAAGATACATTACTACTCTTTGATTATATACAGCCATTTCAAAACTCCATGCAAGGGGGGAAATATCTTTTAGGAAATGAATTACTAATACTCATGTGATTAAACTCTGTGATAAGATATTACATTCCTGGACCAAAAATATTAAATGATCTTATAGCATGATAATCTAGAGGGCTCCTACCCACATCTTTTTCATTCATAATTTCTGGACTTACACTGTGACTCAAGATTTCATACATAAAATTAATCAAATAGATCGACACTCACAAATCTTGCATTTAAATTTGCCTTCGCCAGACCAGGGGACCAGAGCTCTGATATCCATGTCATTTAGAGCACCTGATGATATCTGCATCTGTATTTACATGCCACTATCAAACTTCTGGGAATATCCACAAATTTTATTTCCTTGCTATATAGAATTCATATCCCCCTTTTCCCAAGAAGTAAAATAAACACTTTTCAAGTCTGATTGCTACAGACCACCAAATTTGTAAGAAAGAGATTATTCATCCCATTGTTTACATTTAAATATAACTAGTTCATGATTTTCTGGTTTGTCAAGAAAGAAGGTCAATGATCAATTAGATATAACCATATAGAGAAAGAAGAGGAAAGGTCTAAGGAGGCTGAATCTTGGTACCTGTAATAATGGAAATTAATCGACCCAAGCTCTCCTTCATCTGGAAATGTTCAACAGAACCTCTGTCATCCCTGTAGTTGACCAATACAAATTTTACTGTTAAACAGACTTCAATTATTTCTTTAATTTGAAGGAATTAATATATTCTGATATACACAAAGAAACAAATGTACAACTACTTTTTTGAGTTGGGCATATTAATATTTGCCTCTGCATAAAATAGAATCAGGTATAGATAACACACTAACATGAAATGGTATTATAATAATGACCAGCAATGTTGACTATGATCCTATAAACACATATTTGTATCCACAGCCACACCAATCTATCCATCCATCAGTCCACCACTCAAAGATATCTGAATGAAACTTAACGTATATATGTAGTGTTGTACTTTCCCCTACTCCTTTGCTTACCAAATTGCATGCCTTTCCCCGTGGATCCCCCCCTTCCCCGCCCCTAGCCCTAACCACTCCCTCGGGTTTCTCCCATTTGTTCTGTTATCCCAACTCCGCCCATGTACCACCCCTGTGCCTTGTGATCATTGGTCCATGTGCTCTCTCTCCAACCCCCTCGCCCGGGATAAAGGACCCTGTCTGCCACATGATTTGCTCTCTCCCACCTTCTTGGGGCACCAGCCTCTGGCTGGGGGAACCATACCATGTGCTGCCTCTCTACCTTTGGGAGTCAGCACATGTGCTGGCTGTAGGCTTCTGGGAGCCACCATGAAATAAAACCTTGAGGAGAGCCTTCTAGCCTCATTTATCATCACCGTGTTGCGGGGCTTCAGCTAGCCGGAGCATGCAAGGGGCAGCCTGGAAGAGGCACGGGAAGTGGGAACAGCCACTCTCCCCAAGCAAGCCTCACTGCGCTCTCCGAGAAGGCTGTGGCATGCCATACCACCGCAGGAGACTCACCCACCGCAGCGTATATAGTCTGAACAATATGTAAGTAAAGCAAGCACAAAGAACAAAGCTCAAAGTTTGGCTCCATGTTTTCATTTATTTGAAAAGGCACAGTCCTTTGTACTTCAGCTTGTTTTCCACATTTCATTAGAAGTATTTAGAATATACTTAGAGGTAGAAGAAATTTATCCAGTACAGGACTAAAATGTGAGGTTTTCAGTAGTGAGTGCCATGATGGGGCAGGGGCAGGACAGTGAGGGGATCAGGACAGTCAGGGGATCAGGCCCAGCCAGTAAGGGTTTATGAAAGGCAGGTCCTGCTTGACCAACGTAGCAGATGAAGGAAAGGCTGTTGATGTTTAATATTTTTACCGATGATCTGGATCAGAGGATCAAGTGCACCCTCAGTCACTTTGCAGAGAACACCAGGGTGGGCAGGAGTGCTCATCTGATGGAAGGCAGGAAGGCCCTACAGAGGGATCTGGAAAGGCTGCATCCATGGGCTGAGGACAACTGCATGAGGTTCAACAGGACTGGGGAAAAACTGCTACAAAGATTTTTGGTAGAAAAGGACCTGGGCGTGCTGATCAACAGCAGCTGAACATGAGCCCAGGTATGCCCAGGTGGCCAAGAAGCCAATGCACCTGGCTTGTATCCGTGGTCAGCTCTCTGTACTCAGCACTGGTGAGGCCACACCTTGAATTCTGTATTCAGTTTTGGGCTCCTCACTTCAAAAAGGACATTGAGGGCCTGGAGCATGTCCAGAGAAGGGAACAAAGCTGGGGAAGGCTCTGGAGCACAAGTCTGGTGAGGAGCAGCTGAGGAACTGGGGGGGGTCATCCTCGATAAAAAGAGGCTCGGAGGGGAGGCTTATCATTCTCTGCAGCTCCCTGGAAGGAGGGTTTAGCCAGGTGGGGGGTTGGGCTCTTCTCCCACATAACAAGCAACAAGATACAGGGAAATGGCTTCTAATTACGCCGGGGAACGTCTAAATTGGATATTAGGAAAAATTTCTTCACAAAAATGGTTATCAAGTATTGGAACAGGCTTCCCAGGAAAGTGCTGGAGCCACCATCCTGGATGTATTTAGATGTGTAGATGTGGCACTGAGGGACATGTTTAAGTGGTGGCCTTGGCAGTGCTGGGTTGATGGTTGGACTCAATGATCTTAAAGATCTTTTCCAACCTGAAGACACCTATGAGTCTACAACAATATATTTGCCTACCTATCTTAGCAGTTTGACAGCATCTTAGTCCTAAAAGCAACTTAAATCTCTACTCTCAGCTATTTCAAAGAAAGTGTTCCAATTATGAATATTAAAAACAGAATCTCTTTTTAATTCTCGGAAGATGATCTTGGAGTCTTTGGATTTTGCTTGTAGCACAGCCAAACAGAAAAGCAAAAAAAGTAAAAGGTCACTGATTTTTTTTTTCCCTCTACAACTATGAAACTAGCAAGAATAATTTATTTCTTTTTGGCAAGATGACACTATTCTAGAAAGAAAATCTTCAAAACATAGTCTGAATTTCAGGAAAGCAGACCAGTGAAAAAGACCATGCCCAAAAACTTTACAAGTGCAGAAGATTCACACAGCTTTACAAGCAGGCCACATAGCACAGTGACTGAACCCAAGCCAGAGCAGCAGAAAATTAAATTAAACAGAAAAAAATCCCTCTCTTATCTTCTCGTCAGAGAAGCTTCTGACTAAAGATCTCATTCTTGACAACAGCTAGGAAAGAGCTGTATTTTTCTTCTACCACTTATCCCCAAATTCCTTCAAAAAAACAACACTCTTTCCTTTCGTCAGGACTTGGTGAGGTTCCAGGTGCCCTTCTGCTCCTGTGTCCCTTATGAAGTCGTGAAACTATTTAAGAGACAGCAGTGCTGTTGGGAAAATGAAATACAATCCTCTCGAGCAACAGCCATTAAGGTTGCCTACACTTTTATTTTTAAGCATCTGCTTCTCTGTGAATCAAGCAATCATAAAAAGCATGAGCAAAACTTCCTGATAATTTTGGACACCTCTTCAGAGATTTGTAATATTATTCTTCTACTCACAAAGTTACCCCATGCTCCTCAGGGACTGACATTACACAGTGTAAGAGAATGTAGCAGCTCAAGAAAGATTAAGTACTGAGAACCAAAGAGGGCTCGTGCAAGAACATCATATAATGTTCTGTAAACACTGCTCTAAATTCAGAAAAACTCAATTACAAGTTCTCTTCTTTGGAGGAAAATTAGAAAAATATTTCATCTTTTCCAACAGGACAACTAAGCCTTCATCTCTTTGTCTCCTTCAAGAATAAACAAGGTGTTTGCTGGTCAGAGAAAGGTTTAAATTTTTACTGTGGTCTATTTTTAAATTTTTTATTTGTGGTCCCTCTACAAGTGATTTTAAGATATACAATCACTAGTCGACTGGCACTAACTCCATTTAAAAACAATGCTTAAAGGACTGCCTTACAAAACTGAAATCCAAAAATTCTTTCTGGGAAGCATACAGGATACTGATCATTAGAAACCATCCCAAGCTGTGCTGAATCACAGAATCATTTAGGCTGGAAAAGACCTCCAACATCATTGAGTCCAACTTCTGGCCGATCACCACCTTGCCAACCAAACCATGGAACTAAGAGCCACGGCCAGTTATTTCTTGAACATCTCCAGGTATGGTAACTCCACCAACCTGGGCAGTCCATTCTCATGTTTAACAACTCTTTTAATGAAGAAATTCTTCATGATGTCCAACCTGAACCTCCTCTGGTGCAGCTTGAGGCTTTGTTCTCTTGTCCTTGCCTAAGAGAAGAGAGCCTAAACTAGAAAGAGCTTCAAGAGTTCCCGTATTACATAAGCAGAAATACACATAATGATGCATATTCTGGGCATGTATCCTTCAAAGTTTTTCCTTGCAAACAAGAAGATGGACCCTCACAGGAAAATTCTCACCCATTGTAGTAGAAACTAGACTTTATTTACCTATAAAGATAAATAACTTATCTTGTTTTCAAATTTACTGTCAGCATCTCACATTTGCTGGAAAGATATGGTTCAGATTTTGGAATCTCTGGTGCTAGAAGACAGCTGTCAAAAAAAACAGAGAACCTAAAAAAGTCTATCCTGCCTTTTAAATGGGAGATCTTTATTGTAGTTTCCAGAGTGGACACAACCTTTAATCAAAATAGCACCACAGTACCATGTTTGTGGAAAAATCATAGAATCATAGAATATACTAAGTTGGAAGAGATCCATGAGGATCATTGAGTCCAACTCCTGGCCCTGCACAGGACACTGCAACAGTCCCACCATGTGCCTGAGAGTGTTGTCCAACACCCTGAGAGCATTGTCCACACACTCTGTCAGGCTTAGTGCTGTGACCACTTCCTTGGGAGCCTGTTCCAGTTCCACCACCCTCTCAGTTAAGAACCTTTCTCCAACCTAACTCAGCTTCAGATTGTTCCCTCAGATCCTATCTCTGGTCACCACAGGGAAGAGATCTGGGTCTGCCTCTCCCTCTCACGTTGAAGACCACAAATGAGGTCTCCCCTCTGTCTCCTCCATGCTGAACAGACCAAGTGGCCTCAGCCACTCCTTGTATGGATTCCTGTCCTGACCCTTCACCATTCTCATGACCCTCCTTTGGACACTCTCTAATATCTTAACATCTTTCTTATATTGTGGCACCCAAAACTGCCCCCAGGACTTGAGGTGAGGCCACTCCAGTGCAGAGCAGAGCGGGACAATCCCCTCCCTTTCCTGGCTGGCAATGCTGTGTCCGATGCCCCCCAGGACATGGTTGGCCCTCCTGTCTGCCAGGACACTGCTGACTCATGTTCAACTAGCCATGGACCAGGACCCCCAGGTCCCTTTCCACAGTGTTGGAAACTACCATTTTTCAGGACAAAGGCACTGCCACATAGACTTTCACCTCCCATTGTTTGCCAACACTTGGAGCACAGTGTAGAAACACGTATTGACCACTGAGAATTAGAGGTATTCTATTAAGACCGAAATAAAGATGCAATAGTCCTACTAGAAAATAAAGATATAGAATGGGTATGTTAATCACAGCTATATTTTCCAGAATCGCTATTAATGTCCACATAAGCCCAACACGCCCCGGCCATGTGCCCTGGGAGCCCAGAAACCCCCCGTGTGCTGGGCTGCATCCAAAGCCCCGTGGGCAGCAGGGCAGGGAGGGGATTCTGCCCCTCTGCCCCGCTCTGCTGAGACCCCACCTGCAGTGCTGCATCCAGCTCTGGGGTCCCAGCACAGGAAGGACATGGACCTGTTGGAGCCAGTCCAGAGGAGGCCACCAAGGTGATGAGAGGGATGTAGCAGTTCTGCTATGAGGAAAGGCTGAGAGAATTGGGGTTTGTCAGCCCAGAGAAAAGAAGGTTCCAGGAAGACATTAGAACCCCTTACAGTACCCGAAGGGAGCCTACAAAAAGGCTGGAGAGAGGGACTTTTTACAACGGCACATAGTAGAAGAGGGAGAATAGTTTTAAGTTAAAAGTAGATAGATTTAGATTAGATATTAGGAAGAAATTCTTTACTGTGAGTGTGGTAAGGTCCTGGCACAGGTCTCCCAGAGAAGCTGTGGATGCCCCATCCCCGGAAGTGTTCAAGGCCAGGTTGGATGGAGCTCTGAGCAACCTGGTCCAGTGGAAGGTGTCCCTGTCCCTGGCAGGAGGGTTGGAATGAGATGGTCTTTAAGGTCTCTCCCAACCCAAATCCTTCTGATTCTCTGACGATTCAATGATTGCTAACATAACTTGCTCCACTACTTCTCTCTATTTCCAATTACCCAGAATTACGAAAACGGATTTTTAGAATTGCACATAAAAAACCAGTAGGAAGAGTTTTGCCAATTGTTCCAACCTAAAAACTGATGATGAGAGATTTGTTTGTCTTCCTTAAAGCAAGTTAACATGACTGTATTCCTGAATTTTGGTAATCACCAAAATCTTGGTAATCACCATTACCAGATCTAATCATTATTAGGACTAAATTCATAAAGCATTCCACCTTTATTTATAGATACTTTTCTAGATTAAACTCAGTTTACTCTTCTCTAGCATATGATTTTTATATCTACCATCTGACATTTTCTGACATTCAGAATTATTATACGTGTTAAATACTGAACTTCAGGTGGAATAGAAGCATAAACACCATTGATTCCTCTTCAGTTGGAACACTGTGAAAGACTGTCCAGTTTCTGATTAATGGAAAAGACTGTCCAGTTTCTGATTAATGGAAAAGACTACTTAATACTGAAAAATCAAAAGGCAAGGCTAAACAAGGCTATTCTACTATCTTTAGTTTACTAGATAAAGTGCAATAAAGAAAAATGGTGTTTATTTATTCAACCTTCACACAGAGATTGAATGAATGTTTGCCATACTCTGGAGCCACATGTTTCAAATTCAAGCAGACTCTGAATATTTCTCTCTTCTTCTCACTTAAAATGTTCTAATTACCAAATAATGTAACAATACTTAGATATTCTCTGTATATTGAAGTGATAAAGGTGAATTCCACATAGGAAAAATGTGATTGTCTGCTCCACCAAGAGTTAAATATCAAGAAGGAGCAAAACCCAGGAATCTGAGAATCCCAAAAATAATTCCAAAACAAAAAGTAATTTTTCTTAAACAATACTAATATTTTCTACCCTCATGTTGTAGACAATTACTTGTAAATTCTTGCTACGGCTGATAATAGTCAAAAACATATCTGACTCAGATATTGAGTGACTTACTTTTTCTGTTTTCAAGCAAGTTGTTTAAAGATCTGCCTTGTGTCTTATATATTTAATCCTAATTCTTTGTAAGCACTTGAAAAAGAAAAAATTGTTGCTCATACATTAAACAATGAACCCTAAGATCAGTTTGAAGCAGAACAGAATATGACAAGATTTGAGATACTTTAGGGTTCTTTTCTCCTAGATTTGTATACATAATGTCAGCTATAATTTTTCAGGTCTCTTTTAACTCTGTTGCATTGCTAAAAGAACTGCAGCTGCTCTTTATTTATTTTTATCTTTTTTTTTTTCCCTGTTCATAATATACAGTCTGTCTGGCTCATTTTCAAGCTATTGAAATACTTTAATTCTAAAAAAAGTACAATAGACCATAACCACTTGCGTGCTTATGCTTAGGAAACCTCCCTCCCTCCTCTCCTCAATCTTCTCTGAATATCTGGAGTCTAGAAACAGAACTAGAAATTCAAGTGTATGTCTTAAAGCAACAAGTTTGTTTTGTGTGGTTATAGCTGTTCCCTTCTGAGATTAAAATGCTGTACAAAACAAGTAGTTCTGGTGGTAGTACTTCTGGAACTATGAAATGCAGACATTTACAGAAAGCATGACACTGACACGAAACCATCTAACTCAAGTTTTATAAACTTAATGCCTGTTCAGTTTCAGCTCCAAAGACAGCTGTCAGTGCATTGAATTTATCCAAAAGTACACCTCAATGAACTTTCTTCAGGTCAGGGAAAAGAAGTTTGTGGTGGAGAAATTATATTAAAAGTTGCCTTGTAGAGTTTATTAGTAGTGCTTATTTTAGAGACTCATTGTCTTTCCTAATGTTATTTTATGTACGGCTGTTAGAACCTGATATACTTCAATGAACCATTGAAGAAAAATCCAGATGGTCAAATTTTAAAAATCATGGTCAGATTTTACATTGGTCACAAATTTTTTAGACTGCTACTGCAAGGCCCCTTAGTGTCCTCCCATAAAGTCACATTATTTAAAAAAATATTTTCTTCTTTTTTTTATACCACAAGTATTTTCCTTCCTGCAGTGAAATGAACACTAATTAAAAAAGCAAGGCTATTTTATGTGTTACATTATGTGAGCCCGTAAAGCCAGGAAGGAGCAAAGCAAACTCTCTGTTTGGAGTGCAGAAAGAAACAGAAACCTGTGCCGAGTCAGGATGTTAAATGAGGAAATCACTTTAACTGCTTTATGTTAAGAAGTTATGCCAACAGCACTGGCTGTGAGATTGCCTGTAAAATCTGAGCAACACTATTTGCTTTAAATGCATATGAATATTTTTGATTTCATACCTGAGTGGCAAATGCATGATTTATCAAATGATCTAGCACTGAAAGGCTCCTCAACAAAGAGGGGATGTTGCACGAACAATGCTGTCTTTGCTACAACATGTTATACCACTATTTAACTTTAATAATAAAAACAATGTTACTTTGAGAGGGGGATAGAAGCATAACAAGAGGCTACCTCTCTGTCTTTTATTGAAAGTAATTTCAAAAGATATTGGCAATGAAGCAAGTATTCAAGCTGTATATACTCAGTATCCACCAGACTTCAAGAACTGCAGTGGGAATTAAATATCCGTGATTCACCTAAGCAGCATCCCCACTATAGATCAGCCCTCAAAGAGCAGGTCCAACAATTATTCAGAGTCCTGAGCATACCTATGTTTGCTTTCAGGTAAAAAACCAGCCGTGACTGGAAGGGCCTGAGGCCCTTCTTGCATCCTCACGTCTGGGAGGCCGTACTTTGCTCACATGATTCCTTTCCAAGAGTTCTCAGAAGACAAGTTATAGATCCCTGGTTGAACTCCTGCACAAAGGCAAGACACTTTATACTCATGGCAGTATAACCGTTGCAGATCGATTAAGCAGAAGCATCTAATTAACAGCACAAGATCAAATTATTCTGAGAAACCTTGGTTCATCTCAGCCCTAACCTCTCATCTGAAATTCTGTAGTTCTGAAAACTCAAACCCCAGTTGATGTTTGATCTTCAAGCCCATGAATCCAGAAATGAGGCCCATAACTCTGCTGCAGGTTCTAAAGAGGACCAAGTAACTACTGTTAATCTTAGGAACGCAGCAATCACAAACAAGCACTCAGAATACTTATTTGAATGAGTAACAGAATTGTGCTTTTATTTCTAAAATCTTGGCCTTGTCACATGTAAAATGTGGCTTAAATGTTAAATACCTTAAGACTTCAAAACCTTAAAGCATAATTATTTCTTAGTTAGTAATTAATGCCTTCCACAGTGGTAGCTGTGGATTCAGTAATGGCAGTTACAAGGAAAATACAGTCCTGAACATCAAAGCCCCAAAGCCATAGTTAAAATGTGGCTTCTTTGCTCCCTAGGGCAGGAAAAGGGACTTTGGGAGACAGCCAAGCTGTGAAAGGTGGAACACTGTCAGCAGCCACAATGGCTGGAAAGCCAGGAATACCAACTCTATGTACTGCATGTGGCACAGCTTGGTTTGCTCTTGTGTTTTGGTTGGTTGGTCTTTTCTTGTTTGTGATAGTTGGAATGGCCGATACTCATCTATGAAGTACTTTGGTTCTGGTGAACTGGCTTTTGCCCAGGTAACCTCATCTTGGCAGAGAATCCCAAACCTGCCCTGGACATAGGTTTTTGAGTTGCAAACCCTTCCCCTGTAAGTTCCATGAGAACAGAGGAGAACTGGACAGACAGCCCTCCTCCCTCCAAACAGAGAAGATGGGAAGGAACACCAGGAGATGAGATTTATCAAGGTTTTCCTCACAGGGAACTAAGGAGTCTGGACATTCTAAAGAACATCTAAGGAGCCTGCCCCAAGTCTGGTGACAAAAAACATGTCTGGAAATCACCCATGCATTCTAGGATTGTCTCATTCACATTTTAGGCAGAAAACTGTGAGTTAGATTGAAAGTAATTTATTAATTCTGAAGTTATCACTCTGTGAAGACTGGGCAAGAGGCTTGGCTATGAATTGATGTAGGTCTGCTTAAGCCCATGGAGCTAATCTCTGTGTTTTTGTACTACACTGACAGAGCTTCTCAATGATTTTTTTTTTCACCATATTTAAAGTAAACAATGGGCTGAAATGAACAACTCTTATCTTCAGATGTTTATCTGGAATTACTGCCCTACAGCATGCAGGCAACTCTCTTAGGCAAGTAAGTCCTTTCATTTCTATCTGTGTGTTAAATTCAGAAGAATCAAGTGTTTATTCATAAACCACAGACAAGATCTGGACAAAAAACCCCCAACATTACTTCAACTGCAATGAACAATGTGCTGGATATTTACAGATACTTATTAGCAAGAAAACAGAGAATGCTAGCTCTGCTAATATTGCTTTTCAGCATAGCTTTAGAATAACGATTTTTTTTAAAAGATAAGTTTGATCTGTAATTCAAATCACACTGTATCTTTGATTTGCTACCGCCTCCTCCCCTCACACTCTCTTTCCTCCTCCCTCCCCCCAAAAAGCTTTATATAGAGTGGGTGGAAAGCAAAGTAGGGATCTATGCAGACACTATCCATCACATTTCTGTCTTAATTGAATGACACCAGAATGAGATCGATAAAATGTAACAAGAGACAGCTTTGCATTTCCACACTCACTTATTCTCCCTCTCTATTACTGCCAGCCATCACCGTGACCAGAAAGCCTAAGTATTGAGTCTGAACGTTACTGCCAAGCAAGCTGTTAGTATATGAATAAACTTGTCAGGAAAACAATAAAACTTACAATACTGGGAAAGGCCAAAATGTCAAAAGGCTGCTGCAAGCAGCATCAAATATGCTGCTTTTAAAGCTGAACTATAGAAACATATGAAGGGTTTCTAAATAACATGGGCACTGGCAATTCTTCAGATATTATTCCCCTCATTCCCTCAAGACATGTCTGTGTGCGTGTGTGACCGTCTGACATGCAGTTGTCGTGACCTCTTGGCGCAAATCTGCAATTTCAACAATAAACCCACACCAGCTGTGATTTCCCTATGTTCAAGGATTCTGAGATCTCCAATGCATTATTGATAACCTCGTTGCTGTGCTAAAAGCAGAGACTAACGCACTCATAATCCCAGACTTTTCCTGAAAAGCTCCAGCTTCACATGCCAATCGATCATGAGAAATAAAATGAAAAAAGCTCATTTCAAAACCAGGCTACACTTTGAGTATTGCATCCATTTCAGTATGCATGCTAAGTAAAAATTTAAGCTTTTTTCAAACTCCTCTTTTTTTCCTAACCTTCAGTTATGATGATGTTTTACTCCTGATATTGTAAGGGTAATGCTAGATTATCAGGAGCATAATTCAGATGTCAGCTCTGGAGTCACGTTTATATTTAAAGTCTACATTGCTTTTGTAGCTAAACTCCCCAAGCAAAAACAGGTATTCAGCTAACTAGCAAATGAAGCAGCTAACGGTATTAAAAAAAAAACCACAACAAAAAAAGGAACAAGCTGCATCAAGCGAATACAGTAAAAAAAAAAGACTTATAAAGACAGGAAGAGGAAAGAGTTAACAATAGTAAAACTGCACAGGATACAGCTTTAGTTATGCATAATTAGAAAGCTCCTAGAATCAGAAAACACAAGTATCACCAATTTTCTGGTCTCAGTTTAGTACATACAGAAATGCTCAGACATTGCATCACAGGAAATGTTCTCTTCATGTTTCAAGACAGAGTGTCATATTTCAACTTGAAACACAATTAGATACTAAAACAATTGCTATACAAGTACAAGCACTTCTGCCAGGCATTATTAAAATCCAGCTGATGAGACACTTGGCCTCTTAACTTCAATACATAATTCTTCATGCCTGGTTGACTATGTTGCATTGTTTCTTCATTATTACGTGCATGCTCAGTCTTTTTTTTTTTCCCTATCTTTTCTTCATGTACCAGTGATCAAATATGACTTGGCTGGAGGTAGGAGACTGAGACAGTCGTGACTTCTCAAAGTAGAGAGATTCCTCAAGTCATCCCTATTTGACAGATTTAAGCACGTAACAATTTAGTTTCAATTACTTTTTTTTTTAGAAAGTATATTTACACAGCAGACCCAAAAGGAACTAATTGTCAATAATATACCCAATTTAAAGCAAAATTACATTAATGATCACTAAATAGGTGGCATTATTAAAAGTATACTGAAAAAAAGTCTACATACTTCTTATCTTTCAGAACAGTGTCTAAACCTGGATTATCAACAGAAAAATTAAAATAAAAGAAATTTTTTAATTTGATGATGGTCCCGTAAGGTTGCACTCACCCAGACTGACCAGGACTTGTTAAGATTAATATATTTTCCTTAAAAATTACTGCTGAAAAGCCAAAAATAATTAAGATATCATTGAAAACTTCCAATCACACAAATCAGGGATGAAATATCTTACACATAGAGCAGATAATGCCTTATTAGGATATGCCCAATATTAAATACTAGACATCAAAATCATAGAATTTGTCAGAAAAGCTGGCAACATTCACTGAAGGGAAGTAAGCTGGAAAGTCCTAATGCCACAGTTTCATGAAAGTAAAAATATCACAACTTCAGAGTGCCTACACAGTCAGTGAGAAAAAAAAATGGCTACTCTAAAAGGGAAAATCAAAAGAAGGATGCACAGACTCTCTTGGAAAAAGCCCAGATTAGGTACTCAATTCAGGTAACTGAAGCAGGATGATGTGGTTGCCCCCATGGAGCACTTGCATTGCTGTGAAGAGCAAACAGACCTGACAGCACATATTTTACCCTGGTGCCCACTCTATGAAGCCAGGGAAAACATAAAATTTTCCATGTACAAAAGGGGCACTGCAAACTGAGTGCTGAGGGCAGTAGGCTTCTTTTCCTCCTCTTCCCTTGCTTCTATCAGTGGGCAAGAACCATAGACAAAAGCTGAAGAAACACACCAAGTAGAAACTAGACACTATTTATGACAAGTGCAATATGAATTTCTCAAGATAGCTCCTAAGGATGCCAAAAGAAATGGAAGGCAATTCTAAGGAAATTCTAATTTACTTCATTTTTAAGTTACGTTTAGAAGGTTTGGGATTTCCAAGAACATTTGCAAATTTCACAGGTTTCCATATGAAGACAGAGCCTTCTCCTCAACCAGTTCCATCCACATGGTAAATTTTTCAGTGGTTTACAATAAAATGTTTCATCAACTGAATCTGTATTTTATCACAACTCATAAACAAACATAAATTTAATCCCTCATCAACATCAATTTACAGAAGTGTCATTTTGCTTTCTAGTAACCTACATAAATGCATTCAGCTATCACTCAAAGGTCATCTTTGTCACGAAGACTATCCTTCTCTTCAAAGAGCTATCCCTTCCTTTCCATTGGTTTTTACTATGGTTAGTTCAGCAAAGCAGCATAAATGGCTGCTCAGATGGCAGCCTAAGACATTACTTCAGGCACTGACAAGTGAATGCTGTGGGCAGATTCTCTGGCAAGATTAAATTCACAGTTTAATACTACAGACTGCCACTGTTCTGCCTAATTCTAGTGATTCTAATTATTCTTTTCCTTTTGTTTACTTGTGAGGAGAAGTCATACTGTTTACCTGAGGTTAACTTACTATCTATGATGAAACTCAAAATACCTCAGTTTAGGACATAAAGTCTCTGTGTAGGCACTGCAAGGGAATACCTATTTCCCTCCAGAGGTCAAACTCAGAGCACACAAACATAGAAGTTTGAAGTCCAGCAATACCATCTTCTTCACATTCAAGCAAAACTAAATGTAAATTTTCTCTCTCCTTTTTCTCAAAACTTCTTTTTGAGGGGAACACATTTTTAAAAATCACATCAAAAAGAAGTAACAATTTTTTTATAAAATCACAATTTTGAAAACTTTCTGAGTATACCTGAGACTAAAGATAAAGATAACTTTGTCAACAATCATAGGGACAATATTTTACCCTTGGTGCAGACCTCTACCAGTGAAAGATACCATTCTCTCAGTTTAGGAATACAAGATTAGACAGCAGAGAAATATGTATAATTTGTGGAACTATAAAAGCTTAGAGACTATTTCCTCCTATATTTTGAAAACCTTTTGGCTTTTAATAATTTTTACTGATTTATTCTTATAAGGCCACTAGAAGTCCTTTTTAACAGTCATTTTGATATTTAGCTTCACTACTCTACTTTAGCATATGATGTTAAAAATATCAAATTTTGTGACATATATTCATTACTTTTCTTTTAAATTCTTAGAAAACAAACAAAAACCACACACAATCTGTTTTTTCCGTAGTTCTTGCATAAAAAACTAGAAGCGGCTTTCATTTACTGCATCTATTCTAGACTTTAAAGTATTTACGTATCATTAAAATAATTTAGTTTGGAGAAACATGGATAAATACTGCTCTGTAACAAATACCAGTTACATCAACAGGTGGAAAATACGATGAAAAATTCTGTGGTATTATTCTAGTCCACTGAAAAAGAACCTTTTTTGTCGAACGCACTCTAAAATAGCAGGAGAGAGGTAAGGGGGTTTTAACTGGTAAAACAAAGCAAAGTCCAGATTTCATAAAGTAACTGCTGGGTAAGTTGCTAAGAAGTACTTTGATATGAAAAGCTATTGTTTTACCACATGAATCAATTAACACATTATGTTACTAACGTTTCTTTCATATCAAAATGACTTCAAGTTCTTGAGAAAATAACATTTATATTCATTCAGGAAAAATCATACCAGAAATGTGTTTGTTATCACATTTCTATAAATCATGCCAGAAATCTGTTTGTTGTCACATTTCTATAAGGCAATTATTGCATACACTGAAGAAAAAAGTTTAGCCCAACACATTACCACTAAGAATGTTTATGGAGAAGGAGAAATACAGAAGAAGCTTGAACTTAATAATGTAGAGCCATTAATTAGCATCAAATGAAAGAAAAGCAATAAAGCAATTTTGTCACCAATTACTGACAATTTGCCTAAGTACGATCATTAATTTTGTATAATATAAACCCATAAAATTAAGGGACCAAAACTATTTGAATCAATATCTCTTGCTAATCTCTCCCCACTAATTTAAATACTTTCAAGAGTATCAAATTGTTGGAAACTTTTAAATGCCGTAAGAGAAATGGAAAAACATGTGGTTATGATCTCCTATCTAAAAGTTACTGGCTTTTGCTTTGGGGCTATTTTCCTTTTCTTTTGTGGCTGAAAATAAGGAAAACTAGGGCAATTAATATTGTGACTCTTTGGAATTAACACAGTCAAAACATTTGGGTTTTTACAGTTTTCCTACTGTTTTAGGGAGTTTTCATAAAAGGAAGCCTGTTTAGGAGCGCTAGAAATATCAATGTTTAATAGTTTGATTAAGGAATCTCCAGTATTTACTGAAACTATTAACAATGTACTGACACAATATTAACATCAGGCGGTGACAGGGAGTATGAATTATATCCTTGCACTGGGATATGTTCCTAGCCTTTCACACCTCCAGCCTCAAAAAAAAAAAGTCAAAACCACCAGCAAAGCCCCGTCTTCCACCCCCCGGCTCTGCTGCCCAGCAGAATTCCCGGCAGGCAGCATCACGCACTGCCTGCCATTGGAGGAAAGCGATGGCCCTGCAGATGTGGCCACAGCAGCCTCGCCTCACGTCCTCCCTCTGCCTTCATAGCACAAGGTCACCCAGCGGCACACAACATTTAATCAGTACAGCTACTCAGGGCAGCCTCCCGAGTGCTGCCACACACAAGCACCCTGCGCCACTGACCCTCTGCACGGCTCTAAACACCAAACACAGGTGATGTGTCCTCAAGACAAAGTTCTGCAGAACTCTCCTATGGCTGGGGATGACTTTTGTTGACGAACGTACTTTCTGGACTCCCTCTTTCCTCAGCACTTGCCTGCGTCCTCTCTCCAGGAAAGCAAAGCAACCTTTTGATAAATATCGATAGGTATTCGGGAAAGAAAATACACTCGGAACGTCTCTGTGTCTCCCAAAAAGACCCACTGAGGAAACTTACAGTTTAATCAACATCCATATCAAATTCATAAACCTCGGGTGCTAGAGTACAAATAAACACTCTAAAGGGTTTTAGCTGCAAGGAGATAAGATCTCTCCCTGGGGAGACGTCTAGAAACTGCTCCATTGCCTTTGTGCAGACTACTGGAATGTGCTTGCTTTTCATTTCGGTCTTTGTGTCTGGCACTCAGGCCTCACAGGCAGTGTCTTAAGCCATGCAGGGTCAGGGCAAACAGAGAACTGCATTCATGGACAGATCAAGTTTATGTGAGAATCTGCTCCTCCTGTGCCCTCAATTTCCATTTGAATTGTTAATAAAATCTCAGCCTGAAAGCACATGATCCCATCAGTGGGGAAG
This sequence comes from Rhagologus leucostigma, assembly GCA_013397725.1. Lineage (NCBI taxonomy): Eukaryota > Metazoa > Chordata > Aves > Passeriformes > Rhagologus > Rhagologus leucostigma. The sequence goes on along the minus strand of VZTD01000985.1, from coordinate 569,001 downwards.
TCATGCAGAGAATCCTCTAGCTCAGAAAAACAAAATTTCTTTATCTTTTTCATCCTCCTCCTAAATTCGTGGGAATTATGCCATGTAACCCCCCTCCCCCAGCACAACACCTGATTGCCAGCCCACAGTTTGCACTAAAAAGCAGTGGGAGAAAGAAGGGAAGAGAAAGAAGGGAAAAGGATGCACAAGCAATGCTCAGCAAAATCACAGCCACAATAATTGCACCTTCGTAGCAATTTAAAGACTCCCAGACACCTTCAGGCAAAAGGAAACACAAATATTTCAAATTTTAAGTTAATTTCCAACAGCTGATAACACCAGCTGCAAGACTTTCCCACAGCTTTATGACACTGCATGAACTACAGGGCCACAGATAGAATAAAAGGTCACACATAAAGGAAAGAACAGAGCCATACCCCAATTAACTTGGTCTCCCCATGCAAAAATTGTACAGGAACAAGAGCCGATATTTGCTGCGGGCACCAGACATGCATGTCCTAACCTTGCCACGGTCTAACTGGGCCTCTTGTTTCTTCTGCCTTTGCTCCTTGCAAACTGGTTTAATATTGAACGCTTTTCAGAGGGATGGGCTGATGAACAAAAACCTGAATTTCCTGCTTGCCCTTTAAGGTGGGTTAAAGGGGGTTCTAGTAATCAATTAAAGAACAAAAAGCAAAAGAGACACTAAAGATTTTACAAACTAGATGTCATAAAGTTTGCATGCTGTTTTCTAATCAAAACACTCCCTTTACTTCTTCCTCAAAACTGTTTTCATTTCTTTTGGAGGTACAAGATATAATAGAGTACTAAAGTAAAATCTGTGAGAGATGCAGTGACACAGAGATTGACGCAGTTTTCACTTGCTCTTTAGAGCAGCACATCAGCCCCAGAAAAACAATAACTGCACTAAATATACAATGGAATTTAAAATCTTGTGGTTCTGAGTTTTGCATGCTCCCAACCCTGGCCTCCACTCCCTCATTTTCCTCACACTCATTTGGGAAGATATTTCTGTTTGCCGTAATCAGTGGAATAAGGAAAGTTTTAAGGCTGAAGCTGAGTCTCTGGGACCAATCCTGCTCATCATTTCACTCACCAAGGCTTCCTTTTCTGCCTGGCAACCACAAACAACTTGATCCTTGCAGTAGGTACAAACTCCTGGAAAAGCAGATTAGACCTTTGCTTGCCTCTGAACAGTGCTAGTCTGAATCATTACTGCATATTATTAATCAAAGAATATCATTATTGTGGCAGTATCTCATACTCAAAAGCTGATTTAAAGTAATTCAGGTATTTCAAGGTTCTGTAGGCCTGGGGGTCTACTGGTTCAGACTGAGTGCTCTCACAAAACCAGAATCCATCATCTGTAATATTCCTACCAATAAAAGATATATCACAGCAGGTGTTGAGGATGGACATTGCTATTACATGATGAAACTGGTTTTGCTCCAGTCTAGATTTTAGGCATTTTTAGCTAGGGCTGGTAGAATTGCTCCTTAGGAAATGCAGCCAATGGATAGAGCTCTTAAATCTGTTCACCAGGTGTCTGCAAATAGGTCACAGGTGTTATTAATTACTTCGTTAGCCACAAGTCCTTGAGCAGTGTATGCAAACAAATTTGACCCCGTGACACAATTTTTAACTGACCGATAGGAACAATCACTATTCGTTATTCGCAATGTGTGGCTGGTCACTTAAAGCACAAAACTGTGCTCTTTTCCTGGCTGGGGAGAAAAGAAGGCCTTTTCTGTTTGTTAATTCTCCACAAATGCTTGCAACTGCCTCAGGAGTCAGCTAAAATGCTTTGCTCAAATCGGACTTTCTAGCAAATACTTGTTGCAGTTTATTTTTTTCCCCACACAGTCTCGTGGCTGGTGAGTGTGGCTATGACATCAAGCTGTGAATCCCTGGAGAGCTGCAGAGGGAACAGACGATGAGCTTCCTTAAACCAATATATGCACACTCACAGAATACACCAAATGCCATGTGGAATTTACAATTTCAACACATCATCTACCCATGTGACAGGATGTTTACAGGCTTTCTTGTGGGAGTGACAGCTTCCTTTTTTACCCGAGTATAAAGTGAGAGAACTTCCCTTCTGGTATTTTTTTGTACAGTCACCCTCTCCTCACTCAAATACTTCCTTAAAACTTCCTTTCTCTTTGATAGTTTATTGATGCTCGCTCATATTTTATGGGTACAGTGAAAGCTGTCATATCAGCTTTCCAAATACTAAATACAACAACTCAGAGCAACTTCAGAGCAGAAGAATGTCCTTTCATTAAATACAGACCAAAACTGCAATTCAGTGCACATGTGGGTACAAGGAGGAGGAGAACATCCCAGCAGGAAGTTGCATAAAAATTATGCATCATTTATATACAATTCAGAGCTAAAATCTGTTGTCTTTATCAAATTTGAAATAACAAATTTGACAGTTCTAATAGGCTTTTGCCATAAAATGAAGCTAAGAGGAAAGGTGAAGACAAGAAATGGCAGAAAATTAACCTCATCCTATAAAAAGAAGGCAGGTGGACTACAATGCAGGCTCCCCAAAGCAATCTGTTCAAATTCTCACTTATTTTCTCCAAGGAGATTAAAGTATCCATCGTGCATGGGGAATCATGAAAAATTTTTCACAGTAAAATTAACAGTAGTTAATTCAGCAAGTTAACTCACACCTTGAAAGTTTTAGTTAAATGACTTAACTAAACAGCAAGCTTTTTCCAATATCTTCCTATTTCCTACATTACCTTACATGTACATGCTCTAGGTACAGGAGGTATTCCCTACATGACCGTCTATGAACTTAAAAAGTTCTTAAATACTGAGGTGGGTTGGTTCCTTATTTTTTTTAATGTAAGAGAACACTCTAAATGTCTATATTAATAATGTACTAGAATTAAATTATTAGTGTTAATAGATTTATTTTTACAGGAGTTTGATATCAGTATCAAAGGAATTAACTTTGGTACTTCATAAATCATCAAAGTGTATTCTATAAAATAGTGAGATTTACAATGGGTACACCCCAATAAAACATCAACAAAATATGGCTTATCCACTCATTTTAAATAATGTACTTGTAATATTCCAATAATGTTCTCTAAAATTAACATTGACTGCTATTTTGTCAGCTAATAAGCTGATAAACAAAACACATCCCTTCTTAAGGAGCAGAATGTAACCAAAGCACACAGTCAACAGACTTTGTCTTTCAACAAAATCTAAATCATTAAAAAATACACACAGAAACAACAATCCTACTTAACTCCTCTCTTCTTAAAACACACTTTTTTCCTGTCTTGAGTGTATACAGAAGTAAATTAGACTTTACATGAAGTGGGTGTGAATTTTCATGAGTTTTAGAAAGCTGATAATTTGGCAGCAACAAAGCCAATCTCGGTCACTGTGGCCCATTTTGGACTTGTCCTTCCATGGTTTTGCTGGTCTGTGCCAGACCCTACACTGCACAGGGGATATGAACAGTGTGACCAAGGACGTAGATTCAAAATACTAATTGACATAAGTTTGAACACATCTCTTGAAATGAGATTGCAGACTTAGTTAAATGCCACTTGCACCTTCCCTCTGGTGACGGTGTATCTTTGAATAACAAAACCACAGCTAGGCAAGCTTTTTTTTTTTTAACTATATAAAATATTTCTTATTGGAGAAATAACATCTATATTTCTTTGAGTTCTGTCAGTAAAAATACAATCTAACTTTTGCTTTTAAAATGGTGTTCAGGAAAACATGAGCATTTGAAAATACTTACCAAAATTTACACTGATGACGTTCGAAGTAGACATCAGTGGGGTTTATTTTCCTATAAATATTGTACTTTATTTTCTGTATAAAGATGATGGGAAATGATGTGCCTATTAGTTCCCTACAAACAAGGGAACATGTACACAGTTGTTCACCCGCAAATACAACAGATTTTTTTTTCTAGAAGTTTTAAATATATTTAAAACCCATAACTGGATTTTAACAAAAGGATATTGTTTTATTAATTCTAGAAAATACTTAGAGGACAGCTTGTGGTAAAAAGCTGGGAAAAACCAATACCAATGCATCTGTAGAGCAACCAGTCACCATCCTAGCTTGCACATTTTCTTCTGTGAGCTCAAACACTGTGAGCCAGCCTGAAGTTGCAGAAGTATAAGCCAAGAAAACCCAATAAAACAAAGCGAGAAAGCAAAATACCAGTGTTACATCTCCCTGTTCTCCATGTCAGCTGCAGGACTGCTCAGGGTGGGAGAGCAAACAAGTTCCTGAGCACCACTGCATCTGAAGGATAGATGCAGAATTTATGCAGGATATGCATAAACTGAGCCTCTCTATTCCACCATATGATCAAAATTCAGTATCTTTATTTCAGTGGCGATGTCCAGTATTTCTAATGTAACTGGAAACTTCATCTTATATGACTTAAGTCTGGTTTAAACAAGTGAGCTTTCAGGGATAAATGCAACAAACAGTTTCACTGCTTTTTCATTCTCCCTGTTGTCATTGCCCCTCCTCTGTTGGAGATGGTGAGGCCCCGCACCTGTAATGTATCAGTTGTGTTTGCACTGCAAACAATGTCCTGGGCCTCTGGTGGTGTTTCCCTGATTTGCCTTAATCTATCCAGTGTGGATGGCAGAGGCAACCAAGACAGAGAGGCACCTGTGGCCCCTGTGCTGACAGAGTCGTAGGTACCCCAGGCACACCTAGATTGTGTTTTCACAATTCTCCAACTCAGCTAGGTGTAGCAGGCCATGAACTTGCTACACATGGTGTTAGATTTACTCCTTTTTCATAAACTGTTCTCTTTTAGAACAATTAATAAAGCCCAATACACCATCTCTTTCAAGTCACTCCTCTATGTTTCCAATAACATGGCAGTATATTTTCTTGTAGGTTTGGAGAAAAAATGTGCCAAAAAAAAAAGAACTAAATCAGAAATCTAGGTTTACTTCAGACATTTAGTAAGTACTTATTTAAATTTATTACATACCTATTTATCCATGAAGATCTGGAACTTGTTGAAGACCAAAGAGCTTGGAAGGTTTAACTTTGAAAGATACACATCTAGCACATGGTAACTTCTTACTGTCAGCAGTCCTGTGTGATTTTTAACTTCTGCTATGCTGATCAAGCAAAATTAATAATTTGCCACAGTGTAATAAAACATCGTCAATAGTTGAGTATTCTCCCATCTTTAAAGCTCTTCTCAAGTGCAAGGCAGTTCTGCATTTTCTGCAATTTATTACATGAAGTAATTTCAAATGGGCATTAAATTACTTCAAAATTATCAGCTCAAATCAATATACATTTACAGTGAACAGTGGCAGGCCTGCAGTATGAGAAGGATGAACAGCAAAGCTGACTACAAAGTATGAAACAAAAGCATGGAGTAGTTGAGTGATTATCATCTGAGACAGCTCATATAGCAAGAGGTGAGGAGATTACTGAGAAATTGGGTCTTGTAACACCTGATGGTCTTCAGAAATTTAGGTGATTATGGTGGGTGCCCAACCCAGAAGGGATGATTTACTGAAGAAAAATATCAGAGAATTCTGTTTTTCCCATCTAGAGGAATACTAAAACCTAATGTACGAAACAGTAACCCCTGGAAATGTACTTTAGGCTTATTCCCTCTGGATGCTGCTCTATGGCCAGCCTGTCTCTAGATCTGTCCCGTGTCAGCAGCACCACAGCAGCCACTACCAGCTTAAGGGGTTGGTGCCCACTCTCCTGGTGCAGGTCTGCTGGAGGTGACAAAATCCTGCCAAGCTACAGGGATGCTTATCTGTATGGCTAAACACATGATCCCAGGAAGCTTTATATCACAGGGTTCATTAAGGTTACTGACAGGGATCAGCTTTGTTATTCATCTTTGGGGACATTTTCAGGAATCTCTTCTCATGAAGTATCTTAAGGAATTTCTGTGGTGGCAGAAATTCTATATACCTGTGATTAAGGCAATAGTGAGTGAAGTTAGCACACCTAATCAAAGTTGTACTCAAAGGTACAGTAGGAAACAAGATTAGGTGATAAATCACCTCTTAGTGCAAATTTAAGAAAGAAATGAAAGAAAGGAGAAAAAGATTCAATAAAGCAGTCCAGTTAGCTAAAAGCTTCAGCAAACAGGAGTGATAGCCCAAAAAATGGTTGCATCCAAAATGCATGAGTCAAAAGCGGCATAAATCTAGGATCTTAAAGTAAATAAATGGGACTAAAAGTACATAAGACTTTACAATTAACTCAGGAATCAGATTAACTCAGAAAATCATGCATTTAATTCTGAAGGGAACAGTGTGTGCCAGAGTATTGAGTTATACATTGCTGTATTGAAGAGTAGGTCAAGATCTTATCAGCTCTGTTATGAGGAATGTCAATAAAAGGCTGTGCAATGATAAAATGTTTAATTAAAAATGAACATCATGCAACAGATGAACTCTTTGTATTATACAGAAAAAGGAGTCAAATGTATTGTGTTCTCCAAGTTACGAAGTGCACTGAATCATTTTCCCTCCATCAAACATTCTTATCACTGTGAAATCTTGTATTAAAAAATGGATCTACTTATACTACGTTCTTTACAAATTAGTGTAAGACTATAGCTGCAGGATATGTCAAATACTTGAACATCTGGGACAGCTGTAAGAAGAATACTAGGGTCTTGATTTCTTGGTACTCTTTCAGGTGAAAAAGTGGTTTGCTTTGGCAAGTTAATTAACAAAGCAAAGTGTTAATACTGATTCAGTGAGTTAATCCAAAAGCAACAGGAACAAGCAAGATTGAATATTTTGGTTCATTACTTATATAATATATATGTACTCAACACGACTGCCCTAAAAATCTCTCACAGTTCAGTAGAGAAAGTGACAAACAATGACACCAGGAAGAGCACAGGGAGCTATATGCAGCAACACCCGTGGTAGACAGACATCATGTTTCTTCCCCAGTGAAAATATCTTACCCCCATCCCCTCTGCAATGTTTATCATCTTAGACACAAGGCAGTGCCAGATCCAGGATACTTATCTATGAGAGTAAAGGCAAAGGAATTCAAGATGGAAAATATGTTTTTTACACAGTTTTAAAGGAATGATGCGAAGTGCAGGGAGCATAAAGTGGTAAATTAGCACCGCAGGGCTAGACAATAAATGGCTTAATAGCTTCATGGCCTTCCTTACTGGTGTTTTTTGTGTAACAAAGCATAACAGAACATTCATATGGACACTTGGGCCTGAACATGCAGAAGAGAAGATTTTTAAAATCTCCGCCACTCAGCTTCAAACCCCCAACAGAGACACTTGAGCATACAGATGCATATTGACACATACACTGCATAAACTCTGTGCTTCTTAAAACCCAGCCCAAACTGGGAGAACTTTCTAATGAAAAACATTGTAAAATTCCTAAAATGAGGTACACCAATAGAATGAAACTTCCATTAGGAGCTGATGAACCTGAGATACTGAAACAGATAAATCAGATATCAGATGAGATCAGCATTTCATATCTATCCCTTTTTCAGAAGCAGTTAATACTTGCATTAAGAAAATATCTCAGTCAAAAATAGCTTTGGTGTAGCATTCATGTTTTTGACAATCAAAATTTAGCTTCCTATGTCAATTCACAACAATTTTAATATACTCTTATGCCCGCACTATACAATAAGTGGAATACATTAGAGCAAAAAGCTCCACTGATCAGCCAATAGAAAATAAATATTATGTAGAAAATAAGAATTCTGGTGCCCTTTAGTCAAAAGATGTGTAAGTTATGAATGACCTGTGGGCAGTACACGCTCCAGTTGTGTGAGCATGAAAGAGTCTACTACTAGAACAAAAATAATACTAAAGTACATCTTTTCACCCATGGACGAAAATAAGCTTATCCAATCCAAGCTGTTAGTAAGGGGAAAATCCACAATATGCTCAGGAAAGAATTTGCAGCCATAGAACTGATGGTATTAAAAAGCTATTAAGTGATCTAGTCTTTCCTTTCAGAGTTAAGCCTTGTTTCTTGCAGTTCTTGCATAGTAGTATCTTACCTGTAGGATTGCCACTCTATCCTTTGGTAAATTGTTTTGAAGTCCTTTCTGTTTTCATCAGATACTGTTTCCTGAGATTTAGTCTACAATTACCCATAACAATACTGTCATATTTAAGGACAGAAAAATTTAGGTATAGAAACATGTTTTCCTTTGAGCATAGGATATCCCATATCAAGTACAAATAAACTTCAATAAGAGAGAATTATTACCTAAAGAGCAGATTTGGTAGCAATATTAAAAACTAAGTCCCCAGAGGAGCTCTTGTTAGGGGCATGAATAGAACAAATCTTTCACCAGGAGCCAGTAGAGATTCTCAGGGTCATGGCCTAGTTGAAATTAAGAGAAAAACTCCTGCTGATTTCAATGGGGCCAGGATATGGTCCCCATATTTTATCCATAGTATATCATCACAAATGTAAACTACAAATGGAGCATCATGAGGTGAGGTGCCTGTAATTCCTAACATTTTCATCCACTCTAATAGCCAAGACCTCTCCCTGAACTCCAACGGAGGCAAATTAGTTCCACATGTTAGATACTGACCGTAATATTTTCCCTTACACTTGGTACACAATGAGGGGGTGCAGTACAGCATAGAGCAATTAATAAATTTCTTTTTGTGAAATAATGCATGACAGAACAACTCAGAAAAGAAGTCACTCACTTGAAGTTGGTGAGTTGCTAGCTTATGAAGAGTATAAGTAGGAAAAGCAATCAATGGAAAATAAGATAAATTAAGCCCCCCTTACTGTACAACACCTTCCGAGTTGCTGCTTTACTTGCTTTGTTTCAACCCTTCTTTCCTTGCAGGTCTTCAGGCACCCCTCACTTCCCACATCACTTCTGAATTTGGGATTAGAATCTACCACTCCAAACTGAACAAGTTTTTACAGTTTCCTGAAAGAGAAATCTAACATATAGGATAGGACTTCTAAGCATAGGCAACTCATGCATTTTGCATACCCTACAGTATTCTGCCAAGGGCTCAGCTGCCATTCCAGATGGCTGTGGGTCTACTGCATATTTTGTGTCGTATTTACCAGTCCCATGTTTAATAAACAAACTCTCACCTCAATATGTCTTTTACCACCAGTGAGAAAATAGTAAAGAAGAACCAAGGCCGTTGGGCACTACCTATTCTTTGCACTGCACTTTGACCAGAGATTACGTCTAATAATAATAATAATAATAATAATAACAATAATAATAATAATAATAATAATAATAATAATATCATAAATAATATGCAAACCTTCCTCAAATTACTCTTGTGAAACCATTCTCTTAGGAAATAATCTTGGCTGTGGAAGGCTAAGATATGCTCTTTCTGGTGACACATGCACAGGGTCTACAGAGTACACTTGTAGTCACAGTAGCCCAAGATTGGTTTGGAACAAACTGTGACACGAATGAAAGCTCATTGAACATTGTAGCCCACTACAACACCTGGACTCATTAATAACTCTGTTGGGTAAATACCAGCACAGAGGAAGCCACCAAAACCAACAACAAATCAAGGTGAAGTCGGACTTGGAATACCTGTCTGACCTCACTTATTAAACAGAAAAGTAGCTATGAAGAGCTTCATCAGGCCTTGTGGAAAAGAATGAAACCTACCTTATTCCAAGAAGCCGCTCTCCTTTGCCAGTACTACTCAGTGCTGCATGTGGCATCACTCAGAATGGAGCATCACAGCAGACAGAAGCTGAAATCTATGGAAAATGTTACTTTCCAGTCCTGTAAAATAAAAACAAATCACAATTTTTTCAGAAACAAAGACTTTGTAAAAACGCTGCACTGTATAGTTCCAAGATTATCTTAATTCAAGTTACCCTTGTTAAGTCTGATGTTCCACAAGGAAGAAAAAAGAATTAGAAAAACAACAACAAAAACAAATGGAGAAACAAACAAAAAACCTTCCCCCTCCTCAAGCTGGCAAAATTAACTTGACTTCTAGAGTTCAAGCCATGTTTTTATCGCTTTTATTTATAAATAGAATGAAGTGCCTTTTTTGAAAAACTGATTTTCACCATTTAGAAGTAGAGTTTATAATAGTTTAGAAGTAAAGAGTAAAGAGAAGATTTATAAGCTTTCATGTATTTGCCAAGTATCCAGTATACAATAGAGTGTTGACTACCATGATAACAGTTTCAAAATATCCCACAGAAGCATTTATGATGGAAAACTAATCACCACTTTGTCAACTGTGGCTCTGAGTGCCACATCCAGTTGCACCTTGAACACCTCAAGGGATGGTGACTCCACCACCTAATTGTAGAAGTGTGAAGATAAGCACTGTAGAGTTAGACAAAAGTGAAGTAAAGAGATCTATGTCAGTCAAATTGATGGTCGTATAACTGGAATTTCATTATTTTTTCTGATAATGCATTAACTGAAGTGGAAACTGACTTCTGCTCCTAAATCCACAGAGACTTGTATACAATCAATATGAACACAAAGAAAGGGAAACTGGAGAGGGAGGAGCTGAGACCACAAAAAATACAATCTCAATTTAAAAAAAATATACAAAATGTATAAACATAATCTTCAGGCATTCTCTTTTCAGAAGATTTTGAGCCAAATTTAAGATAGTTTGTAAATGTATAACTTCAATGGAGTGACAATCAAGTTTACAAGAAGCTAATTTAATACTTTATTGCATTAAGTACAAATGACTTCATGTCTCTCTTACCCTCTTTGTCTGGAATAGCAGAACCCCACTAGCACTCTGTTTTAATTAAAGGTATGCAGACCACAGTTAAATTATATCATTTTAAGACAAGAAGAAAATATTTTGCAACAAAGTGTCTTTCTGACTTTGAAGTTCTTTCCATGACTGAAGACAGAAAAGAAATATTTTCCAATAATCTATTTTAGGAAGAAGTTCGTGAACCAGGTGCCAGAGTAGAAATAAAATATTTTTCCTTATAACTGATGTATCTGAGATGAAATAGTTATTCCTTAGTTATTTCTTTTTCAGTTGAAAGTAATACATATTTTAGGTATGCACAAATACAAAGCAAATGATCCCAGTATAATATAAATCCCTTTCGAGAATCTCAAATGTTAAATTATCATAGAATCATAGAATGGCCTGGGTTGGAAAGCGATGTTAATGATTATCTCGTTCTAATTCCCTGCCATAGGGAAGGACAACTACCACTAGACCAGGCTGCTCAAAGCCCCATCCAACCTGCCTTGAACACTTCCGGGGATGGGGCAGTCACAGTTTTTCTGGGAAACCTGTGCGAGGGCCTCACTTCACCCATCGGAAAGAATTTCTTCCTAATCTCTGATCTAAAACTGTTCTCTGTCATCTTGAACATACTCCCCTTTGTCCTGTCACTCCAGGCCCTTGTAAATAGTCTCTCTCCATCTTACCTGTGGGCTCCCTTCAGGTACTGGAAGGCACCAAGTAGGTCACCTCAGAGCCTGCTCTTTTCCAGGCTAAACAATCCCAATTCTCTCAGCCTTTCCTCATAGCAGAGCTGCTCCATCCCTCTGATCACCTTGGTGGCCTCCTCTGGGCTGGCTCCAACAGGTCCCTGTCCTTCCTGTGCTGGGACCCCAGAGCTGGATGCAGCACTGCAGGTGGGGTCTCAGCAGAGCAGGGCAGAGGGGCAGAATCCCCTCCCTGCCCTGCTGCCCACAGGGCTTTGGATGCAGCCCAGCACACGGGGGGTTTCTGGGCTCCCAGGGCACACGGCCAGGGCATGTCCAGCCTCTCACCCACCAGCACCCCCAACTCCTTCTCCCAGGGCTGCTCTGGGTCTGTTCATCCCCAGCCTGGATTGATACAAGCGGTTGCCCCAACCCAGGTGCAGCACTTTGCACTTGGTTTCATGAGATTCCCATAGGCCACTTCTTGATCTTGTCCCGGTCTCTCTGGGTGGCGTCCCATCCTTCAGGTGTGTCACCCACACCCCTCAGCTTGGTGTCATCTGCAAAACTTGCTGAGGGTGCACTCAATCCCTTTGTCATTAATGAAGATATTAAATAGCACTGGTGACGTGTTTGTCATGTCTGGGTCCAAAACTAAACCACAAGAGACTCGTGGTTCAAACCATCAGACACAGACACACTGAAGATGAGATCCAAACATGGAACAAGCCTGACATGTTTCTAATTAGTTTTATTTATTAGCATACACAAACATCTCCACACACAAACCCATGCACAAGTAAAATTCTTGGGCTTCAACTACCTATCGCATGACATTTCTAGCCTTTGAAATACATATTTTAATGCATCAGGCACTGGTGGTGTTTTTGCTATGTGGCTTAAGGAAATGGAAATTTCAGTCCCTCAACTGGTGGCCATTCAATATAAAACTCATAGCACCGTAGGACATTCTCCTTCATTACTACTTTGCATAACCTGATGTCCCTAGTCACATTCAGTGATAGTCACCCTTAATAAAAAGCACAGAATAACCTGAAACATGCACTTCTGCCCTGAAATAAATCAGATCTTTTGAGGGAAAAGAAGTTATGAAGAATACTTGATACAAATTCATCTGTGTCAAGGAACTTTGGTCAAATATACTTTGAATATGCTGAAATGAGGTCCACCACCAGCACTCTCTACTTCATAGGTGAGCAAACTTGGCATTTAATGTATCAATTATGAAGATGGATCAAAGTCCATAGAATAAGAAGCTATAAGTTATGTTCAAAATTATAAAGTGTAAGTCTTTAGTAAGGGCCTGTAAAACACTGTGAAATCAATATCTTGTGGGGCATCAGAAGAAGAGCTACAATGGGAATCAAAATTTTTGTTCTTGAAGCAAAACGAAACCAAATTCTCTGAGTAACAACAGAGCTCATGGAATGGGAAAAAGTACCAAAACAAAATTTTATGATACTGAGACGTTAATTGCTAAATGCTATTACAGTTCTTCCCTTGGATAGGGAATGAGAAGAACCTCTTATTTAAGGTAAGTGTAATAGGAACAAACTGCCATGAAATATCCGTGGCCTGCTGCTTTCCACACTAAGATAAAAGTTAAATAAAATCTTCAAGCTCTGCCTAAGAATTCCATGGTGGAACCACTTGCCAAAGGAAAGATGCAGTAAGGTTCTGCTCCCAACCATGGTCCGACTTCAAACCATCTTGTGACACCATCTCGTATTTGTTGTTCTCTTGGAGAGGTGAACCCTGTCTGGGTTCACCATTTTCTCTGGGCGGCATCTTCTCAGCCGGTTCTGAGACCAGCACCTGAGGGATAGAGGCTGGGATTTTTCCAAAATGTGCAAAAAAAAAAGAAAGGAAGATCACAGGTCTGTCCAAAAAATTATGTATAAAATGGGGAAAAATGGATATTCTGAAAAATACATTCGGTACAGTGCTGAACAGCTGCCACTGGCTTAACAGACATTACAGGGCTCCTGCTCTTTTCCAGGAGTCGTGTGAAAGAGCCTACAAAGTGGCATCAGCAGAGCCTGTGTTTCTGAGGAACAAGACTTCACTGACAGAGGGTGGAGGATGCTTGGATTCCATCATCTACTTTGCTCTCAACATAAATTTTTCCTTATCTAGATTTACAAAAGGCAGATACCATGATAGGCTGGTGGTATGAACAATGGGGACAAAGAGTATTCTGTTTGATTTTAAGGCACAGGCAGATTTTTGTCCAGCAAAATGTAGGAATCTAGAAAAAAAAAAAATAGTAAAGTTGTAAAAGTCTACAATCCAAATGCTGAATTTAGCAGATTCAAATTGTGCAAATAGGTTTTTGTTTTAATTAATAGTTGCTCAGCTTTTATTTTTGTAAACTGAAACTTCAACTCCTACTTTATGCTCTTTATTTTTAAAATAAATATGAATTTCTTTCACTGACCAAAATATAGACGGCTAAAATACTAGTCTTGATCTTCAAGCATCTGGAGTTAATTTGAAAAGATGCAGGTAATTTTAATAATTTTTAGAAGGAAGCTCACAAACAGAATTCAGAGTTTTTCAAACATTAAAAAAAAATTCCTAGATGTGCCAGTTTGCCCTGAGAAAGGTCACTTCTCTGACACCATTAAGTCAGAAGCAGAAGTGCTGGGATTCTTTTCTAAAGGTATTTGAGCTGGTGCGACAAATGGAAAAAATAGTAAATAAATTATATATGACATAATTTCTAGATTATATACTTGATTTTATACCTACCACAGTCAAAGGAAACAGAAAAATATTGAAAATATTTCAGGACTGTGCCTAATGGGACTTTTTTTTCTTTCCTTCTCACAAAGGACTTAGAACTAATATACCTAATCGGGGGAGGATATTAACTGCCTAAATATATTTATTACCTCTTTAGCCTTTGTATTTACTATGTTATACGCAATGACTTATTGTTTTCACTACTGTGGTTTTAAAATTTAGAACAATAGCAAAGAAAAAAAATGGGTTTTTGCTGAACAGAAATTAAGTGAGAGATTCACAAGAGAAAAAAAATAAAGCTGGAAAACTCATTCTGTAAACCTGGGATCTATTTCCCTTTTGAAAGCATCCTCAGCAACTGCCATTTGTTGCCATTCAGTTTTATGATAGCAGATTATTGCAGAAAATAAAGTTTGAAATTAATTTGAAATTAATTTTTCACCAGCCACAGTTCTGGCATGGAGCATTTGTCACCCTAACAAATGTGTACTAGAATTAATCTTCATATTGTACAAGGCTTCCCCAGTAGCTTCACACCAGAGCAGATCACAGAGAATTATCAGATTTATTATCTCTTTATTGATATTCCTGAGGCATTTGGATGGATTGATTCGGATGTGCTACTCCTTGGACATATTAGATAGATTACTTAACAAATTTCTGAGCAGCTGCCCGTGACCCGGTCAATATCTCCCAGGAAGTTCCTGCTCACAAACACCCATCACTTGCCAGGAGCACATGTGTCCTCTGATCTACAGCTGTCGTCTTGTGATACACAAACCACAGTACAAACAGAAGAAGTTAAAGGACCCTGATCTTGCCTTTTGAATTTAGACTATATTTGAGGCTTAATAATAAGTTTGGCATAAATGCTTTGAAAGATCTCTATTATTCTACTGTTATCTAATCATCAAAGGGAAATGTTTCTTGAGAGACAAATCATTCTTATATTACTACTTTTTGCTTTTAAAAATGCCAACTTCTGACAAGATGGACAGTCTTCTGCAGCGTGTTTTAGGTTGAACTGTGGAACAGAGCAGAGGGAAGGACACTTAATAATTTTTTAAGAGTTTCTATATGATAGAATCTGGTGATGGAACTTCTGGTTTACCACAGCAGATTCACAGCCTGGCACAGTTGTTCCCTACCCATGTTGAATACATCCCATCCCCTGATGGGAGAAAACTGCCCTCCCTGCAGATCTCATCCTACTGCCTGGTAATGATGGGCTGTTCCTATTTTACTGTTACTTGGGAGTGTCTATACTCTATGAAGACCAAGGCTGTTTTCTGACTAGGACTGTGCATTTTTAAATCTGGAGTTTGACCCTCAACTCACCTCCCGCTCATTCCGTAGGAGCGACCCAGCACAAACATCCTGAAATCTCAGGATGGCACAGCAGGCTGAGATACCTCACCTGCCAGTCGGACTCCCAAGAGGCCAAGCAAGCTGGAGCTGGGATGCTGCTGTACAGCAAGTGGTAACACTCCCACAGCCAGGGATGGAAGAGCTTGTTTCAGCCCAGGGAAAAGGGTGAGGACTCCTCCTTCTCCTTTCTGTCCTTCACCAATACTCTAACAGAAGTAAAGGCTGGATGGGACAGAGGGAGGAAGGAAGAGAGAGAGACTGGAAGGAAGGGAGGGAGGGAAGAATACAGTACAAAAGTCCTTGGCTTGTTTATCAGATCACTGTCTCCAGTTGGGCAATAGGGAATACTAAGGACATGACTTAATCCTACCCCTCATACGCTTCACTCAGAACTGTAGGAGGGCACCTTTATTCAGGAGATGATGTACAGGGGCCAGATTTCAGCAGTGTTTCCTTACACCTTACCATTTTTACTTTACAAGCCATGCTAATGATGGAAGCGGAAGGGCAATGTTGTTGGCTCATTCCTCCAACTCTTTTTTTCTTATTTTAAATACAGAAATAGGCTCTTTGACCAGCTGCTCGGACATCATGATGGTTAAGCCATTTCTTTTCTGTGCCTGAAGGTGTCAAAACACACAAGCCCCTTTTCAAGAAAATGCTCCAACTGCCAGGCTACAAGGTGATTCTTGCTGCATCTTGGTACTGAGGACCTGATGCCCATGCCATGAACATCTCAACTTTAGTTTGCCGCTGTGGTTTGAATGCCTGGCTGGGGAGCATCTCCCACATTTGTTTCATCTGAAATGAAATTGATTCATGTGCCCAAAACCCGAAGCACAATAATATATTATTTTTTTCTGCAAGCGGGTTTCACATGGATCCATATGAACTGCTTCTGAAGTTAAGGAAGACTATGGATCTGTGGATAACCTAGAAGAATCAAGGAGTTGAGAAAGCTGGCTGAATTGTTAGTCATATGATAGTAAAAGTGAAGGTAAAAATATACTCAGAAAATTTTATTCACTGAAAATATTTTTCCCAGAAAATTTAGACTGATTAACTCAATATAATAAGATAAAATAAAATAGTGACTGACTATTAAGTTAGCCTGAATATTTTCCAGAGTGATTCAAGATAACAGTCCAAAGATAAATTTAGATATCTAGAGAGAGACAGAGATGACAAGTACTTTTTCTGTTGGCACTATGAATAGAAAAAATATTTATTTTTCAGTAAAGAGTCTTCACATCACAAATCTTTCCCAGTAAAAGGAGTTCTCTTATTTAAATTATGCAACTGACAAAAAGAAAAGGTTATGAAATCCTTAACACATGGTCTTTTTCACAGAATCGGATGGACCCTGAAGAGATGCAAGAAGAAAAATTAAACTGAATTTACTCATTATGTGACATTTAAAAGTCCCTCTACAATGTTTTCTAAGAATTCAAAGTTTACCTGAGAATGTTTTATTTCTTGTTATCCACATCCATGTGTTTCTGAAGAACTAGAAATCTAGAATCGACAATTCACTGCTTTCAGTGATGAAAGAACAACAGATGAAACCTGTGCATGATGGGATTATCAAGGAAGCCTGAGGTAATAAAATGTTCAAATTACTTTTAAATTCAATGGGAGTGAAACTTCTAACTCCTTAAGGCTGTTGAAAATTATATTTTCCAATATCCTGGAAGCAAAGAAATTAAAATTTTGATAAACCTTCTGTGAACTAATAACTATTGATTATTTAACGGTTGATTAAACTTTTTTACTAACTGCCTCCAGAATTTCACATTTAGAACATTAGCACTTATATTTCTATTTTTCATAAATGTCAATTCTGTCTGACATTGTGTGTTATTCAACATGAAAGATATCTGGAAAATAATCCTGCACAGCAGTAGGATATGTCATAAAAGTGATCCACTGAATGCTGCCGACAATGAACCAGTAAAAGAATTAGTTATACAAGTGAAAATATGAGCATTTCTTAAGAACATATTTTATAAAGCAGAACTTCTTCATTTTCAGAACAGAAAACAAAATTGGTGATTCAGATCTACATCCCTGCCCTGGTCATGCACAGTAGGAGGCATGAACAGGATGGGATTCCAGTTCACCAGCTATTCCATGATGGCTTCTCCTATTCCCATATGGTGCACCCTTTACCCATGTGCTACACCAAAAGGCATGAAAACCTTGCTTCTGTTGCAATGAAAAGCAAAAGCAAAATTAAACAGCACAAAACTATTTTGTGAAAATAAATCTTGGCTTTCAGCCAGCTCTGGTGAGTGGCTAAAGTCCAGTTGCTTGAGAAATACGTTCCCTGCACTGCCCCACAGAACAAGTCCAGTGCCAGCTCCTCTCCTGCCCAAGGCAGGGATACTCCATCCTTGCCTTTTCCTTTATTACTGAGCCAGCAAAAGACATTTTTATCAATACTTCTGAGAAGCTTTTAGCCAGCTGTAAACCATTTTTACAATTCATAGGACCTGAAGTCTTTTGTTGGGAAAGTCTCGTGCTCATATGGCATTATGCAGGAGGAGGTTTGGTGCACACAGACTTCACTGGGAAGTTGTGTGGGGTTCTTCAATTAATAATTTTGAGATGTGGGAACACCTAGAATGTATGAAACTTGGAGATTTCTCTGAATAACATTAGAACAGGAAAAAGAGAAACTCATGTTTGGTCTAATAATGAGAAAAT
Organism: Rhagologus leucostigma; assembly: GCA_013397725.1. Classification (NCBI taxonomy): domain Eukaryota; kingdom Metazoa; phylum Chordata; class Aves; order Passeriformes; genus Rhagologus; species Rhagologus leucostigma. Next base: position 550,725 of record VZTD01000985.1, on the reverse strand, counting down.
CTCTAATAGCAAATAAATTCTAGTATTTCAACATAGCAATAAAGAAGAGCACTACTTGTTTGCCTGCCAGGTCAATTTTATTCCTTTTTAAAATATGGAGAAATGAGGGCACTGGAACACTGCAATCTTCCATCACTAAAAGAGTAGGTATTAACTAAAGGCAAGATTCCTAATGTATGTTTATCCTGCCTACAAATGCCTTCATTGCATTTGCTTTTCCTGTGGGGCACACTGGTTTTGTCCTTCAAAAATCTCTCTTGCATGAGACCTGAAACCTTCATCGAACAAGATACAAGCAGAAAAATGGAAAAGGTCTTAAGAGGCCACATACAATATATCCAAACATGAAATGCTCCAAGTTTATAGAGCAAAGTAAACACTTTACAGTATTTGTAATCAACATAGGGAGTCTTTTATTGCTTTGCAGAAATCTGCGCCAAGAAAAAATTGCAGCTCTTTTATTTTTTAATGACGCAGCATGCTGTTAATTTGGGTATAATGCCAAAAAGCTCCATAGTGTTATTCAGGAAAGAGTTGTCTAGAAACCCCTCAATGTCTTAGATCAAATTGAATATGAATGGCTAAACCAATTTGAAAACAAATCAATTTAAAACTAATTTTATCCACAACATACAGTTTTTTAACAAACATCTTTCACTACAGCAGAGCTACTAGTGACATCCTTGAGCCAAATACATTTATTCTGTTCCTGATGTTGCATACAAAACAGGAACACCTTTCTGGTACTACTCAGACTACAGAGAAAACAAATGCCTGAATCCTTTCTCTTTTGTTGTCCCATTTCCATCATTAAAAACAAAGTCCTCCTCACAGCTAGGCAAACACCTTGGAATTTCTCCTGCCCTGGCTTCCTGCCTATTCACCAGAACCATCCTCTCTCTCCTGGAGTTTTAAGGTCATTCCAAAGCTCCACACAGAGAGTCTCTTCCCTTCTGGCCTGAATAGGTAGCCACTGGTTTGAAATCTCACCCAAGAGACGAGTATTCTCGTGCCTTTTGTACCCAGATGCTGCAGGTATGGGATCAGTTCTTGTTTTCAAGGAATAAGTGAAAGGCCAAAACCTCCCAGAGCCCATCATACTCTGACTTGATTAAACTGCTGCCACCTTACACTTACACACCAAGAAAACAAACATGACTGTATAAAGCAAAGCACAGTGGCAAGATGGAGATCTCTCCCGTATTTGTTTGGCTCCAACAACTACGTATCAAAATAAGAACTTGCAGTAGTAAGAGACGTAAGGGACAAAGGGCTGAAAAATAGGGAGGGTTATCTTCCATAAAACTATGCGAATTAGCCACCGCAGTTCCACTTTCCATTTCCGAATTTGCACAGGAAACAATCTTGGAAAGTGCATGAAAACGTCAAGCAAATAAATTGCACTGGTTGACAAAGCAAGGATTTTTTTTTTTTACTTAATTTCTATTAATTCCTAAAAAAAATAGTATGTTATGTCTTTCAAAAAAACCACGTTAGCCCACACAGCACATTACTTCCCACTCTATTATCTTTCCCATAGTTATGGTCTGGCCCTGAATGTGAAGCAATATGAAGTTTCCTGTTACGCTTTTTATTGCTTTTGCATTCAGCCTGAAAATTCACCTTAACCTTCTAACTACTGCATTACTCACACTCTCATTTTTTGCATTGGCATAAGGAGAGCAAAAACAAAAACAAAAACAAAAGACTAAGAAAAAGACTTAGAAAACCCGAAACAACACAATCTTTTGTAATCTCTACTCACCCTTTTATAATTACACTTCTATTAGTTCTTATCAAAACAAATCCCTACTCAATTGCAGTCCTTTCAAAGCAAGAAGAAAAAAGGCATCTGAACAAATGCAAAAACACTTTTGTCCAAGTTTAAGCTTCAAAAGGAAGCACAGAACCAGGCTGTTCTTTCATTTATTCTGAAGCATCCAGAAGTTGCTTCAAAATGTGCTTTCTGTTTTCTCATTAACCTTTAAGGCATCTTAAAATCACTTTGGAAAATAATAATAATAATAATAATAATAATAATAATAATAATAACAGCAACAACAAAAACCACAACACCACAAGATAGTAAGCTTAGTTCCTTTTCAGGAATTGAGGAAGATTTATTCTACCGTGCAGTGCATTCCTTCAGGGTTTTACTTCTTTGTCCTGTAAGGATTTTCTGTCCTTACAGTGAAGGAAAAAATATTACCCTGTCCCAGAACTTACAAAATTATATTGCTATAACAAATTCTCAAAGAATTGTTCAACAGCCACTGTTAGAAAAGGAACATATTTCCTGTTACACAACAAAGAATTTAAACTAATTTCTATTAATATTATACAGAACATTTTTGGGTCCATTCCTACTAAATCCTTGTTGAAAAGTCTTGTGAGACTAAAGTAATTCAGGATATTAATGATTTTTAATTTTACAATTACAAAGACATTTAATTTGACCTGAAAGTTCAACATTAAATTTCCAGACTGAACTGAAAAATATAGGGTTTCCCATTGAACTGAAATACAGTTTTCCCAATAAATAAAAACAGAACTATAAAAGGTATATATTTAAATATTGATAAGAGGAAAACACATAACAAAGAAACAACAAAATTTATTCTGTATATTTCGTTGATTTTATATTTTAACAATAAATACACTAAAACAGGTTGTCTTTTTAATGTGTTTGTATCATTTTCACAGGGGGAAGACACTGACAAAAGCCTTAAGTTTTTATTTCAGTTCATTCTGCCAACTGAATCCTTGCTTGTATAGAACTTCTTTTAAACAGATGCTTTATTCAGATGTTCTAAAAAATTCAAAAAGAAGACCTGAGGAAATTTAGAGACGCTCTTACTGTTATTAGAATGCTTCTTTGTATATAATACATCCCCCTGGACAATAATATAAAACTAATTGAAATAGTTTCCAAAACCATTTCACATTTATCTCTCAAATTTTATGAGAGCTCTGTGGAGCTAAAGAACACTTCAGATTCATCCACCTCTGTCAACAAATAATGAAATTTTAAGGATTGTAAACAGTGATAAATTTAAATTTAAAGGCTTCCATTAATCTTGATAAAGAATATCAGTGCATAACTTAGTTTATGTATAACTAAATATATTCAAAATGCAAATGGTTTATAACCCAGGCACCAGACAGTCTTTAATAGCAGCATTCAACGACTTCCTAGAACTGTACCTACACCAATGCCGAAGCACCTGAGCCTTAACTTTACTTCCATGTCTCAGTGGGACTACTCCAGAAGTGAAGTTACTCCCTATGTTAGCATCTGTTAAATGAGATCCATAATTACAGCCGGCAGTTGGAAAACTGAAGCAAAAAATGAATTCGCATTTCAAATATTTCAGTATATATACTATTCCCATGTCACCAATCACAGTGCCATCTGTACAAAACTATACCAAAAATACTCGTATTTTAATATCCTTCCCTTTCATTTCTAAATACTTCACTTGCATTGGAAAATAAATTTTAAATTTGGTTTTTTACCACCAACCACCATACAGAATGGTCAGCATTGCTATCATCAGCAACAATGAATTACGATTGTACAAATGACTTCCTAATGTTGGAGTGAATTTATTTCCACAGCAGTATGGCTTTCATTATTTCTGAGTTGACCATGTTGACCACTACAAATTCTTTTATATATAGATAAAAGAAATATTATTTCATAATATTATTATGAAATAATTAAGTTAACTTAAAATATGAGCTTTTTCTCTAAACTTAGTATATATGCTTCCCCCCCACTTTCTCCTTTCCTGCTTCTGCAGAAATAATAATTCACTACAGTATTTATAAAACTCAAAACAATAAAATCCTCAAATAATGCATGTGCTGTTAGAAAAGAAAGTTGGAGCAGTCTGAGTTTCTTTTTTTTTTTTTTAAGAAGAAAACTTATCTTGAGGGCAAAAGCAGTCCAGAAGTATATGGCATTTAATATTTTACAGAATATATGTCTACAGAATATACTCTGTGTTTCTGAAAAATAAATCTCTCTCTACTGAAGTACTTGTGTTTTGCCAAAGAGCCTGAGAAAGTGATAGTAGTTCAATCCAAGGTAGCCTAGATAATCATTTTATTCGATGAAATGGAAAAAATCATAATACTACATACTCCATTTTTAAGTTTCCAGAAACACACTCTAGTATTATCAGAAATAGAAAAAGCCTTAGTATAAAAGAAAAATTTTGCAAATTATCATAGAACTTGCTCTATCTCTGGTAAAGAAAAAACTCTGAACTGAGAAAGAAAAAATAAAAAAGGATATTTTTATCTGTTTTAAGAAAGTCCTGAGACCATCTAATTTACTGATTCTCTATACAACTTCAAGAAAAGAGTATAAAACTCTCTGGACTCAGTAACAAAAGGAAAATAGAATGCAAGCTCTATAATCAGAATTGAAATAGACACATGAAAATAAAGAATCATAGAGCATCTTTAGCTAAAAACTATTCTGTTAAATTAGAAGTAAAATAATTTTATTTCATTAAAACTTTAAGGTCTGTACAAAGGTAAATAATTTACAAACACACCTAGGAATTGTTCTTCTAAAACTGGCAGTTCTGTGAAGTTTTAGACAAGTTTGAGAAAAATATTATGGTCATGCATAAAGAAGGAAAAACAATACTTCAGTCTGTTTCCCAAGACAAAGCTTTATTTTACATTATTAATTTAAAATGTAATGATGTATGCGAAATAGAAAGGTTTCGATTCCACAAGTGCTTGCTCTCAGGAGTCCCACCACTTTGAATATATTTTCCCAGACAAATAGGACCATCTACAAGTACAGTCATGTGAAGAACCAGGCATGCCCCCTGCCCCCAATATTTATGAAATATATTAAAACAGTAGACAAGCCCTTTCTGGGTATAGCACTTCTGTTATGACACGGTATTTTTACTTTACAGCATTGTACTTAAAAGACTATGTCATTGTAAAGCTCTATTCTAAATTGCTGTGGAAAAGTATTTTAAAGTATTCCCCAAATGATGTGAACTATTAAAAAAAAAAAACAAATATGGATTGAAGGCACTACTATGAATTATGTTGTCTGGTACCCGAAATCTGTGCAATAACATCAACTTACAATGCTTTTTATGAGACTGAACATTTGTCACATGAGTAAATTTAATCACAATTAGTCTCTTCACAAGTTTGAGAAAGTGGGTGTTTATATTATAAAATCTTAAATTTTTATGCAAGATTTTGTAGGTAACTTATAACCCAGCTGTTGAGGATGAATACTCATAAAAGTGTTTGCATTTTTCAAATACCAACTAAAAATCATATTGTATTAGGGATACATGTGTGTGAAATCACTGGATAATCAGCATTCAAGTGCACCTGAAATACTGTGTTTCCATGTATGAAGTAAAGGGGACCAGGCAAAAACGCTGGACGGAGTTACATGGATTCTAATGTTTCCTCCCTTTCATTCATGGCTGAAAATGTAAAGTATATGACACGTAGCTCATCAAACAGAGCATTTAAAAAAAAGAACATACAAAAATAAACCAAGACAGGGAAAGCAGTAAAATGTAATAGCTTATTCACTCGATGACATATAAGATTCTGAAGAAGGAATACTTTTAACAACATGGTATTCCTTTAACAGAGACAATCGCGGTATCAGAAGTGACATAAAGTGAAGACAGGCAAGATGAGTATTTCTCTCCACACAGGATAAACAAAAAACCAAACAAAACCAAGTACCCAAACAATTATCAAGTGGAATAGAAAAGACCTTCTTGAAACGCAAAGTCAACAGAGGGACAAGCAGGTGTTTGCATTCTCTGCAGTTTAACTCATGGGCTTCATTATATGCTTCACAGAAAGAAAAACAGTTTCATTTGTAGATCTTGCAGGGAAACAAAGAATTTCAACAAGGAGTCCCGATAAACATCTTACGCTGTTAAACATCTTCACCGGGAGAGAGAGAAAAATCTCCCCCGCTGCAAGCAAACGTGGACATCTTTTGTTCCCTGATAAATACTTGCTTTTGTCTTTTGTGATAAGGTCTGCTGCCTTCGCCTCGCGCACAAAAAGGGCCCGCTTGTTTCTGTACAGAAAACATTTAATTAAGATCATTTCCGATTTCGAAGCCGCCCGTGCTCTGAGGAAAGGGACGAGAGAAAGGGGAGAAAACCCGACCCCCGCTGGCTGGGCGGAGGGGCCGGGGAGCGCTGCCCCGAGTCCGGCCGGGACCCGCCGGGAGACGCGGGCCGGGAAAGGCCGGGAAAGGCCGCGAGAGGCCGGGAAGGGCAGAGAGCAGAGCCTGCCCGCTGGGCTCCGCTCCGGCCCACCGCGCCCGGCAGCGCCGGCGGCAGCACCGCCCTGCCCGGAGGCGCGGGGGCTGCACCTCCTGCATCCCGCCTTCGCTACCGCCGCACGCAGGCCGGGCCGCGGGGAAGGAGATGCTTCAGTGTGCTCCGGCTGGCCTGGAAGGAGCGAGGAAAAACACTGATTTGGTTGTTGGGGTTTTTTTCGTGTTTGTTTTTTGTTTGTTTGTTTGGGGTTTTTTTCGTTTGGTTGGTTGGTTGGTTGGTTTTTTGTGGGGTTTTTGTGGGTTTTGGGAGGGGTTTTTTGTGGTTTTGGGTTATTTTTTTGTTTGGTTGGTTGCTTGTTTTTTTTTCCTCCACGTGGGATTAGACGGAGTTGCTCTTCCCACTACACTTTTGTTTTTGGATCCTTTAAAGAGTAACATACAGTTACAAACAAACAGTTTGGGGTTTGCCTCTGTCACAATTCAAGGTTCACTAAAACATCAAAACCTTCCTACCAAAGTGAAGAAAAAGAGCAGCTTTAATCATGATTTCAAATATTTTGTCTGAGACAAACACAAAAGCAATGCCAGGCTCTACGGACTCTGCAGTTTTAGCTCTCTGAGGACTTCACCTGTTTTAAGTACTAGAGTTGGAATACACAAATAGTTTTCCCAGTGATGTAGCAGTTTGAAACACTGAAAAGAAAATCTAGGAGACAAAATCATTATAAAGTCTTTATGTACACACAAGCAGTACACGACTACCAAAGATCTTAGTCCTTATGTGTATGTTCATTTCCTGGAATTAATCCTCTTTATCATGTTGACTGCCTGCAGGACCCAATCCTGGAATATTCTTGTATGGCAGGTGCTAGGAACAATATTATTAGATTAGGTTTCACTGCAAGTCTAAGGCAGTCAGCAGTCACCTCCTAGCATACCTCAGGACAGCACACCCACTCATAACCAGAGACTTATTACTTGAGTATGTATGAAATTTTGTTAAGAAACATTGACAAAAAAAACTGGTCTGAAATAGGGAGAATTAGAATGCAAAATTTAAAGCCACATGATACTAATAAGAAGAAATACGGCAAAGACATTCCACTAGGAAATACGCACAAAGTTGCAAGAAAGAATCATTCCTGCAATCCAAATATAAACCACAGGAGATTAACTCCTACTGTGGACAGGACACTCCTGAGATATCTTCCTTTGGTTGAATATTCAGAGCACAAAGTGGCAATTTTTTCCTTCAAAACTTAGCACAATAAACTACATTTGTATAACATTTGTGCCATGTTTCAGAGGGCACAACTATTTTTTTTTCTCCAGGACTATCAAAGTTTGTATTTCATGAATGAATTTGTATGACACTAAAGACAACACCATAAACAGAAGAAAAAAAATTGTTAATGCAAATAAATCAAAGTCATTCTATCCTTCTCTGGCCATCTGTCTCCCCATGAATACACATGCGAAAAATAGAATTTGCTAAAAGCAGCTATTTTAAGTCTACCACATTTTTGTTCCAAGTAAAAAAATACAAGAGCAGAAAGTGCTAACAGTATCATCTTACCTGCCATTTAAGCAAAAGTGTAAAAACACACAAGAAAGCCTGCAACCTGACAAAGACTCTGGATTAAGAACAGCAACTGACTCAGTGAAAATTAATCACTTTTTTTTTTAATGAAACAGATTACTCCCCCACATATTGACACATCAAAAAATTATTATTACAGATCAACTTGATATTACAGTACATACCACACACTTCTGTGCTCTTAGCAGGTTTTCTCACCAAAGCACTCATTCAACAAGAAGTATTTTATATGATCCCATAAATGATGGTGCTAATAGTTTTGAACTGAGATAGGTAAATGCACCTTATGTTACCTGCTTTGCACAGATTAATTTCATAAGATCTCTAGAAGCTGTCAGGTGAAAGCCCCATTTTTTTAACCTCTTGAACATCCTAAAACTCCAGGGTGAAACTAAAGTTAATTTTCTTAACAGCACCGCAAATTTGACAGGGTTGTTTCAAGGTAACCATATACATAGTACCATGTGTAAGATCAGTGCCTAAAAGAAAATATTTTAAAAGTAACATAATCAATCTTTGGTGTGTCTGTTTTTTGTATCTGTGAACAGTAGAATGCAATGAGGGACATATTTACATTTTTTTAGGGGAGTAATTCTATAGTAAATGATAATGACAGTACCATAAACAGAATAATGTCTTTTCATGGTTTGTGCAAATTTGATGACAAAGAAAGCCATAAACAAGACCAAGGAGTGTGATGGGATTAATCCAAGATTATCTTAATTGATACTCTTCATAAATACTGTGAAACCACATCCACTTAAGAGCATTCAAGAGGATAATAAGTAAGCAGGAATTACCCAACTTCGACGTCAGCATTGGGCTGACAATATCAAACAACCATGCAGAATAACACAAACTAAATTAAGATAAAGATTAAAAGCTTCTGTCATTTACAGAAGGACCAACAAGAGACCTACCTGTGTATCAGCTTTTGTTTATGTAGGCAGAACAGATAAAAGACAGCTGTAAACTTGAGACTACTTCAGTATGTCAAGGATATGCTTCTTAGCATATGCTTCTACTCTAAAAGAGTGAGATAAAATGTTTTCCAAAGGCAGTCTGGGTTATTTTTCTGCCTACAAAGTCTGAGGCCAAAAGAAAGACATTTTTATTTATCAAACAAAATAAGATAGGAATATTTGTAAGTGGTTCAAACATATTTAAGAAATACTCAAGTGCACTTAGTACCTACTCCAATATCTGGCCATTGTTTAAATAATACATGACTAAAAACGTTAATTGTAATAACCAGAGAAAGCTGGAAACTTTACTTAAGGACCTATGGATCATAAGTTAACCTTATCTTTATCAACTCAGTATGAAAAAGAAAGAAACAAAGGCAAGTATGTAACAAACAAAACATGCTGCCTATCACGCACTGGCAGTTCGAGCATGTTCCATACAGAACATGAAAAAATATCTAGGTAAAGCTTTTCCTGGAAAAAAAAATTGTTTCTACATCATAGTCATTACCATCATATTTGTTGTGTTGAGTATTTATGCTATGGAGGGGTTTGGGATGCTTAGTTTTAACATAAATCATCTTTCACATCATATATTTTCAGCAGTCCAAGTTTCTATTTTAAATCTGGAGCAGGGAAGTCTTAGACTCAGTGGAGGGGGATCAGGTTAGGGAACACTTAAGGGAACTAAAGTAGACATAAACAAATCCCAGAGACCTTATGGGATCTATCTATGAGTGCTTGAGGGAGTGGGCTGATGTCCCTGCAAGGCCACTCTCAGTAATCTCTGAGAGGTGGCTGTAACTTGAACAGGTTCCAGAGAACTGGAAAAAAACAAGTATCAGCCCCATCTTTCAATAGGGTCAGAAGAAGGATCCAGGGAACTACAGGCTGCTCAACCTCACCTCACGCCCTGGGACAAATCCACCAGAAAAACATTCCAGATGTATTGCAGACAAGGAAATGATAGGCATAATAAGCATAGGAAAAGGGAAAATCATGCTGGACTGACCAGAGAGCCTCCTATGATGAAACGAGCTGTGAATATTCATCTTGATTTTACATGGCCTCTCATAACATCCCCACAGACAGTGGAATGAAATATGGAAAAAGTGGACAGTGAGGTGGACTGAAAGCTGGCTGAACTGCCAAGCTCCAGGGGTTGTGATCAGCACAAAGTCCATCTGGAGGAGAGTCCGTAGTGGTCTACCCCTGGGGTTGATCTCAAAGATAATATTTTTAAATTCTCTTCCTCAGTGGCATAGGTGATGAGACAGAACACACACCCAGGGAGTTTGCTGATGATGCAAGAGTGGCAGAAGAGGCTGATATGCCAAAGAGTTGTGCCATTCAGAGAGAAGGAGAGAAATGGGCCAACAGGAACCTCATGAAGTTGAACAATGGAAAATACAAAGTCCAGAACCTGGGGAGGAATAACCCCAGACAGCATACACACTGAGGCCTGACCAGCTTGAAGGGAGCTCTGCAGGAAAGAACCTTGTGACTTGATGGACACCAAACCCATGAGCCAGCCCTTGCCACACACTGACATCCTGGATTGTACTAGGATAAGCATTGCTAGCAGAACTGTTTCTATTAAATTATCCAGGCTCGAGGAAAAAAAAAAGAAATCAAAACCAATTTGAAGTTAGATAAGTATATATAACCACAAGAGAAAGTTACAAAGTGAAGACAGATGTATATCATCCATTAAAATAAAAGGAGAGGCTAAGGGAGCTAGGCCTCTTCAGCCCACAGGACAGAAGACTCAGGGGAAAGAGAACATATTGCTGTCTACAACTGCCTGACCGGAGGATACAGAGATGACAGGGCCAGACTCTTCTTGCAGCTTCACAGTGGAACTACAACAATCAAAGGTCAGAACATGGGAAATTGTGATCATATATAAAATCTTTATTTGTTTGTTGTTTTACCATGAGAGCAGTCAAACACTGACATAGGGTGTCCAGACAGACTGTGGAATCTCCTCATGAAGGAATTCAGTGCAGGAATTCAAGACACAACTGAACACAGCTCTGAGCAACCAGATCTAATTAGATCTGTTCCTGGAGATCCCTTCCAGTCTCTTTTTTACTGTGATCAAAATGACTGCAGAAAGACTAAGTATTTATTTCTTAGGCAACTATCCAACGTAAGTACATGGAGTACAGGAGCTTGTAACTCTTTGCTCTTGATGAAAGTTAAAAGAATGAAAGAATGAATGTCACAAAAGACAACAAACTTCTCCTCTTTCAAACAGTTTACTCTGCAAAACTATCAGCAAGGTGTTATCTTAGTTATCAAAGATCGCTTTGGAAGATTTCTGTAACTGACATTTACTTTACATTTGTTTTATTAAGTACATAGCAAGCTACACAAATACGGCAGCAAGATTTTCACTTCTGAAGTCACATGTCATTTATACCTTTCACTGTTACTCTGTCAACACAGTGGGTTTTTTTTCCTCACGAAAACACATAACCAAGTGTTATCTAACTCCTGGTGAAGGTTCTTGGATGTACTACAAGATACATCAGTATTATTAAGAGAACTTACACAAACAAAGCAAAGCAAACCAACAAAAAAAAAAGTTATTAATGCCAGAGAAGAATCCTGAAAATATTTAGCAAACATGTGTCAGGTGGTGGCCTGGGGAGGGGCAGAACATGAAGCTGGTTGTTGCAATATCGTTCTAACATTTGTTGAGTAATTACAGCAACCCCTGCAAGTACAACCCCATGCTGGACACCCTCACTGATGGCAGAACCCCAAGGGCAAGGGGACGTTCTCAGGAGATATTTGAAATCAGCTCAGCTGCTGCCTGGCCATGGCTCTGTCCATAAGTACAATGCCAATGCAAGCAAAGTGTTCCTCACTCTGCCTTGGCCCACACAGAATCACACAAACAATTAGGTTGGAAAAGACCTCTGAGATCATCGAGTCCAGCCTGTGACCGAACGCAACCACGTCAATTAGATCATATCCCTCAGTGCCACATCCAGTCTTTCCTTAAATCCTTCCAGGGACAGTGACTCCACCACCTTGGGAAGTCCATTTGAGTGTCTAATTACCCTTTCTGTGAAGAAAATCATCTTAATTCCCAACCTGAACCTCCCCAGGCACATCTTAAGACTCTGTTCTCTCTTCCTGCCAATATAAAGAGAGCTCTCCTTCTCCCACAGGAGTGCCAGGAAGCCTGCACAGCACTGTGCTGGGTGGACAAGAAACTGGCAGTGGAGCTTCCTTTGCACTTTAACCAGTTCCACAGCACAGACATGCCCTGCAACTGCAGGATTTAGATCTCAAATCAACATCTACCTCTGGCATGTTCATGCTGGGACCTTCTCCCCTCACACCAGGTCTGGGATTACTGCCTCCATAAATACCTCAACTGATTCCACTGAGGTCCAGGTTTTCTCCCACTGGGGCCGATAACAGAGCAGTCAGTGATGAGGACAAACCCCTCAGAGTGCTATGCTATTTGTTCACAGGGTAAAAAATTGGAGAAAACAGGTCTGAAATAGAATCACATGCTTTCCTATTTTTCCTTGAACTTCATCATTCCTTGAATCCTCTCAAAGACCACTAGTCTATTTCAGGTCCTTTCCCTAGATAAAAATTGGCATTTAACAATCCCCCACACAAAAGGGATTTTCAACTGTTTACTGATCCTTTATGCTCTAGATGCCAGGTAGACAGAAGTGTTGTGCCCCTTTACATTGGATTCTAGATGCTAGATGAACTGTTACTTTGGTTTTCTCAAAAAAAATTTAAGGGCCAAACTCACGTAAAAAAGTAAAAAAATAAACCAGCTGTATAACAAAACATTTTTGGTAGAAATGACCCTAAAAGGAAATTAAACTACAGACATCCAAAGGAGTTTTCATAGTACACTCTTACTGGCATAAATGGAAATAGCACTTCTTGGCACTGTGCTTGATGACATACAAATTTATTAGAAAAGATTTTGCTGCCCTGAAGGCTTCATATATTTTTCAGCTACCCGAGAAACCTCTACATCAGTGGTTTAATTCACTGGCTAGTGTTTAGAGAGTTCCTGTGAGCTATAGGACTTAATTTTCTTCAGGGCATGAGTTTTAGGTTACATTTTTTGTTTGAGAGAAATAAATTCCAAATGTCATCCATGTGCTCTCCTCTGCCTAGCAATCCCTTGCAGGCATCATCCTGCACATCTTTTACTAGGGAGTTAAGATGGGCATCTTCATTCTTTCCTATTGGGCTTTTCTTCCAAAAGATTAATTTCCAGCCTTTCTTGTTTGCTTTATACTGGGCTTGTATTCCCAGGCTACTTCTGTAGAAAATTGCATGTTTCAGACTATCTTTAATATCTAAGAAGCCTCTTTGAAAGGGCCAGCTTGTCCTGAAACAAGATTCAAGATGAATTGGGTAGCCAGAAGCTTCACATACAAGCACCCAAAGGAGAAGGTCAGATATTTTATTCTTAAAAATCAATTGAAGGCATCTGCTCTCTGTGAAAGTTTAATAATATTTTTAGGACACTTCCATGAAATTTTCTCTTTTAATCCTTTTCACTCTAAGCTTCTAAATGGACTTGTACTGCTAATTTATGCAGTAAGAGATGTGAATAAACCAGTTGTAATCACTTAGGCAACTGATTTTGCCATTCCTTATCTGTTATCCTTTCTCTTCTATCTTTTGCTCATCCTTTCAGTCAGATGTAAGTTAAAGAAATAGCTGAAGGTTCTGAACCTTGTTTCGTCAGTTTTCCCCTGACTGGTGGGCTGGTTACACTGGAGAGATCAGAGAGCCAATGTCAGAGTTCACCATGGTATGCTCAGGCCAAAAAAAGGAATATGAAAAATGCCAGTGTCTCTGAAGTATTCATAAACCCACTGAAACCTAAAAGAGACCAACTGAGGCCCTGTGAGACCTACTGAAATGTGAAATTAAAAGTCTAGAGCACTTTTATGAAGTACCACAGCAGACCCCCTTGGAAGCCCATGGACTACTTTTCCTTCAGTAAATTTGAAATGGATCTGAAACAATGAGGTACTCAAATCTCATTTGAAACAATCTGTACTCTTCATGGATATTACTGCTTGCCAGTTGTTCAAGCTTCAGTGTATTGAAGCTCTTCTATTTTATACCAATGTTGTAATTATCACCACACCAAACTGAAAACATACACTCAGTGAGTGCTATAAATAACTACAATTAAAATGTGTGCTATAAATAATTACAATTAATTCTGAAGAAAAAAATCTGATTTTTGGTTCAGAGTAACCGTAATAAATACTAATTTCTCTTTCTAAGGGCAACCTTAATTTTATGTACTCTTGTACTTGTCAGCTTCTTAAACAGAACTGCAGTTCTGGGGCCGCTTTCCACGTATAATTATCTCTCAAATGATACCAACCCAATTAAACTCCTTCTGTGTCTAGTTTGTACTCGAGCCAAACCCAGAAGCACAGTCTGAGAGACCAGGAAAGGTACAGTCAACCTGCTTTTTGGTTTGGGACTTCTGTGCCAAAATCCAAATTTGCCTGAAGCAGGTCCTGATTGAAGCAGCAAATATTCTGCTCAGTCCTAAGTTGTTTTTATAATGTGGAAAGAATACAAACTCCTCAGCTGCAGAAGCCTAGAGCTCTCTGCTTCAGTTTTGACATGCTCAGTATTCTGAATGCTTGCTACCTGGGCAGATCTGAGAAATTTTTGTAGTAATATAAAAGGCACCTTCCCTTCTGCCCTGCTGCATTAAAAGAAGGACAGAATATACTTTCTGGAACAGGCTGCCTGAATATTAGGAAAAAGATGGGTTTCCTCTAAATTTCTGAATCCTTCTGGTGGAAAGGGAAACAAAGGAGCAAAGAAGATGGATCATTTTAACTTAAAAAATTCACAGTTTTCCAGAAATAGATTGAAAGTAATATTTTAGAATGGAAAAGGCTAGGTGCCATTCAGATACAACATTTGCCAGCCTGAAGGCAAAATCATTGCAAACCTGGACAGGACACAACAAAAGTCCTAAGGAAGCATATAAAGAATACTTTAAAACATTAAATATATAAAGAAGTAGAAATGTACACAACAGAAAGTCTATATACAAGGTCCAAGAACAGCGGTGAGTTCAATGAGAGCTGATAAGTCTCTACGCCTCCTTTGGCAGAAAGCTCACAGCTATAAGCATGGAAGTGCTTAAAAACTGTGCTTTACTTTATGTGATTTTTAAAAAATTGTTCTTTGGGGTATATATTGACTTAAAGCACAACAGTTCCAAGCAAAGAAACTAGAACTGCATTCCCTCCATCCAAGTCATCAGCTTCACACTAATTGAGTAATAACCACACAGTAATTAATGCAGCTACCCCTTACCATTCAAGCTGTAGACTTAAATAGGGATTTGTTTTTTCAGATATGCAGTGTAAAATCCCTAAAGACCTAGAAAAGGAAGGCAATAAAAGGCATTTAGAAAAGCATGTGGTTTTTTGCTAAGTTTGACTGGACGTCTGTTAATGTGTGATTTCTGGTTTGAGATCTAGCTGAACACATCAGTGGGAGGCTATTTAAACGAGGCTGGAATTGACATCTTCTGAATTTTCAACACTATTGCACTCATAAAGGGTAACCTGGCAGCATTAAAACATCAAGTCACATGCCAAATGATGTGTTCACAGTCACCTTCAAGTGCTTGGGCTGAACTCACCCTGACAATGTTGTTTAGGAATGAGGCATTCCCATGTTGCTTCAATATTCTCCTTTTTGAGAAGGCACTGATAATACTCCTTTGCATTTATCCACTTCTTCTAGCACAGATAGTTCTAAGGATACTAGTAAACAATTAATTTGAATGTTAAACTATCCCATATCTACTTAGTTAATTAACACATTCCTCATATTTTTTTTTAAACTTACATATTAAAGTAGTTGAGATGTGCTACACCAAAGTTAAGAGCAGTTTTGACCGTTGCTTTTTTCCCGACCGTTCTCCTCAGTGCAAAAAAGTTGTTTTAAAAGTCCATGTTGTTTAAAGTTTCATCTGCTTTAATACTGAAAAAATCCCTAATTTACCACTTTACACTGAGCAGAACAATGTTTCCATTATCATTTGAAATAATGATTAAGGTTGTCTCCACTACAGATTCTGATTATGAAATCTCTTTAGTTACAAGACAAACACATTGGCCTACAATCTTTTTATAACATATCAGAACACCTCTTTTATCCACACAATAGTCTAAGCTAATGAGTCTCGCAGAATAGAAACGAATCAGACTCCAAAAGAAGCTACAATATAATTATTTTCCCTTATACAACTTTGTAAGAGACTGAAATATTATAGTTTATGACTTAAACGTTTTCATGAAGGACTTTTTTACAAAAGCTGCAGAGAAGACCACCACACCCTGCATGGGGCTCTGAGAGGCCCTGGGCCCGCTGGCTGATGCAGATAAGATAAAGTAACAACTCAGGGCTGGGGACATTCACAAAGGACAAGTTTAACACCTCCGAGGTGGAGACCATAGCCCCGGGGCTATCAGCTGGCCAGGCTCACACAGACTCTCGCACCAAAGGGTGGGGGAGAGAGGCCTTGGGTGTGTGTTGGAAAAGCCTCTGGTGAGAGGCGCAGTGACCGCCCATCCTCCGCTGTGCAGAGGAGCCCAGCTGAGGGACCTGCACCCGGGGGGAGCTCACCCACAGCAGAGGGGGTGTCANGGGGCGTGTGGCGGCGGCCACGGGGGACCCTCACCACCAGAAGAGCAGATAGAGGGGAGCAATGAGACGTCGTCGAGACCCCTGGATGGGTGATATGCCTCCACCTAACCCCTGTCACCTCTCCCTGTCCCCCTACCCCACACGCACATCTCTTTTTCTATTTCTTTCTTTCTTTCTTTTCTCTTTCCTTCTCTTTGCCTCTCTACTATCAAATAAAATACATCAATTTTTTGGCATAAACATTTAATGTCGTTTGATTTTAATCTCATTTCTGGGAATATTTTGAACCTTCTAAGTTCTTTCTGGTTTATGCACAGAAACTTAGCTTTCTTTGCTCTTCTGGATCTAAACTGGATCGTAACAAACTTCAAAACCTAAATTCTGTTTTGGAACACGCTGGGCTGGAACTTGGGGCATCCAAAAGGCTAAAGAGGGAGAAAAATCAAAAGTAAGAAAAATATTTAAAGTTCTGATGGAAATCATTGTAGAAACCCAGTGTTCCTGTTTGTTTTTATTTTTAAACTGGGGGTATATTTCAAGTAATCTATAAGAGATTTTAAACAATAATTTGGACTCTTAATACTGTATATTTAAAACAATAACTGTAACAGTTAATATTTCAAAATCTTCTCTGTCTTTCTTAAATCAGCATTTTACTTGTGACATTCAGCAGATGTTATTCCCCCTAAATAGCAAGGTATGAACAACCAATAACTGAAGTCAAATAAATTGAAGGAGAATTAATCAAAAATAACATAATTTCTATTATAGCTTTAATACTTCTTATGCAGCTATATTACTTATAGATAATGATTAGCTATAAGGGAAAGGAATGCACACACACCAACACACACATCCCAATGCCAAAATCCATAAGAAATTATCACAGCATGATCTCCACTTACGTCCTTGTGGAGTGCTAACATTACTTATAATGGAGACTGCAGAGAGGAAATATGAGCAAAGATCAGCCATGTAAATCTTTCTGCAAGCACTGGAACTGACACAGCTAATTAAACTGGTTTGTGTAAGAAACAGGCAAGTCCATAAACACAGTAGAAAGGCAAGTAATTCAGGAGTTAATTCGCATAACAAAAGCAAGTCCATAAAGTTGTTTCCAATTCAGTGCTGCCCTTAAGAAGTGTGGTGGCCTCAAGAAGGAGCATGTAGAGGCAGTAAGGGTCATCCACATAGCATCAGATAGTACATGTCGTGGGCAGGAATCAGCTCTCTGCTCCCAAGGAGAAACAGGCTAAAACTTTGTGGAAGGGACAGGAGGGGTCCTCTTGTGACTGCTCAGGTCTCTCACTACCAACTTTTTGCTCCCTACTATTCCTGGATATATTAAAAAGAAATCAAGATCCACTGCAAGAAACCCACAGCAAAGGTTCCAAAGCAAGCTATTAATTTCTCACCTCTATATTATTGCTTTAGAGAATTCAAAATATACACGCTTAGTAAGAGACACATAAATAAAAATCCACTGTTTTGAATTTCCAAGTGCCAGTTCTCCAAAGAGTCACTTGATAAGAAGGTGGAGCTTTTTGGTTTATTTATTCAACTGAATGAAATTATTACTCCTTCTGCACATTTTACTTAAGTAATAACACTATAAAGACTTACTCTTCGTCCTCTCCCAAAGTAAAGTGAAAAGTAATTTCATTTTCACGTTGGTTTTGGTATTGGAACTAGGACAGCTACTGGCATTGCTCCTTATTACAGGCTTTGCCTTTCTTCAAAGACAACTTTGTTAGTATTATTGAAATAAGAACCTCTGGAGTGATTTTTCTGACCAAGCAAAAGTTTAAAACAGTTTTGGGACAGTGTGAGGATACTTACTGGGAGAAGAGTGACAAGAAGAACAGATAAAGGAAACAAAAAGCCCAGCTAGAAGACCTGCAGAGTACTTTACTGAAGGTCCAAATGTCACCTAGGCTCCAAGAGAATATAAAGTTCTAAGGTTTGGGTAGAACTGGATTTTGTCTGGATGTTTTCACATTGAGCTTGGAGAACAGGAACAGGAAGATGGGCAGAGACGTAGGCAGTGTGCCCTATACACAACTTCCAGCTTCATTCTGGTTTATACACCATACTCACCCTAAAATATAAACTCTGCATTCAGCCCCATTTTCACAAAAAAAAAAAAAAAAGAGTTCCTAAAAACCAGCTGCCTTAGTTTTCCACATCTCTTCCCCACTGACAGCTAAGCCAGCTGTCCAATGAATGCTGTCCAATACTTGCATGAAGCAGAGGAAGGAGAAGAAAAGAAAAATGCCGCCCCTGTGCTCCAACTGGAAAGTTTCACTGCTGTCTTGGGCACTGTGTTTTGTGAGAGCCAACTCGGGTTTTATAAGTGATCCCTGCCAGCCATCCTGCTCTTCCCTATCAGTCTGGGAGGAACAGATGGAGCAAAATCAGGTCTTCTGCAGGGGTTTTAGTGACAAGTTACTGTATTTCCAGTTTAAAAAAAAAATTAAAAAAAACCCCACAAATGTCAAAGAGAAGTCTAATAAAATGTGCTTGTTCATAAATGCATGCTGAAGTGAACAGGAGAAAGAAATGTTGCCAGTGGAAAAAGAAGATGTACAAATAATATTTAAATACACAGTCTCAATGTACTGTGAAATAGCATATATATTTAAAAAAAAAAGACGGAAAGAATTTTACACTGCAGTTGCTTGAAAGCCCATCTCACTGGACTTACATGAGTTGGGTTTTTTTCCCCCAATTATTCAAATATTATTTTCAAATGTCCTAGTTTCAACTTTGGAATGCATAATCCAAGAGATTCAAGATATCTACTGGACTGCAAAAAGGACTGCAAAAAACTACAACAATTCTACTCAGGAATAGAGCACAAGTCTCTATTTCATTAATATTTACAAATGAGAAACTATTTTGGGAGGTAAAGTATGCATACTGCAGTTCCAGAGATGCTTTGGACCCAATAGCTTGAATAACTTACCGAAGGACAGGGCTACTTGCAAAATGAAAAAAAAAAATATAGCTGAATAGAAACTTCTTTCATAAATAAAAAAATACCATCAATTTCAGGAAACTTATAACTTGCAGATCATCTCTGTAGAGCACATCCTAAGCCATTTAAAGATAATTGTGGTGAAGTTTCTAAGTCATCTGTACCTAAAGCTCGGACACAGAGAGGTTGCTCAAATTGCCAATGTCTTAATTCGCATGAAGTAAACCATATTTGTTTTCAAAGCAAGATGTTTTCAAAATATTTTGCTTAAGGTAATAGAACAAACAGAGAACCTGTTATGGATCTCAAAGACATTGCCCTGAGGCTATTTTATTCCACAGCCATCTAATATAGGGACTTCTAAGCTCCTAAGCACCTGGAACTGGCTGCCATCACAGAAAACATATTGAGCAGATGGCCTGCAACCTGTTTCAGCTTGCAATCTCCATGGCCTTAAAACATTAATTTCAGTAAAATATGTAGTGAAACCTCACCAAAATGTGTGGTATTTGTAAAGTAGGATCTCATTTTGAAACCGTCTTGAATCAACATAAGTTTAATTTGCATTTCATTGTGCTAACCTAGTATATGTCAGGCCCGTAACCCTAACCTATATCAGAACATCATATGCACGTTCTGATAGAGAAAAAACTCACATATTAAATAATTTTTTTAACAAGAGCAAAATAAAAAAGTGTGGGGGTGGTAGTTTATGAAAAAAATACTCTCTGATAATAAATGAACATTCAGTACGTAGAACTAGATTGAAGCTAATCTAAAGTAAAACCCTCAAAAGTGTCCCCCATGTGGACATCAGGTCCTCAGCACAAAATGTTTTGCTTTTCAGATTTACTTCTATTGCACTCTAATATTTGCTAATGTAAACAAGCAAACTGATGCATCCAATTTTAACTATGATTTATTCTGAAGAGATACATTTAAAATTTTAGGATCTTGGTAACCTTTCAGCATAGTGCAGCTGTTCCCATAAAGATGTAGTGCAAGTGTACTGCCAAATCTTTAGTTTGGTTTCAGACATATGAAGCAAACGTAAGAGGTTTAAACAAATGGACATTTATTAAAGTTTATTCAAGGATGATTTGGCCTGAACCATCACTAGGATCCAGTGGTACTTCTTGGTGTAGGCAACCATCATGTTCCTGGCATAGTCCACTGAAACCTCAGCCACAAAAATATGAACAAAAATGCTGGGGCCATCAGCCATGTAAGTCGAACTGAACAGAAGTCAGATTTTTGAAATTAATATTCAGCAGTTTCCTAGCTTTTTACAAACACATTTTTGAAAGTGCTTCTCTTCTGATAGCCAGCGTTACAGCCTTAACTATACATAAGTCATTAGTAAAGATATCTGCATGCCAAACATCTGGAACAAACAGGATTTCAGCCAGGCAGGAAAGACTCACTGTATGAAGGTGTTCTGGACTCCCCATGGGGCAGTTGGCTGACCTACACACAGTTCTGGCTGCCAAACCGTGTCCTTTAAACAAGTTACACAGCAAAGGAGACTCATTCGACTCCTGCACTCCCCAAATACTTATCCAATCTTCTTAATCCTCATCCTGCAGCCAATAGCTCTTTGGCAAGATGCAAGGCCAAAGATGTCAGCCCTTGGCTGCCTCTGGGAGGCCCATACGAACTGCAGCCACTTAATTTTTTGTGTCCTTATAAAATCCCCTCTGACTTTTGGGTTGGGAACCAACCCATACCCTTTGTAAGCATTTCCACACATGTGAAGTCACAGTGGTCCCTCTCTTCTGGAAAGACACCAGGGATCAGCAGGTGTTGCTCTGGAGAAGAGTCACCAGTGACCAAAGGCAGTTCTGAAGAAATGTACCTGTGCTGCCCACAAAACAGGACGCACTAGGATTGATTTAGAAGAAAAGAAATACATAACAAAGGAACAAGGTTTCTGGTTCTACAGGAAGGTTAGTCAACTGCACTGAATTTTATCTTTTTCTCAGTAGATTTAGCTCCCCTCACGTTTCTGATTATTGGAAGTTCATGTATATTTTCTATTACATTAGACTTTTTAGACAGTTCTCCAAAGCTATCAAACTTTTATGGTACACCAGCGAAGTAAAATTTGCTTTCATGGCATGTCTATGGGTGTGCCTATCTCCTCTACTTTGTTGGTATTACAACAAGTGAAACACACACAGGCTCAGAAAACAGACCTGTTCTATAAAGTACTTTTCCTTAGTTCTAAAACAGAAACTTTGTGTTATCCTTAGATGTGAGGACAGATTACTACACAAGTTACTTCAAGCAGTGTAAATTATTCCATGGCAGCACAGCCCAGCTACAAAATGTCAACAGTACATAGTCAAATGATGCAGAAACTTTAGATTGTATGAATAGATATGCTTGACTTCTATTAAACGTTGGTGTCATAAATTAAGTCACTAGATAGGCTGTTCTGCAGAGCTAGGACCTTGTAATAGGGCTACTTATTATTCTATGATAAACTGTAAGGAGGAGCAATGACGAGTTTTAAAAAACAAAACATTTACCTGAACCCTTGGTATGCTTTACATTTTCTGCTGATGCCTCCTTCCAGTTATCTCTCTAATTCCTAGGGTTATATCAAATTCTGCCTTTCCAACATGCAGCTAACTCAGTCTATGAGTAGTCTTAGCAGACTTTTTAGCTGAGTAGGTTGAATGTTTATCATTAAATCGTACTGTCCATGCTTAGTAGTTTACAATGCACTAAAACAAAACTCAGCCTCATCATGAACAGTTACAGAATTCCCTGTCAAAATTGGTTCATCTCTTCCCTGTTTTAGCTGCAGAAATTTTCAAAAAGCAGGCTAAAAAAACCCCAAAAAACCACAAAGTAGCTGTTAAAATATTGTATTTTTCTCCCTTGTCTCTGAATCAGAGATGCCATAATTGTCATCCAGTTTCTTCCCTGAGGCCAAACCAAAACAAACAAAAAATCTAAATCAAATAACTCAACAGCAACAAAACCTCACATTCTAAAGCAGAAAACACTTCAGCTTCTGAGCTTCACAGAAGTTACAACCCCTCAAATACTGTATCTAAAGGAAAAACTGGAAAACTCATCAAATTTCACTACATGTATTATCTCTATTGCATTCACAACAACAGTGTATCATTTAGGAAGTGTGTTAGAGGTGTGTTATCTTAAATTCCACACCATGAGTGTACGCTGAAAATTTTAAAGATACCTCCAACAAAGAGGGGAAAAGGAGTAGCTTTGCTTACTTTGTCACTTACATTGACCTATTTAAAAAGAGCTTTCACAGTAATTTAAAAGTAATCAATCATTTAAGGAAAAGCCAATCTTTCTATTTACCCAAGCCAGAGGAGGATTGCTTTTCTAATTTCATAAGGACTTACTACCTGGTAGATGAAAAACAAAACATAAAGCTAAAGTATAAAAAAAAAAAATTAAAAACTGAGGGTTTATTTTATTAAGTTTAACACATGGTCTGGAGAGCAGATTTACAACTTTGAAAACTTACTGCTTCTCAGTAGTGTAAAATACATTTTTGCATGCCTCAAAAAGCCAACAATTTTGTACTAATGCTATCTCTTTCGATTGTTCATGTCCCTGACCTGCTTTGCTCCAATGAGTCATCATTTTAATCCTCCAAGGGCTTCTGCTGCACTTACACCATAGCACATAGATACCATCTGCTTTTCAGCTCAAGAACTGCTACAAGAAATCGCTTCACACCCTCCAGCCCCGTAACTGATATATTTTACAAGAGGCTGCTGGTCTTGCTCTTTCTAAAATACCTTGTGCTGATCATTGTGTTCCCCTCCTGAGAATGGTCCAGGTCAGAGCAGAGGGATATGAAGGTTTGGGCCCTGCACGGCAGGGAGAAGAGGGAGACTGTCCCATTCCTGTTCCCTGCATTGTGGCCAAGCAAAGCCCGCACGTGCTGGGACCACCTTTGGCTACCACTGAGGCTGCTGAAGGCATTGTCAGTGCCTGCAGCACTGCAGGCCTCGTGCCTGTCACACCTGAGGATGCCTCACCACCGCCGATGCCTGGAACCCCCTGAGGGAACAGAGCACAGGGGCTGTGGTGGCCTGTGCTGGGCCTGGCCCCAGGGGCTCCTCTAGACCCAGCATGGAACGTGCCTGAGCTCCAAGACAGCACTGCCGCCTCTCCGCTGTCCCTGTCACCGTAAAGACCCAGAGGGAACTCTCCAAACTCTGGGTGATGAGTACTCCACATCACACTGCTCCAGGGTGTGGCATGGCATGGCTGTCTTCATCATCCTCATGACGAGAAGCAGAGGGGCAGGCACTGATCTCTTCACTCTCGTGACCAGTGACGGGACTTGAGGAAATGGCAGGAAATCATGTCAGGGGATGTTTAGGTTGGATATCAGGAAAAGGTTCTTCACCCAGAGTGTAGTTGGGCACTGGAACAGGCTGCCCAGGGAAGTGGTCACAGGACCAAACCTGATGGAGTTCGAGAAGCATTTGGACAACATTCTTGGGCAAATGGTGGGATTCTTGGGGTGTCCTGTGCAGGGCCAGGAGTTGGACTCGATGATCCTGATGGGTCCCTTTCAGCTCTGTATATTTTATGATTCTATGGTGGCCCATTGGCCTCACATACTCGGAGACTTTCCTGCTTCCCCTCCACACGGCAGCTTCCCCTCCCTCTCCATGCACACAACTCCTTCATGGCACAAGCCAGTAGCCCTGGTGAAGTTTCAACCTTGCTGCTGCTGGAAAGTGCATAACCACGTACAACAATTCTGCCCCTCCAGCAGTCAGAGACCTAAAGTTCATCATGGATGCCATGTGGCCAGGAACAGGGAGTCACTGCCAACATCAGGTGCCACACTGCTGCCTGTCACACTGGCACAACTACCTGCTGGCCACACTCACTGCCTGGCCACTTGGTAGGACCCAGCACAGCTGCAACCCCTATAACTCACACCAGACAACTGCTTTAGTGAAGGATTTCAAGAAAAAATTATAACCAAAAAATAATAGAAGAGGCCACCTTCATTTCAAGAAAGGTGAACAACAGTTCAAAAAATTCCTAAGAATACCTACTGACATCAAGTTAGTTCAGCTCTTCTTCAGATTTGTTTCTACTTTAACATACAATTTGATATCTTGAGAAATCGGGTAATTTTGTTTTGTTTTTCCTTTTTTTTTCCCAATAAAACACTTGCTCCTTTCAAATAGAAGCTTTTAAACATAGAGCAATCATAAAAATAAAAAAAGTCTTTCTCTTCTACTTAGGATCAGAGAATAGTTTTCTTACATCTGGAAAGGGAAACAATAGCTTCTGCCCTTGGTGCAAGAGTGTCATGCTGGTAACATTGATCCATTTCAAGAAGAGAGGGGCTCTCTCTTCCTGCTCTGTAGCCAGCCCAGGAAGTAGATTTCAGGTTCAAGCCCCTTTTTTTTGAGATAATTCATTTTTTGATGCACTTTCTAAAAGCAGAAGCATTTGAAATGGGCATAACCAGAGTTATCCCTGGAAAAAGGGTTGGGCTGCTAATGAATATTCCAAACCATTGTGATATCAGCTCTCCAGAGATAGCAGAGAAGGAGTACCACCCTGAACAGGGCTCGGCAGCAATGAAAGAAATTTAATCTTAAGTTAAACAAGATGGAAGGCATTTCATAATATACTTGAGATGAATATTTTATTAATCACACAACTACAGGAAATAATTAACCCCATAGATAACATTTTAGAGTAATAATAATAAACATGATTAGAGAAACAGCATTATCACAATGCAATCCCTAAAGTATACTCTGTTCACCAGATGAAACTAGATCAAATATAAAAGAAAAAGCATGTACAGCCTCATCGCATGAAGGAGAAAAATGCAAATACTCAGTCACACAAAGTACAGGGGAAGAAACAAGTAAATTACCAGTCCATTGGCAAGGACATAGTATGATATTTAGGAGTCTGATTGCTCCTCCTAGACTCTGTGACCCTCTGGATATGTCCCTTCACTCTGATAGCGAATTTATATATCTACAAATTAAACAAGAGAGTAGAGTTCTCTTGGCAGAGTGGGAGAGTTTATGCTGGGGGCAACGTTTCTTAAAAAGGCTTGGCACTAAGAGTGGACACGACTCTGCCAAACATGAGCTCCCGATGCACTGTGAGGGCTGAGGGGAAAAATGCATCCCCAGAGGCCTCTGTGGAAGAAGCCTGAAAAGAACTGAAAAACTTGGATTAACTGTATACTTGGCAGTCAAGCATCTGGTATTGAAAGGCTATATCAATGTCTGGTGTGCACAATTCAAGAAACTCACTAAAGAGCCTCGTAAGTGAAGGACTAGAAGAAACTCTTTAACACAATTCCATCTAGCCTCAAAAACTATGTCTGAATGGATCACTGTCTAAATCAGTTTTGACAGGAAGTTCTTACAGGTAAAAGACAACACTACAAACAAGTTCCAGAAGTAAAATTCAGATTATATAGATATAGGTATAGATTAGATAGATATAGATATAGATATAGATATATAGATATATATGAGGCAGGTAGACGGGGTACCTGTTTTACCACAGTGGTACTTCACCACTGGAACACCTTCCCAAGGAAGATGACATGTTCTCTGTCCTTTACCCTTTTAAATTGAGATTGGACTTTGCATTCTGAAAATCATACTTCAAACAGGAATTCATTTAGATTACATACACAGTGTCAACGTGAATGATCTCACTTTTCTGGTTCTGCTTTTTCTTTTTAATCTACAAGCACCCACTACAAATAATGATATTTATGTATGATATCATATACTTATGCTCATGCAATTAGGCAAATGCAACAAGGCTTTGTAAAACAGTCTTAAAAGCCTCACTCATGAGCCACAGTCGAAAAGTACTGTTCACGGGAATACTGGTTCCTTAATATGATGTGGTTTCCATATTGGTGAGTTGAATTTTAAAGATACCTTTTTCCTTCTTCTGTTTTAAATTAATGGAATGGCAAAGAATACCATACATAGTGAAATTACAGCATACAAAACATGGCATACACTGCACAGTTGAGACTCACATATTCAGATGTGGAGAAAGGGTGGATGAGAAGAAGAGTGACCAAATAAAAGTTCTTGAGGAAAAACTCTGTCTAGGAGCAGCCACCACCAAGGTAAAGCTTCACAAACCCAACTGCAGATTTTCTCCTCATCTAAAACTTCTCTGTCAGGTCCCTTTTATACTCTCCAGCTGCTGCCTCCTTTCCTTGCCACCCGAGGCCTTTCCCAGCTGTTCTCCACTTCTCATCCTGAGTCTCCAGCATCTTCATGCTCCAGCTGATAGATTATTCAAATGGATGCTACAGGCCAGTCTATAACCAATTAGTTAACTCAAATAACTTCTTAATTTACAGGGAGAGAGAGGACCATCCAACGTGTGGGACATGTTGCTTTTAGACACAAAGCACTCAGATTACTTCATGTTATTCAGGTTTGTTATTTCAAAAATGGCAAAACAACAGGTTGCTTTCATTGACATGTGTTGATCTGTTGCATCACTCCAGTAACACAAAGCACTCATAAACCCTCTTTAACTGGTGTTTTTGGGCAGGTTTATGGCTACAAGCATTGCTAAAATATTGCAAAGCAGAAGCAGAACTAAACCTTTCCCCATTATCCCAGACACTACAAACATCAACAGATATTTACACTATGTTCTAGGTATTGATTAAATTGACAATTGCCATTTTCTGCTCTCTCACTTTGCTCCATTTTGCATGTGTTCAGCTACTTTCAGCTAGCAAGGACCAGAGAAACCAGATGACATCTTCAGAGGGTCTTTTTGAGATGATCTCTTGCTCATATATTTCTATATACATATATATACATATATATAGTCTATGTATTTCTATCAAAGACATCTACACTGGGCTAAAATTCATGCTCTGTATGGATACACAATAAGATATGGTTGTAGGTACAACACAGAAAAAGAAGAATAATGAAAAAAAATCTGAGCACAACATCTTTTCTAGATCTTGCCATCAACTACAACTGAGTGAAAGTACTTACGAAGGGACTTTATAAGTTTCTCTGAATACATACTACACAAACAGGCAACATCAGGGATGAATTCAGACTTCCAGTTTATGTTTGTCTTTGTTATTTTACCACTAGTCACCTTTAAAAAAGATGAAGTTTCAAACAAGCAATGGTTCCTTCCTTGTCACAAGACCAAGTCTGGGGGGAAGGGATCAAAATATCACGTCTGCATTTGAATTAAATAAGTCAAATTTCCCAAGTGCTTCAGTTACATGTATAAATTTGTAACTGGAAGCACACATTTGCAGATACTCTCTATTTATATTTAGCTTTATTGTCATCAACAGTATGACAGCAGGATACTGTTCAAAGGAGTTGCTTTATCGATGCAATCAGGAGTTTCAAATAGAGGCTGTTTTAATCACAAATTCTGCCTTCATCAAAACCAACTTTTCTATTTATGGAAGCACACTGGTTTTAATTTAAATGCCATTGGTGCACAAAGGCTAATGCAAGACTCTAGCTGAAAAGATTTTAAGTGTTTCAATCTTACTGTAATAAATATTTTCACTCCAATTTTTTTAAATTCAGCATGTTTAATTACCAGGCTTCTGTTGTTTCTGCTCTTTATAGAGTAATTCTAGCAACAAACTTCTAAGAGGGCTAAAATTACTCTCTATATAATCTACCCACAGGGCTGTGATCTGAATAGAAACTGTGTTACTTGATTCATTGCACAGTATGTTTCTCTTGTGCGTGTTTTTCTCTGTCACCATATGACAGAAGTACTGGCACAGGTCTTTCCAGTTTATCAACATTTGAGACGTCCCAAGTGAACCAAATAAATTCTTCTTTCTTTAAAACTCAAGCTGCACGAAGCCAAGACTGAGTTCACCTTACCACATTTAAGTTATTCAGATAAATTATGTGCATTTCTGTGCATCTCTCACACAAACCTTGGATTTCTTTTTAAGATTTCCCTCAAGCTACCAAGAAATGCCCCTGCATGGCATGACCTGAGCAGACTTCAACATTAATCTGTTTCTCATTATCCCAATTTATTGTTGACTATGGAGATAGAATATATTTATAAAAAATTAAGATTCTTTTTCTCAGCCTTCACTCACTGAGTCTTTACAAAATATTCCAATTTTATCTTTGTGAAAAGCTTCCAAGTCCTTGATTTTTTCGTCATATGAAGTTCTGAGAACTTTTATCTGTCTCAAATCCTCCACTTCTTCCAGAAAACCTATTAGGTACCTATCTCATTGCTTTCCTCTTTTTCAGGACCCTCAAAGATCCCTTCTCCCACACCCCAGGAGGTTTTCAAGAGGGGTTCTACATGATAAAATAAGCAGTTTCATCTCTCTCACCACCCACACACAAGGGGTGCTACATAGAGCTGCTTTATGTTTTTCACCTCTCCATGCAGGTCTTCTTGAGCTACCACAAAACTGGAATTAGCAAAAAGAGAACTGCCAGAGTTTTACTGTGCTAATGATTCCCGCTTGGAAAGGAAATATGTGTGGAGTACAAGTAGGACTGAGCCTTCTACAATGCCAACATGTGCTTCACCTACCTCGCATGCACTTTCTGTCACTTACCGCATTAATTGGGAAAGTCACCTCATCATTTCCCTGTGGCCTACTTCCTTTAGAGGCATTCTTTGTGCCCAGCAGAACTGCCTGGTGGGAAAACAGCAAGGGTCTTTGGATAAGGGATGCCATGAACAGACATGAAGAGGGAAAAAAAATTTAATCAAATAATTTTGCCTGCTGTATCGGCACACACAGTGCACTTGCGTGAGGATTTCCTAAGCCCAGAACACATTAGCCTCACTCTGTGTGCATCAGTGTACCTTGCACAGATATACAGGAGTCCTAAGCACATAACTAGCCTCTCTGATTGACTGGGTGCTTCATCTATCTTTGGCAAGAGCCAGCTGAAGCATGAGTAGATGTCTGATTCATGGAGGAGGAAGGAGAAGGAGAAAGAAAAGCATTTTCTCTTGCAATGGGACTTTTCACATTACTAAGCTACTGTAAGTATTGCACTAACTGCTGCTGAACACCTCTGAGAAAACCTGCAGCCTGAACCCCCTGACTTCCAACATCCCGAACCAGAGCTTTTGGAAGTCACACACAAAGTCACCCATGGATGTCAAGGCTGTTGGATGCAGGCCTTTCCAGTTTATTGGTGCGTAAGCACGTGCAGTAAGATGTAACCAAATATGTGCTTACATCTGGAAGCACTTTAAAAAATGTGATTAAAATATAAAAACATATGAAACACATGATTTTGCAGGAAGTTCTAACATCACAACATGCTGCTAAAAGGAAAAGCACACTACTGGTCTGGCCCCTGGTTACTGAGCAGATATGGAATGGGAGAGCCCTGAAAGGAAAAAGAACTCCTTGCTTGAAAGCAGTAATTGGCTATTGCACGTACTCAGGATGTTTTCCTTCAGACAATTGCCAGGGTTTATCCACCAAAAAGGATGTTCAGAAATACCCAAAAAGGAGCAACAGAAAGACCTTCATATGCCACAGAGGCCTTTATGCTCTGCTTTGCCAGGTGCAAGAATGGAAGATGCTGCAAGGAAGTCCCTCAAACTCTAAAAACCCTGAAGAGGGGAAAAGACTTGCTGAGCACTGAACTTGTATGCGTGGCAGATACTGGAGAATGGCCGCTGTGCCTAAATCCATCTGTTATCCAGCATTTCAAAGCACAGAGTATATCCTAATTGCTAGTAACCTTTTAAATTCAGCTGCAAATTCCATCCAAAAGCTGTTGCTGAATGGACTTCTGCCCGCAGTGACCCGAACCATTAAGATTTCCTGTTGCTACTGGTAACATTCCCACTTCTTGAAAAATGAAGATTTAGAAACAGTACCTTTCCAAAACAGTCTATAAAAGACAACTGATCCTCAAATGTGAAATGTTTCTGTTTTTCTCTAATAAATTAGTAACTGCTGATGCTCATCATCTGGCATTGATGCTCATTCAGCTTGTAAAACAAAAAGCATAGTAATGAAAACGAGTTGGTGTTTTCCCTTATCTTGAATGACATTAGGAGAAGGAAAATTATCTTACATGAACTACAGCATTTTAGACAACCAAATCTATGTAATCCATAACATCATAAAAGGCAGTAGTGATTAATTTCAACTGATGAACCTTGTTTGGCTGAGAATTAAAATGCTCTTTAAAAATATTATTTAAGTAACAATAATAGGCCAGCATTAATATTTTCAGTATTAACATTCTCATCTTTAGAAAAGACTTATCCCAAGTTTACAGAAGCAATTTGCAATTTGCCCAAGGTAAGATGGAATATGTAGACATTTTAAATGTAAACAAATAGAAAATACTGAACTGCTTTAAAATCAAGTTTTTATCCTTGTCTAAACACATCTATGCTGTCTTAAACAGAGCCAAGTAAAGAACTAAGTTCTGGCTAAATTCACACTTGGAAAAAGTAAGTTTCCTCCAATTTAAAGTTTATTACCATATTTCGTAACTCGGCATCCCTAGTTTATTATTTATACAGAATTTAACTGCAGTTGGCCATCTCATATGAAGGATTAGTAGGAATCTCATGTGTTCAGTGCAGTTTGTGATGACTGAAATAGTATGAGTTTTTTCCATGCACTATAAAATGCTCAGTAAATAGAAAAAAAAAAAGCAAACAAGATGTTCTTGTTTGCCTATAGCAAGCAATTTACATCCTTTTAAGATCTTCTGGCATTCTTTTGCAATAGAAAACCCAAGGTGTCCTGTAAGCACCAGATTGGATGAAACCTGTTTTCCTACAGATTTCTGCTCTTTGCTCTGTAACTCCACATTCTTTCTTCTCACTGCAAATGGCCATATCTCTCCACGTTGCTTATTACACTATCACCTGGCAGGAGAAACTGTTCTGTGATAAGTCTGGGACTGTACACATTTTGTTTGGCCACTGAGCCACTGCCAAACAGAATGTATAACAGCTATGTTCTGCCTGCCTCTTCCTCAAAATTGGCACTAATTGTGTGTTTTTTCCTCCATACACTCACAGATTTTCATAAAATATGATATTCATTGAGAATTTTGCCTTTCAGATTTAACTGAGAGACACAAAAGGGTTCAAAACACATGACAGAGGGAAAGAAAAAAGGAGAACATACAAACCTTAGTAGAAGCCTCGCTTAGAAAATGAGAGTAACAAAAAAGATTTAAGAATAATACTGTTGATAATGTGACAGCTCTGTGAAATTCAGTTTGAGTAGATTGGTTTTTTTAAAAAAGATTCTAAGATTAGGCTCTTAAATCTGTTTTAAGAACTGAGATGAGTGACCCTGCTTCCAATACAGCAAGAATACAGCATCTTACTTTTAAGTGTGATGTGCACCTTAGTTAGCACTTTAAACTACAGGACTCTCACTTCCTGACTTTAGCTGTTCCAGTGATCCCCTACAAGTGAATCCAACCAGATGTAAATCACTACTCACAGAGCACAGGTAAATAGACCTGCAAAGTTAAATAAAAAACCCTTCCAGATGGATACTGTCAAGTTAATGTACTTGTAGCTAAAAAGAAACACATTCATTTATAAAATAAATAGAAACACTAACAATATTTCAGCAGTAAGAAATTACATGTTTTAAGTCATTTGCCCAAAGGTACAAAGAAGTTAGATAACACCTTGAGATTTCTGTATCTAGAGGTAGACTGAAATTTTTAGAACTTCTTAATGCTGTGGTAAACTCTGAATAAACCCAGAATGACAGAGATGGAGTCAATGCCACTGTGTACTATGTTTCTGTAACTAAATACCCATAAAATGGTTACCTTTTCAAATATATAAACTGAAATTAAGGTGTTCAACCATGCCAATATCTGAAGTTGGAAGGTCTTTCCATCAGTTCATAACTGGACTGTCTTAAGAACAAATTCCTCCACCTGAAAATCAGTTGGATGTGCAACTATACATATGTAGCTCAATGTGGATAAAAGAGTCAATTTTTCATCCAAAGTTTCTGATATTTTGGTATTTTCCAGGTCAAAAAAACTGCTGTAATATTTTCCCTTTCAGAGTCCATCCCCAGTGACTGAACACTGTCATGCATTGCTCTTGCTCATCATCTTTTTTGAGTTTTTTTCTAAAAGACATGCTTTGGAAAGGAGCAGTTTTGGCCAAATTTTACGCAAAAGAGTGATGGATTCAATACAGGAAATAAAGCCTCCAAAAAACAACCCAACAAGACAGAATTCCTAATGATATAAAAGATGGAATAGATGGAATGAAGTCAAGATTCTGTGTGTCACAAACATGCCGTTCCCTAATACATAAATATTAATTATAAATAAGTATTGCTGCAGAGGTTTTCTATAGAATTTTCTATATTTCTATTCAAAAAGCAATTAAAAAGATGTATTTGCTATGATCTGCTGGTATGCAAAAATAAAATGTGTATATACTCTATAATCTACCAGTATACGGCTTGATTAAAAAAAAAAACAAACAACAACAACAAAAAAAGGTTTTTGAATATAAGTGGATGAATAAAAGAAAGAAACTTAAAACAGTGCTAGCTTTGAGTTAAGAACTGGGAGGTGTCTACTGCCTGTCCTGCCAGAGAATACACAGGGCCAATTAGCTGAGCTATGTCTACCAAGGAGTCATAGAACCACAGAATCACGAAGGGACAGGAAGGATCTTCTAGTTCCAGCCCCCTGCCATGTGCAGGGTCACCTCTCACCAGACAAGGTTGCTCAAGGCCTTATCCAACCTGGCCTTGAACACTTCCAGGGTTGGGACATCCACTGGGGCTGACAACCTCCCGGGGCGATCTGTTGCACCTTCTCACCACCCTCACAGCAAAGAATTTCTTTTTTTAGTCTAACATAAATTTCCCCTCTTTCAAATTGTACCCATCAGTTCACAGAACTGTTGAGAATCACCTGGTGGTAATGCCAGGAGAGATGCAGGAGTTGTT
This sequence comes from Rhagologus leucostigma, assembly GCA_013397725.1. Taxonomy (NCBI): domain Eukaryota; kingdom Metazoa; phylum Chordata; class Aves; order Passeriformes; genus Rhagologus; species Rhagologus leucostigma. The sequence continues at coordinate 517,206 of VZTD01000985.1, read as the reverse complement.
GAGTTATTACAATTATGCATATAATGCAGGAGATAAAGAGGGAAAAAAAAAACCCCAACGCATCAGTACATTTTTAATTAACACAGCCCGGTGCTGCTGAAACTACAGTCCAGGAAGGCTTCATGAAAAAGAAGATGGAGAGAGCATTCATTTTTGTCCATGTGAGATGCTCCAAGATGGCAATCTTGCTTCCTGTGTTTTTACTTCCCAGCATCCAGCTAAATCAACCCTGGATACCTGCTCATGCCAAGTTCTTGCAGCATCGTGGTCTCTAAGGACAGGACACTCAGTGCTATCTGTATGCAATGCCCAGCTTGTCTTAAGATCCTCATAGCAAATAAAAAAAATCAGTCTACCTTCTATTGCCAAAACACATGTAAAAAGTAGCTATAATTTACCATCTCCAGTATATAACAATTTAGATCTCTTTTTATGTCAAGCCCTTTAAAAATAGTCCACAAACCACCTGTTGATCACATTGTTCTAAAGGCTGTTTTTCAAAGACTTTTGTTGAGTTGGTTTTGTTTATTTCATTTTTAAAAGGAAAAATATAATGCATTCCTACTTCTGCTGCTTAAAATAATTTCAACATACTTCCTTTAACAAGAAAAAAAAAAGAAAACAAACAAACAAAAGAATCACCTGTGGTTTGGGACTACACAATGGAAAATTTCAGGCCAAAAAATACAGTTAAAAGAAGAGCAAAGTGATAGAAAGCAAATGGTTCGATATAACTTAAAACATGATTAAGTTACCAGATCCTGCCAAATTTCTTGGCTTTCTTCCAGACACTGGCAGTAGATTATAAATTAAGACGAAAAACATAACACAAAGTAAAGAATTTGAGGAATACTACTTTCTCTACAGCATGAACTATCAATTTTTACAATTTTTGCCTAATACTGGTGTAATTCTTCTTGATGTCAGTGGAAGGATATCTGGGCCTACACTGGGTACTTCTGGAAAAAAACCTCCTTGTGAATTTTCAGACAGAGCTTGAAAGAAGCTTTATGGGGCTCATAGAGTGTGCATTCTGATTTTCACACAATTCAAAGGTATTTCCAAAACAGGCTGATTCTGTCATGCTGCTGTGTCACATTTTGTATGTTTTTTTGAATAAAGTTCAGTGCCAATCACTTTCTCCTCCCTTTTAATTGTTTACATGTTATAACTTACTTTCCCCTACTAAGGGCACAGATTTTTATTTCAGGAAATTATTATCCACAGGCTGAAATAACAGATGCTCAGTGACAACCAGGCCACAATCACAAAAAACTTACAAAACACAGACCAAAACCCCATGCAGTATTTTCAGAGGACATTGATCCTCAATTCAGAGGAACTGCAAAGTCAGGTCACCTTAGGAAAGGCACCTTGGAGGTACTTCCACCAGCCTGGCCATAACCACCGACATAGTTCTGGTTAGCAGAGAAATGAGAGAAGAAGCAGTGAGAGAGCACCTGGGATACCTTCAACCAGCTCTGCCACAAAGGACTATTCTTAGGAGGATGTCTTCAGCTGGCGCTGCATTTTGGAAATAACAAAAATTCCCAACAATAATGGGACATGTATTTCACAGTAGGGCCTTCTCTTTAATTTATCTTTTCCTTTATCATTTAACACCATTAAATATGCACTGTTCAAAACTGGACCAATTGCAGATCTTTCACAGGAAATTTATGGTCCATGGAAGATCTTTTGGGTTAAGAGGAGATGTGGACAGTTGATGATACAAATAGAATACTGTCACTCAAAATGGCTTAAAAGAGGGAGAAGAGGGTGCTTTTTGCAGTACTTGAAGCTGTATTTGTTACCTACCTCTATCATATTGCTAAATAAACTGAGATTACATAATTAATACTATCTTTGGATTTTAAAGGTAACCTCAGAATTGGAAATTTAATCTAGTTATTGCCTGAATCACCAAACATTTCTATAACAGAGAGGTAGGTATTTCAGAAACTGGAGACAGCACTGTATGTACTTCCGTGGTTGTGGAGTCCGGTGTAGTTTCCAGCAGAATACTGAGGAATCTTAAACCCTTATGGTGCCACATTCATACACTGAAAATTACCGTGAACACAGTTTTGAACTCCCCCACTGGCCTCACCCAATCCATACCTAAGTCAGTAGCACCTTTACAAAGTCCTAGCCATGGGTGATGAAAAGAATTTAAAGTGGATGGCTTAGTCAGAGGAGAGGCAGAGGAAAGTCCATTGATATTTCTCATCCATCTCCCTCAGACCCAAGAATCAGAATTGTCAAAAGTCCTTCCAAAGGACAAGAATTTTTAAAAAGTTACAGGGATCTTGTTGGAGTTGAAAAAAGAAACTTAACCTGTGCTCAAAATACAGTCACAGCAGATGTAACCATCTATCCTTACCTCTACCTTCACTGCTAAACAGAGAGAAGTATATAAGAGGATAAAGAACTGTAAGAGGCTGTTAGGCGGAAGAGAGGTTCCATCTCACATCCCCCTCTCTGAAATGCTGTGATCATAATTTTGGAAGGAACAGCCTACTTTCTCAGGTGAATTTATAACTTCAGGTATAAAACTGGCTGCCAGCAGTGGAAATGCTTCTGAACAAATCCAGAGAAAGACAGCACAGTTCCCAAAGTTCATCTCGGTGACTGACAAATCATTTTAGACAGGGTGGGTTTCCTCTATCATGCCATGCTTCTTCTACTTTTAGATCTCCTCTGGTTTGCTTTTTAACTTCTGCCTCTCTTATTACTGTTCCTGCCCTCACTTCTGCTTCTTCTCTGTGATCATTTGCTTTTACCCACATATTACAGTCACTTAAATCACTTCATAGGCCAAATGTTTCTCCTTTTATCTGTTCTTCTTTCACCTTCATCATCATCATCTGGGACAGTCTTCTGCTCATGGTTTGAATAAGTTGTTGGAAAGTAAAAGTGAACTGAAAGTCAATTTGGGTATTCCAAAAATCACATTCCATGTGATCATGAGTTGTAGCTGAGAAGATGAAAGAAATTTTTGTCTTTGATTTTAAAATTCTTAAAAAAAATTCTTTCAAAATTACTAGGATATCACTTACAATTTGTTTTTTTTTCCTTTTAAATTCATCTTAACAACACTGTGATTCACTGACTCCATGAATGCTACAATTCTCTTATACCTGTCAATTTTCCTTCATCTATTGTTATATATATCACCTTGTCATGACAGCACAAACTAGTTCCTCTCTTTGAAAGAAAAATCAACTATTAGTCTTGAATTTCCATTTCTTCTATACAGAACAACAGAACAAACCTAAAAGTGAACCACCAAAATCACTTTCTGTGTGATTCACAAAACAAATCTAGTTACTCCTTGAAAAACATTAAAGATCTTAACATTGTTCAAACATTTTAACCTTTTCAAAACTACATTTTTTTCTCTAACTGCTGTCATAGAGAACTAAAAAAGATGGTATAATTATTTTAGTCTGAGCTCATGATTCCTTGACTTTCTCTAAGAGAGAATAGTAGTATTTGGAGATATACTATTGATGTTTAAGCTTCCTGCCAGTCACATTAAGTTATGTCAGTCCTCAAACAGTCAGTGAGAACACCACATTTAATCATCATTATTGCCAGGTTTCCTTGAATCACAGAACACAACTACTGTGAGCAGATATTCTGCTTTTAATAATAGATATAGGAATAAAATCCTCAGTAAATTCTTCTCTTCCTCATTAAACCTTTTCCCCTTCATCAGGCTGATCATCAGAGCATGAAGAAATGTTTCATAATCCTCTATTCTGGTGTCACAACACCAGCGGTGCATTATTTTGCCAGTGGAAACCCCAGAGCACAGAAAGGATTGATCCTCTGCTTGTGTGCCTGTGGAGGAGGCAGCCCCGTGTGAGCGCTCACCTTTCCCTGGTGAGCCCCAGCTGCCCAGGCCTCCAAAGCTGGGAGGAGACCACCTCCTCAAAGTTTCTTTTACTTTCAGTTTTTAAAGGTGTAAAGAGCACTTCAGCAGGTATTCCTCCCTCACAGCATAGCCAAGAAGGAAATTGTACATTTATGTTACTGAAGAGAACGTATTTCTTTCCCTCAGAGCAAGCTTGAAACTCCTAAAAGAAAAGAACACCCTTAACTGAACTAAGAACACAGTCAAAGCTTTTCTTGTGGAAAGTAATGTTTAGCCCAAGTCAAAATATACAGAAATGCAATTCACAGTAAGAAAACACAAAGTATGAGGTCTATTAGGTAACCTTACATTGCAGCACTGCATTCAAATCTGTATTTCTTAGCTTTTCTCTGGCACAATCCTCCCCTTTCTATTTAAAATCATTTTCAAAACTGATGGGTAAACTCAAGGTCTCAAACTGGCAAATAAGGACACAATAGGTGAACAACATGAACTTCTGCACCTGAAAGGGACTGTAATGTCAGATCAACTCAGATCTGAAACTCATTTTTTTAAGCAAGCATTCTGCTTATTGTTAGGTGAGCATAAAAACAGAAAGACAGATCAAGAAACAAGTAGGAACATACCCTCTGTGCAGAGTTCATCTGACCAACTTCTTACATTGCATATTAGAATTATTCTATCAATTGGGCATTTTCCATTTAGCTCCAAATAACTGCTACATAATTTTACGATTTTTCATGCACCTGAATTATATGATGAAAAGAATTTTGTACAGAATCACATTTCTGCTGGAGGAAAAACAAACTCACTTCTCCTCTAAATTACAGACATCTTAAAACCTCACATACAGAGTAACTTTGATATGCCTTGATGATTTATTACTCTAAATTTCATCCACTCAGCAGTTTTCACAAACATATTTCTAACATTACTGTCAACATGCAATGTTTAATTCTGTTGCTGTGCTAATGAAGCAGCTTTTTCAAACTCAGTAACTGAAATAACATTATAGCTCAGATCATATTTATTACCATTACACTAGATGACTAGTGTATCTAACACAATCTGTTCAAGAACTTATCCACAAGTATTGTGTTTCCCTCCTTAAGCAAGTCAAATGTTATAAAAGCCTTATCTTCTGTATAATTGTGCAACTTACCTAAAATTTAGATAGCTCCCTGGCATTTTTGGAAATACATATCAGAGTATAAATCCTTTTTCTTTCAGCAGAAATCAGAATCTCAGAATATTGTTTTAAGAAAAAATTATGTGCATCACAACAAAGGAATTCAGAAAAGCTGCAGGAAAGCTTGAATAAATAAAATAAATATGGATAGAATAAAACTGGCTTCCTCTCAAACCCTGAGTTTGTCAAAAGAACAAAGCACACACAAACAGCATGTAAAACCTGAATTCAAAATACAGTTATAAAAAAGGGATGAGGACACATGTTTTTTCTATTTCAGCTTGAAAAATAAAGGGACACAGCAATGAGTCTTGCTGGCAGGCAGATAACTCATAGGCCCTGACCCTTCGACTCACCAGGAATTCAAACACAAAGCTCTTTTCATAGTGACCGTGCCATACATTCTCAAGATAAGGCAGCAAAATAAGGAGCAATGGAGAGGTGCCACAAAGCTCAAACTGCAGAAAACTGCACAGAAATTGTGTTCACTTATTCACCTCCCTGCAGCTGCACACCAAGTGCTGGCTGCAAAACTATTTCTTTCCAAATTAGAAGCCATGCAGCGTGCTTTTAGAAACAGGACCTGTCTCCTGAAGCAAAAAAAGCACAAGAGAGCAAGCAGCAAGAAAAGGGCTATCCCTGTGCATTTCTGTATCGTTCAGAACTGAAGTGCACATCCGGACAAATAATCTGGAACACAATGAGCTCTGCAGAAGGATCACTGTGGTAAAACGGAAGGGTTTTTAGAGATAACAAAAATAGCTACATTTCAAACAACATTTCAAATCTGGACTCACCATGAATAAGCAACAGTTGCCTGAAGTTAGTGTGTTATTTTCTGCCCTGTTCCATTGCATTTTTTGCCTAGTTGTCCAAGACTTGGTAGCTCAGAGCTGCCACACAGAGGCCCCTTCCGTGATCTGGCTTATTTGCCTGTCAGTTTGAGCCTCAGCTTCTGTATGATGCAGCTGTGCACTTTGCTGAAGGTCTAATATCATTTCCATAAGCTTTCTCCCTGTCTGGAGCAAGCCGTTTGTTCTCCCTGCTCAATAAATACTCAGATCACTTTTCTGGTACTCACAGGGATAAAGCTTTAAGTTGTTAAGGAGTTCTTACTAAGTAGTGGGTGGAGAACATAAGCTCAGTACAAGGAAACTCTGCGCATAATCAGAAACTGAGAAACTTCCTCTCTTTCCCCCAACCCCTCCTCTCACCAGGCGAAGCTGCCAGTGCCTCCTTTACAGAAATTTAGGAATGTAAAGGGAGGACTCAAAGGGGCCCAGTCAGACAAGCCTTTCTCAATCAATTAGCTTGCAGCCATTACTTGTGACCCTAGGTCACACAACATAAGTGTGTGGGGTGTGCCTTTAGGGGGACACCAAAGCTACTTATTAAATCTTACATAACCAAAAGTGTTCAAAATCAAATAAACTCTGAAAGCTGGAAAATACTTTCCATGTATCACAGTTTTGAAGGAAGAAGAGTTTTGCGTAAAGAAATATTGCTTTGCTTTTCCAATAACAAATCATTTGATGCAGGAAACTAATTTTTTTTATATACTTAAAAAAAAAAAGAAAAAAGAATGAAATGTGAGATCCATAAGCAAACTTTAAAGCAGTATTTGTTTTATGATTATGCAAAAACTAAATAATACTGGCCTGAGTGATATTTGACGAAGCACACGATCATGTTTCTTAAAATAAGACTAATGTGTGTAGCCGTAATGGCAGAGATGTTTATAGGACTATTTAATTAATTAATGAAGTTCATCCCCGGTTTTTTAATCCTCTGCAAGAAACTAGTTCTCAGCATTCAGGTTCCATTGTTCATTTTAATTCTCCAACATAACAAATCAAGCAATTTACACTTAGAAAAGGCCCAGAATATTTGAACACTGCATTAAGTTATCCTGCCCTGAACACACAGGGAGGAGAGGGTGTAACTTGCCATGATTCCCACACAAGTATACACCCCTTGGTGTGAAGGAAAACTTCAAAAAGACCCTCAGCTTCATATCCTGCCAACTCAATGACATGGAGATGATGCCTTGGAAAAACCCATGAGGGAGTCCTGATTTGAAAAGCAGATCTATGACAACTCTTTTCTGGGCCAGGCAAGATCAATGCACTTCAGGGGCGATGCACTTTAATCTCAAGGTGCCTCGCAAAGCATCTTTAAGTAGTGCCACAGATCAAGGCTTATACACAGAAGAAAAAACAGTTCATCCCAAACTTCACCATCTACTGAAGGTAACTGAGCAACAGCTACACAAAAGCTCATAGAGGACTCAGGGAAAAACATAACCATGCAGGAAAGTAGTGGTAATGAAGTGAAGTTGAGTGAGAGCGTTGTAGACAACCTGCAATCTCCATGTCCCTTCCCTATTAAAATCCCAGCCAAACTCTCAGAACAGGCAGCAGGGCTCATGTTAGTCCAGACATTCATTCAAGAGATCAGATTGCAGAATCAGGGCCACTAAGTGCCCTGGGGTAAGGATTTTGCTTCTGTCTTGCACATAAGACAGCATTTAATAAATTAGGTCACATTTAAATCCTTGGAAAGCCCTGGCAGTAGAAATAATAATCATGGAAACTTTAATTTTGAAAGAAAAAAATGGGTTCAGGATTAAGACGCTGGACTGGAATTTAGGATATTTGGGTTCTGTTCCCATTTGTGTCTCAAATGACCCAAATGGTTTGGGAGACATTGCTTCAACTTCTGCATTTATGTCAAATAGCACTTGTCTTGCAGCTGTAAGGCCTTCACCTCCTCAAAGTCTATCAATAAAAAATGGATGATGATAATAATCTTCAGTATGCAAATCCCTTCAATACTGGTTCTCAACACATGCTCTGCATAGTGGAATTAAAGCAGCATTGAATATAAAATATTTACTGACTCTGGACTTCTCAGTAACTGAAAACAAGAAAGCTATCTACATCAAATCTTCTGAAACCTCATTCAAATCTGTCATAGCCTTCAATATCTGTGCAATCTCCAGGAGATAAAAACAAGTCCGTACACATGAATAACATTATACGCTTCATTCTTCCCCCTTTAGCCCTCTAAGCGTAAGGTTCCTGAAAAGCTTACAGGGTTGGGCCCTTAAAACACAAAAGGTTGGACTCCCTAATAGTAGAAAAAAATGGGAGGACAGTGCCTGTGAGGAGACAGGCTGCCTAGAGCATCACTCGCAGAAAGTGTTACAAAACGGAGAACTCCATCTTTGGCCAGTCTCTGTGAACTTCCAGGCTAAATCAGAGGAATTGCCATTGATTTCAGGTTTCCCTTTAACCCACAATTTCTAAAGCAAGATGCGTCCTAAGCAGCCCACTTTGATACACATTCACACCTTTCATTTGGAAAAGTTGATATGGAAAATTTACAACACAAATAACAAAGAAATGTAAAGGATGTTTTTAATGTAACTTAAAACAATGCTTCCACACTAGAAATAATAATAGAATAATGGCTCCTCCTGGCACTGTTGAATCCCCTGGCTAAGGACTCTTCCTTTTCCTGATTGCTGGCTGTAAAATTATCCCTTCATTGGCTCCACTCCATTGCTGCCACATTTCAGCCATGCAAAGGTAATGTGAGCCATTTCAAAATTATCTCTAACAAAGAAAGACACAAAGTTTGAAATGGAATGAGATCCTCAAACCAAAGACGACAACCAGGAATATAAAAAATTCCTTTAGGATTCTCAGGGTGCTGTGCTATGAGCAAGATTCCTTTTAATTAAATTCCTTCCTTTAATTAATGGAAGTAACCACCACCTTTAGTGTTTCCATATTTACATTCTAAAAAGAATTAGCCCAGAATAGTCTATTTCAAAAAGGATAATACAAGTTTCCACATATTTTTCCACATTCTGTTCTTTTTCCTCAGAAGTAATGAAATTTGGAGAGATCTACCTTAACTAGCCACCTTTTTTTCCCTTTATTTGTTGCATGCTCTTTTAGACTAAGTAAATGCTCAGCTCCTTGCACCAAGGTATTTTCACACTTACTAACTCAGAGTTACCAAGAAGATTAAATGTGCAAGAATTTTACAAGTTTTTCTTTGCATATGCAGATTTGCAGACCTGGAATACACCCAAGTTCAATGTGATCAATATATGATCATGCTACATTAAAGGATCCTTTGAGAATAAAAGGGATTTCTTGTTATTTGCACTGGTCAATAGGAAAAGCAATATAAGTTCACTGAACTAGCTCTCCTCCTCTGTTATGCTCTTAAATGAGATTAAATTCATTTCAGTTAGAAAGATAAACAAACTATGTGCAAAACACTTGTGGCAGAATCACATGTGTAAAGTTTATAGTGTTGATAGTGGTACTCAGCTGATATTCATATTTTAAGCCATGCTCTAAACACTCTACAGTAAAAGCAACTGCTTCTTTAAGAAATAAAATAAACTCATTCCATTAAAAAAAAAAACCAGCTTGCAAATACACTACAGTACTTTGAAACAGATCTTCCACTCTTTAAGCCTTCTTCCCCTGCGTTCCCCCACCCCCTTTTCCTTTCAGGAAACAAAACTCAAGAAGAGAAAGAGAGAGAGAGTCAAAAGGTTACAGCCAGCTTGTAAGTGCAAAGAACGTGAGAGGCCCATTCTTCCCCTTAACACCTGACATCCCAGGGTACATTTTCCCCAGTGCCAAGACTGCTGGATTAGCCATGCAGCTCCTGGTGATAATGGAAGCTGTGCATCTCATTCGGTATGCACTGCTACTTAAAGTTCTTCTCTTACCCTGCTCCTGTGAATTGTTCTCATTCCTGCTACACAATTACAAACTTAATTATTGAAAATTTGCATTTTGCAATTATTAGACTCTGTTAAATACCTTTTCTGAGTCCCAGATAACAGATAAGAATTCATTCCTGGAATTCTGAAGTTTGAAAAAGTTGCAGTCAAATCAGTAAAATTATGTATTTATTCTTAATTACAAATAAAACCCAAGAGAGAACCTGACACAAAGCTAATAAATGTTGAAGCTTTGATTAAAAAAAGAATCCTGATCAACAACCTTTGTGACAGCTTTAGAACATTCATGCTGCTGTTCCTGGGCTAAGAATAGCCAGGTTTTCATTATTTCCACAGCTTATTGTAGCAGGTGAAGCACATCTAAGGCACGTTTCTTATAGGTACAGAACAATGAACATGCCAGAGGGAAATACTAAATTACCAAAGTCTTTGCTGCACTTTTTCTAGCATGGAGGTTCCTCCTATCCCTCAGATGTAGCTGAGATCTGCTTGCTTGGCTGATGCTGTAGGAACAAGGAAACGATTACCTCTAGTTAGGTGCATAATCGTGCAGAAAATGGAAAAGGACTGAGAACAAAGTTAATTCTAAACACCAGAAGTCTTCAGGCTAAAGGACAAAAGAGAAAGATTGATTAGGGTAGAAAAGGTATAGTTCACAAAAATCAACATCTAACGCCAATAAAAAAATAGGGGGAGAAAGTAGGACAATATAATTACTTACGATTTCCTGCTATTAATAAATGCTATGTTCTAATTTAAAGATAAGATAATTTGAGAAAAGATCCAAATTCCAAGGTGAATCAGAGCAAAAACTTTAGAAGTTAATTAATAAAAAGCTGGAAGTGAGAACGTGGCAGAAAATGTGAGTTCCTTATTGTAGGGGGATAGCTCTGGGATGTTGCATACCAGCTGCAACCAAAAATGACAGTCCCTGCTTCCTCTCACCCCTCACCTACCCCATCCTAAACACCAGCCAAGTGCTTTCTCCTGTGTATGCAAGGCACTTGTTCAAGTTTGAAGGTATAGGTTTTCACCTTTTTCTTTATCATGCAAAGAATAAGTTTTGTTTCTTGGATTTTGCAAAATGTCTTAGTCCAGTCACTACTAAGAGAGAGTGTCACAAATATTGCAGGAGGAATCTGATAAGGGGGAAAAAATCAATAAAAGAGGCAAATGAAAATTCTGGTAATTGATAGCCAGGCTTTCAAAAACATAGTGAGACAACTCAAACATTTAGTACTCAAATATGTGACAAATCCAATGAGAACATCCCAAAGAAGGTTTAAAGGAAGACTACACAGGTGTGCAGTTCCTTTAAGAAGATTTTATAACCAGCAGAATAAAAGTTTCCTGAAGAAATTGGTTCTTACAACTTGTTTAGATGCACTGTGCTAAAAAACTTGCTTCAGCTGGTTTTGATTTCCTAGAAATGAAAACAAGTGGGTGTGAATTTGTCATTTGGAACCTTATTGAAGGACTAAGGTTATTTATTTATTTTTTAAGTCACTTGGGTCTTTGAAGTATGAGTGAACACAAAGACAGAGATTAAAGAGAGTACAGTCATTCCAGAGACAAGCATTAAATGAGATTTTAATGGGGTCTGTCCATCACCTCACCAGTAACCTGCCAGGTAAAACCACAAAAGCTCTTGCTAGACCTGCCCACTGGCCAGGATGGTTTGATTCAGCTTTGTTGTTCAGGTGAGGGGTGCTATTCATTTGGAGCACAGAAGCAGACCAGATATATACACAGGCACTACTTAATTTATATTTGTAAAAGATAGACCTATAAAACAAATCTAGTGTCAAAAAAGACCTTGAAGGGAAAGATACATAAATTAATTCCAAGCATTCCTGTCAATATAGCAACAATATAATGTTTGTGTACAAAAACTGTGCCAGACTGACTGGGGGGTGGGTGAATACAGGCTGGACAAAGTTTAGGGTGTAACTCTAGCCCAGCGTGTCCAGCCACAGACCCTGCTGTTTAAAAAGAAGCATTTAGCTCTACTTAACATGAATGAAGCCTTCTTAAAGCACCTGTCTGGTGGAGATCCTGCATCCTCACACACATCTCATTACATTAATACTTTCATGTCTGCAAACCCCATCCCATGTTGCCAACGTGGACAAGTAATGAGTCTGTTCTTGAAAAAATCTGAATGTCCTAAAAAATATTACAGAAGTTTTAAAACGTAATCTCACAACATACATGAAAACACACAGAGGGGTAAAACCTTTTTCTGCCATTGCCCACACCAGCATTTAACATTGCTTTCAGAAGAAAAGTCCAGAATTTTTACCTACTGCATATCTAGGCACAACTCCCTGACAGAGAACTACAATGGGAAAAAGCTTGGTAATACTTGCTCCGGTTTATTTTCTCTGAAGTTAAAGCTACTTCTTTGTCTGTGAACTTTTTTTTTTTTTAAGTGTCATGAAAAACATGACCTTGCTGAAGCTTCTGAGTTAAAAATGAATTCTCAGTAGAAAAATATCCCTAAAGTAGATTCTCTCTCTTACTAGGGAATGCTCCAGCAGTCAACTTCAATTTGCCTTAAAGACAAAAAGGCATCTCTCTAGGGATAAAAATCAATCCCCAAACTGTCAGCAGCAACACACAAAGTTTAAAAATGTGCTTAATTCAGCACAAACAAATGCTTGTAAATTGTCAAGCCAATATGTGAGAAGTGTCTCTTCCATTAAATAAAATCATGAGCTAAACGAAAAAACTAAAAAGGGGACAAAGACACCACAAGCAGATATATTTTATCCACCTGATATCTATCAAGCACACTTGTACAGAATAATAAGAAACCATCCTTTACTAACAGAGTGCTGATTAAGTTTAAAATTATTTTAATTGCTACTGATTTTTTTAAAGGTTTTCATTACTGTGGTGTTCCAGTGCATGCAAAAGCACACGTTCTCCATACAGCTTGGCAATGGGCAGCAGCCTTGGAAAACATCAACTCAGATTTGGAATCTGAAGGTGATCCACACTCAGTGACAAGGAAATCAGTTTCCCAGCTTGGAGATGTCATCCCAAATTGCAGCAATTGCAGAAATGACTGAAGCCATTGCTGGGCTTCAGATGTGCAGCAGAGGTGCCCTCTTCCTCCTACCCTCAAGGCCAGAGCAAGGCTACAACCCCCAGCTGGAACTCCTTGCCTACTCTTCTTGTGCACCTTGTGGCACCTGTGGAAACTGCTCCCACCCTCCCGCGTTCCTGAGGTGACCCTGCCTCCACCCAGCAGCACTCTGACATCCTGGGAACTGCCTCCACACTCCCTGCAGCAAAAAGGTAAGGTGCAGGGGCCGGTTAGAAGTTGTGTGGGCAAGCAAGGACCTTCCCCATCTGTCCATTCTGCCTGCAGGTGCTCTGGAGAAAGGGATGGGACTGTTTGGTGGGTTTAGTTCAGGTCTTTACCACATTCCTGGATGCCATTGATCGCAACAGGACAGAGACAGAACATCCTAACAAAAGAAATAATACAGCCATGGCAGCTGTTACAGTAATTTCTCCCCAGGATATTGAGAACTTGGATTTTTTCCCCTTATAACTGTGTTTTTTACCCTAGTAGATGAGCCCATGATGATCTGCAGTTGTAAGACACATGCTCAAGATTTAGGCAGAGCTCCACCCTGGGCTCCTTAATCTTCAAGGAAAGAATCTTTCTCTACCCCAGTTTCTGATCTGAAAATCTCCATCTAGAGTCTATAATACGGACTTCATTATCACATAAGTTTTATGCAATAACCAGTAAAAGCCTTTCAGTTTTGTTCTCACATGTGGTTGTATACATCAGAAAATCCTGAAACAAGAAAGTGCTAGTCAATGTAAGCAAGAAGGTGTTTTGCAAAAAAATAGGCTGTGTTTTACCTAAAAAACTAAACTTGCAATGACCCAAAAATAAAATTAAAAAACCCCACCCTCATCAGAAAGGATCTAACACAGACTCAAAGATCAAGTTTCAGTGATTTCTGCAAAATTACACCAAAACTTCCACACATGTTAAGAATGGAAATGCGTGTTCTACAGTACTGAAAAATCCACCATAAATCAGTTAAAATACATAACCATAAATACATATGAAAATATAAAGTGAATGGACAGTGCAAAAACCAGGAAGGTTTCATACAACAAAAAAGGAAGTGGGGGAACCATCAAAGCAAAATCAGCAATAACCAAAGCACAAAACAGTGCTATTTGATGGTTCTTTTGTGTAGAATGTAGAAAAAATAGACCAAGTTCCATGCTGGAGATACACCGCAAGACAGACACGACCATGCGTCATTACTGTGCTTTCATGTTATTTTCTGTGCGCTCAGAAATACTATGTGTTGTGAACTTTTAGGTAGAACAAGGAAAAAGAAAAAAACAAAGCATAGCAAATGAGGAAAAACCATGAGAAAAAAAGTTGCCATCTCCTTCTGCCATTACTTTCAGAGGTAACAACACAGTCATCCCCACACTGACACAACATGTCACACAATTTCACGTATAAGGCAATAATGCCAGAAAAGGAATGACTTCTGCTACTCTCTGAATTTCTTTATTGTAAAGCTTTCTATGGAGATTACTAAGGACTGAAAAGGGAGGAAAATACTCCACATTTCCTGATTTATCTTGAAAATCAAAAAGTTCAGGTTATTCGCAGCTGATACTTCAGAATGATCAGAAATCTTTTCATCACTACTTTAGCAAATAAATTTTCTGATACACATGATCAAAGGCAAAGATTAGCTCAGGAATCTGGACATCATTTATTTTTGCAGTGTGCATATGTTAGTAGATTCTTTTGGTCCTCTCTAGGATTAACATGCATTTCGAGAGAGGGTATGGAGTCCTTACAAAAATCTGAAAGTTCAAAGCTGTATTACTTAGTCACCCAGAAAAGTTAACTAGAACAATTAAACCAGATAGCATTTAAAAATAAGATTGTAAACTGTTCCAGAAGAGACTAAAAATTCATAATCACAGACATTGGAGATCCATCTCACTAGCTGGTTCCCTCTTCCAGACAGTCCATCGTCACCTGAGTTCTCCCTGTAACTGTTCTTACTATTAAAAAATATTTTTCAAAAATGTGCATGTAATTTCTTAACTGAATTACTAGTTATAACTCTAACTGTTCTCCATCGAATGAAAAAACTTAATTGTTCTTTGGTTCTCATAACACTGAACTATTTAAGTTTTTAAAGAGCAGTTACTTCTCTGCTCCTTTCACAGCAGACAATGGTTGTTCAGGTCCCCAGTATAAAAGTCACAATTTACATTGAGTCCAAAGACAACAACAGTGCAACTTCAAGCTAAAAGGCCAAATTAATAGGTTCAAGTCAGCATCAAATAAATGGGGGTCTCAGGCACAAAACCCATACCTGCCCTTGGAAGGCAGTGATACACTTTGATTGAATCAAGCAGGGCAGGCCATGCTGCCTGGAGTGCTTGTTGCTGTGTGCATACACCTTCAAGCACTCTGCCACACTTTAAGTCTTTTCTTTGGGCCTTAACTAGAACCTCTCAGATTTTGCAGGCATAGAGAGTGTCACCTCTTGCAGTATCACAAGGTGGACAGGGTTACTGAGATTGAGCCAGCAGTTCTCAAGGAACTGTCAGTGTTTCACAGTTTTGGTTTAATACCTTGGGAGGAGAGTTCCTGATTCTGCAAGCCAGGCTGAATCCAGCCCCATGCCCTGATGGGATGGAATTGATGGCATGGAAGAGTCCAGGGGCAACTCGTGAGCAGGGTATGACCAGAACTCGGAGGAATGCTGCAGGAGAAGGAGTCGAGGGAAGTGTACAGCTGGGACCTGCAGCAGTTCTGCTGGCAGCCTCAGAGGAACCTGCTGGGGTCTGTGTTTCAGTAGCCAGGGATCTGAGCTACCCTGCAATAACTGCATCCCCTCAGCAGCATTAGGAGCTAAAGTGACAACACCATCTCAGCTGCTGGCAAACCATTTACAGCTCCAGTGTTGTAGTCTGGGCATTCCTAGGTTTACATTAACAAGGTATGGGCAGCAAAAGCAAAAAGGAAAACTTAACCTTGTCCTTTTCATAGTTTCATTCGTATGTCCCAGTCTTTCACATCCTGTAGTCTGCTCATCACTGTGCTGGACCCTACTGCAGCAGGGAAGAGGGAGGCAAGATAGTCAAGGGGGGTTGTGACCTGAAACCTTACACCAAAGGTCTATGAGCACAACAGGCTGAAGATCCCCTAAGGGAAATCCTTGCCTGGGCTTCCCAAGAGGTAATTAGAGAGCTGTGCCTTCCCTGTCCGCTGCATGAGCCAGACAGTGTCTGAACAATTACTATTTGATTTGGGTTAAGAGTCAGACACCACCCGGGGCAATGTCCAGACTGCAGCCAGGGATACTGTTTCCGGAAAGAGAAACAGGTGGGAATTTGCAAATGGCAATGCTTTATACACTTAGAGCACCACTGTGTTTCAGTGCAGACCATTAAAACACAAGAATACAACATTTTTCAGGGTGATTTTTTTGCATTTGTGTTGTAGCAATATCGAGAGTAGAGTCTATCCCCGAACTCCCTGATCTTTTGTAACAGCCGATGATCACAAACTCAGGGATGCAAGTGGTGCTTTACTTTCTGTGCTGTTCCAATTTGTCTGTCAGATGAATGTGCACCACATCATGCAGTGAGAGAACATAGAGGTAGTGAAAGGGGGCTGCAGTATAACTGGAAAAGGGTGTTACTTTCAGAACTCCATCATTTCAGTTATGCCTGTAATCCTGGTTTCTTTTGTTATCTGATAGAGCAGGAGAAAAATTGCAGGAGGTCATTGGTGACTCCAGTCATGCAAAGCTATGAAGGAGAAAAGTATACTCTGATTTCTGGAAGTCTACATGCTCTATGCAGGACTTCCTGTCGTCTCCATGAGTACAGACAGAAGCTGCTCTCTGAAGACACCAAATGTTTTGTGATACAAACTAACCTCCATCACACAAACCTGTTTTTTTTCTTCTTAGCAGACATCCACAGTCAAACAAACATTTGTCATTGCTGCTCCCTATTCATTTGCATGTTCAAGAGAAAATTTGCTCAACTTCCAATTCAGACAATATATTTTATCACCTCTATCTGGCTTAAAATACTAGGTAGGTGCATCACTCATTTCTTAATTTAGTGCTTCTTCACTGAACCTATTCATGTTGAATGGACTGACGGCTTCATAACATTATTTCCACCTTGCCTGAAAGACTGAAACTATGCAAATGGAACAACAAAGCAAAAAATAAACTTCTAAAATGCAAGGCTATTGGGAAGATAAAACCCATAATAAACTTTCTGAAATTATTATGGTCTGGGAACAATTCCATGTGTAGGAAGACCATGTGTTACTATGCTTTTATAATGAATAGAACTTCACAATCCTACTCATGAAAAAATATATTTTTAATATTTAGGCAGCACTTATTTATAATCTTTCTGAGGCCAACAGGTGAAAAAAATTGGCAGAGGAAAAGTACTTGTGCACATTGGGCATGGACATGAGAAAGTTTTGTCTTGAAAGAATACATGCTCCCTCTCTTTCCCTTTTCTAGTGAAATCCCTCAGCTGGACTGGTTGTCACCTGACACCTCAGACTATCAGGTTAATGCTTAGTGAATGTTCTCTTCATGATTATACCTGAAGGAAAGCTGAAGTGATTTCAGGGTTTAAAAAGCCCTATGGCGTTCAAAATGCCCTACAAACCCTCTGGGAAGTGTAGTTCCGAAGCCACAGCTCCGGTCTAGCACTGCAAGAGGCACAGCAAAATTCCATATATGACATTACAAATGTGCCCTAAACTCTGCCCCAGAGGGACCATCTTTGAGGTTGAGAGAGCACTTCAGTCTCAGTTCCCCTGCAGACCTTTGCCTCTGTGCTGAGGCTGCTACACAGGGTGCCAATTAGTGCCAGCTGATTGCTCCTGTGATGTGCACACCTCTCTCGGAGCCAGACTGAAGCTCCCAACTCATTTCCTATAGGTCACTGGATGTTGACAACTCTGTCCAAGATTGACTAAGGCCCAATTTGGATTAGCAATTTAGCAGGAAGGTCCTGTGTTGCATTGCCCTCCAACCTCTCTCATGTAAGCAATTTGAATACAGCAACTTCTCGGCTGCAAATTGACTACAGTTTCAGAGGGAGGGGTGTTAGAAAACTCCAGAAGTGAGTACATTTACAAAGCCTGCCGTAAAGTGTTATTGGGAAATTAAACTGTGCCTTGCCCCCTTCACCTCTTGCTATGTAGACTGCATTTAAAGGATTTCATTAGGGCCAGAGGCCAGAGCTTACATTTCTGTTGCCAAGTGAAATGAATCATGGAAGAAATTGATTTAACTGGGGATTCCAATAAAACACTGGGTTTAGAACCAGGGAGTCAACAAATATTAGGCCACTTCAAAATTTTTAAGACATGAGCAGGAAATTTGTGGTTTGTTTTAGAATAAGAAAAAATACATAGCTATAAAGTCTTCTTCAATCTAATTTAATAAACCCACTTCAACAAAAAGATGAGAAAAAGGAGAGTCTTGAAAACTATGTAGCATGGTAGGCCATAGGATACCTTCAGTAGCTAAACTTTCACAGCTATTAGTACTTCAAAGTGTATTCTGTGGTATTCCAATGTATATTTCCCTTAAGCTGCAATCACTTTTACTAGCTAAACTTCTGCCAAATACTTACCATAGATCCCAGAGAATTGATTCCAATGCCAGTCACTACCACTGGGAACAGCATCCTGTGATGGTTCTTTTTCCCTACATTCTCATTCCTGATGCTGCTATGGAATGGAAATATGGATGCAAACAGTATGTACAGACTCCTCCTTCTCAGACTGATTCCTTACCTAATGCTCAAGAGCTGCAATAGTTTTTTTTAACCACATTAAATGAGTACAACCACAGTGCACATACAGTTATGCCTGGCGTAAGACAATGTCATGACTGCACGCATGGAAGGAATTGTAAAGGAATTGTATGTATGGGTCACAGCAGGTGTTAAAATTGTATCATTTTCATATAGAATCAGAACTGCTGTTATTCTAAGATGAAGACGGTGTTACAAGCTTTCTATGCATCTAATCCAGCTCAGCCACATCCGTACTCTAGAGGTATGTAAACACTCAACAAAAATAGAAGGATATCTGCTCAGCAGTGTCAGACACTTGAGGTGCTCCATTTCCTTGACTCCCGCTCATCTTTGACAGATGATTGTAATGCAATAGCTCAAGGGAGATAGGAAACAGGAGATTTAGACACCCCTGCAGGCCTCCACTGAGTTTCAAAGGTGCCAGCAGCAAGAAACACAGTAAATTAAAAAGCTAGAGTGACAAGAAGTGCAACCTTCAGGACTAAATATTGTGTATTGTATGAAGAGTCACAATATCAGCTCCTACTGGAGAACAGCTGTACAGTAAAGACAGGTATCTAAGAGCAAAGTTGGCTAAGTTAGTAAATAAAAATATAATAAAAAATAAAGCTCTCTGAGTGAGGGCCACATGCAGAAGGGCATGAGAAAGCAGTTGGGGACTTATGTGTTCCCCTTGCTCCTGACACTCAAAGCACCCCACAGCCAAGCAAAACCAGGAGGTGCTCTCTGCTTATATTTGGGCCAGGTTTAAGACAACTCAATGTGACACGTGAAAACTGGAACATTCCCTTTGTTGTAATCCTATGCATTCCAGCATGACATGATTGCTGGGATTCCTGAGCTTTACAAGTGGAGCTTAGTCTGCTCCTTTTGGCACCTGATGTGCCCACTTTGCTGGTGACTCATGATGCTCTCCCAGCATTTTACATCTATCTTGGCTAAAATATCAGGCAACAAAGAATGAAAATCAAAAGGATTCTATTATTGTTTCTTGAGGACTGAGCTGAGAGCTGTTCTAATGCCTTTTCTACAGAAAGAAGGCACAGCAACTGTCATACTGAATTGCAGCCTTTGGGACTGTCCTTACTTGCACAGATGGGAGAAGCCCACCAATTTTCTTGGATATTTGTACTTCATAAGGAGGACTTCATTTTATCATAAAAAAGAGAGATGTCTTGCTACCACATCACATTCTATGTATAATAGAGAGCTGGATATATTAAAAAATAAATTTAATCCAGTCAACAAGTACCATCTGGTACATAGGTGAGAAAACACTACTTATAGAAAATAATTTGTTGCAAGAGAAAACTGGACAAATTCCTATTAGAGGAACGATATTTTTAACACAAAGAATATATTTTAATTAAAGCTGCCTGTTTAAAGACACGCTAGATAAATCCTGAAAGTCTTTAAGTCAAACCTGATCATTTTTTTAAACTCTGTGTTAGAGTCCAACAGAAGTGATAAGCTTGAGACAGCTTTATTTAGTGTGGCACTATGGCCTTTGGTAGGTCATGGGGTCAGAGAATATCAGTCACCAGGGCTGCCTCTTCTGATGACTTTAATCTTTAAAACCTTCCAGTGAAACTGCGTGACCCATCATTAGCAAAACATATAAAAAATGGCCAAAGTGCGTATTTGGTTCCACATGACATCATAAATTACCAACAGGACCATTCTGACCAATGAGTTTTCCCTGGAATTAACCAAGAAAAAAATGAGGAAACAGAGCTCCCACTGTCACCACTGCCTATCAGCAGACACCACCAGGATGAGCTGATGCCGTGGTGCCCCAGCCAGGTCTTGACCCCTGAGCAGTCATTCACCTCTGCCAGAGGTGAAATCTTCTTGAAATCACTTTGACCAAGCTCCCCAAACAACACATTTGTAAAACACCAGCACTAACACCTTACCCTGTCAAGTACAAGGTGGTGCTGGCTATCTGCATTTGATCCCATGCTCTCCTCCTGCCTCACTACGTTTCACAGCTCCAGGACCATGGAAAGGACCAGATTTCAGTTCTATATACCCTTTCACAAAAGTTTCTCTTGATTAGAGTAAAGGTTGTTCAAATACTTTTACTCATAAAAAATGGACATATTAAAAAAAGACATTATTAAAGATATATTCAACCTCAAGCCAAGACACTAAAATGAAACCAAACATAAAAGACCAGGGAAACATACTGTAACTCACTCAATAGTGTAACAAAATGCTATCGCTGCAGAAAAACACAAAAATAATAAAAGTAACTTTGACCTTAGTAGCTTTCAAAGTGTTAGGTACTGATGGAAATTTCCTAACCTAATTTAAAAAATCTATTCTGCTCTGAAGCTTCCTTTTTTTTTTCCCTCTGTGATGTGAAATTTCAAAAGCCTCCAGCATTTTTTCTAATTCTAAGTGGAAGTTCAAGGAATGAATCTACAATCTGTTGAAAAATTACTTTAAATAATAACAATACTTTAATAAGTTCCACAGCCACCACTATTCTTTTACACCTCTTGGAAAGGTTTCCTGACAAGTAGGAATGAATTAGGAGCTAAACATCTTTGTAAACACAATTTGAACAGTGAATTAGAGTATGGTTCCTAAATCACTTGAGAAGATAAATTCAGCTTCTTGGTTATTTGGTCTCCTAACGTTTTTATTTATCTCTATTTGGATTGCAGGTATATTCCAGTTTATTTTTATAGCAAAAGAAAAACAGCTGTCATGGAAGCTCAGGAACCCCTTTTAAAATTATAAATTTTTTTGTATACAGGCAGTGAAATGCAGAATAAGGGACAGAACACAGGAACTTCTTCATTGGAAACATCATGTTAAGAATAGTGACAGGTTCATCAGCTTGAGAAAACAGACCCATTCCTACGTGAGTTTTTGCTTTAAAGACAGCCAAGTTCTTTCATCCCAGTAGCAAGAAATGGATTTCACTTTTATACAATTTACTCAAGGAACTAAATAGAAGAGGAGAAAATTGTAATTAAACCATATTTTAAAAGCTTACCTGGAGCTGCACAAACTTACTTACTAGAAAACACTAGCCTGCTGTTAGTGATGGTACTCGGGTTGTTTTCTTTTTTTTAATTTACACACACCGTTAAGCAATATCAATCCAGACACAGAATTCAGTATGTATGTATTTGAAAATTGCAGAATTAATGTGCAATTTAAACTCAGCTTAAATGCTTATCTGGGCTTGATTAATAAATAGCTTAATAAATAGCTTATGATAGTCTTTAACACACAGCACTAATGTTGCTTAATTTAATGCACAAGATAGACAACACTCATTTTAAGAGCAGTTCACTTCTTTGTTTTATTCTGTTACTCATATTGCAATCCTTTGTAGTGCCCTTTATTTCCTATATGTGGCTCAAAACCGGTTCTGAAGACAAATTTATTTACTTTGCCCAGGCGGTTGTTTGGTGCTCAACATCAGAGGATACAAGAGATTCAGCTGTATTATTTTTACTGCAGCCTGGAAAAAAGTCAGCATCCGCCTCATACAGATGACAAAAGATGTGCAGGGAAAGAGACACAGGTACACCAAATCTGAGACATCTGGCACATGAGCTGCAAGAGTAGATAGCACTACTCATTATTCTGTAGACTCAAAACAACTCTCTAGTGACTTCAGGAGTAGATGTGGGTGTTCAAGCTTCTGATTAATCAGAGTGTAGGATCTTGCAGTCAGCACGCAGAAGCTGGGGAACACACGCACGATATGAAAAATTTACTGAGTTTGCTAAACATTAGTGGCAGGGACAAGACTACAGCCCTATTTTTCAGTCTTATCTAGCTTTTCACCTATATATTTCCTTTCCTGTAGTCTTTGATTTATCTACTACATGCCATCCAACTGCAAGAAATGAACAGTCTCTTCCACTGCACAAGCCTAGGTATCCTCAGGCAGGTCTAACTTGGGGTCTGGATGAGGCAGAAATCCCACATGAGGTGAGGACATGGGGAGAGAGGAAGAGGCAGTAGATAATTACAGTGTGTTGTAACGCACATGAACAAATGAGCCATCTTAAATGACCTCAAATCTGCCATTTTCTTAACCTTTGAGTACTCCACTTTGGTACCTTAAAAATACTCTTTCTACATTATTTTTCTCATGCTACCGCCATACAAAATCCTGTGCTTTATGTGCCAGAGAACTTGTTTATCCTACAACAGAATTTTGGAAGGGCAATAGAGGACTAGAGGGACATTTCCATATATAACTTTTTTAACTTCATGCTTTGCTTTTTATTTAGAGGCAATGTTGATTTGGTTAGTTTTTTGTTTGATTGGTTAGGGTTTTTGTGGGGGAAGATATTTGTTGTGTTTTATTTAAAATACGAAATTAATTTCATGCGTGTGCCTTTCTTGAAAAGCTACACATTCTAAATAGTCCTTTTTTCTTTTAATGAAGAATGTCTTTTCCATTATATTTATTGACAAATAAGCCTCAAGCCTCATTTAAGCACTGAGATTTGGATCACTTAAAAAGACTGGACAAAAAATGAAAGCTAGCTGAACATCTAAATCACATCCAGAGTGGGACCATCCACAACAGGACTCTGACACTGTGGGGGCACACTGCAAACATGCCATTAATAGTGTCACCTAAATAAGCCCAAGAACTTCACCAGAAGAAAAATATTCAAATTCCTACGGTGTGGTTCTCTGATTGTCATTAGCATTTTGCAGTTTTGCCTGCAAATTGGATGGATTTTCTTTCCCATTTGGACAGGGGAACCATCCCGGCTCTCTGCAGCAGAAAGCTGCGGTTTGTACACCCCGGGCTGTGCGGGTGAGGCCCGATAGGCCGTGTCCTCTCCCAGGAGCCGGGCTGGGAGCCGTGCCGGGGAGGAGGATGCCCGGCCCGGGCACGCTGCTCTCCAACGCCGAACCAGGAGCATCCTCTAGCGGCCAGCGCCTCGCGAAGCCCCTGCGTTCCCCAGGAACAAGAATCTTCTGGAAGACAGAGGGAAATCAGCAACCAGAGGAAACGGGCAGAAAGAAGCCAGAAGAGTACTCAGAAGATGAAGGATATTTTTCTGGTCTCATGTATGCCTCCATGTCACGCTGAGTAGGAAGCAGTTCTCTCCTAGGTCCTGAGTATCACAGAGACTCTTTTCCCTCTCTGCTTGGAACACCCTCATCATCAGCTGTGCTTTGGCATGTAAGAAAACAACAACTAAAGGAAAAGAACCCCCGAGCCCCCAACATACAAACAAAAAAACGAGACACCATAATACTCCCCAAACACCCACAAAAAACTCCAAATGAAAACAAACCAAAACATCCCACAAATCCAACCAGTTTGAAAGGACTGTGTACACAACCCTGAAGTGTGTTACATTTGCATTAAACTTGTAGCCACTTCACTTAAACAACAGCCACATTACATTCTAATCAGCCTACGGTGAAAAAAGAAAAGGGACAAATGCAAAAGAAAAAAGAGCAACCACATGAACTTGCCATTTCCTCAGACCGTAAAACAATCTCATTGTGGTTAAAAATAAACAAATAAATAACCAACCAACCAAATAAATAAACAATCAATCAATCAAACAAATAAAAATATATATTTAAAAAAATATAAAGAATTGCCCAGTAAGACTTCCCCAGTTTAACTGCTTGGGAACTTTAGAGAATCTGGTACAGATGTGGACTGAAGCTTGGCCCTCCATACTATTATTATGAGCTGGGATTGAGGCAAGTAAAAAGCCTGTGGTGGGTACACACTGGCTGAAAACATAAATTAGTTTGTTAGGGCATAAATCACACAGCAAGGTCAAGGAACTAGAAGGCAAAGCACAAGTGCCTAATGTTTTACAGCCCATGAGGATTGCACTTGAGATCAGAGACAGATATCTTAGGAGCTGCAGGGTGAGGAACATAGCCACACTGGGTTTGGTGGGGAATATGGTGCTTGGGAGACTTCCAGCCTCACAACTGCACTCTTCTCTTTTCCTTTGGCCAGCTGCCTTCTCTCAGGCAGCATTTGCCCTCTAAACACATCAAAACAGAGCACATCTACTTGGACTACTCTTAATAGTCTAACACATTCCAACCATGCCTGGATTAGGAGAAAAGGTAGCGTATTTTGACAGGTATGACAGCAATATGGTCAAGTGCAGCCAGTATATTTATAAAAGTGACTATGTTTGGCTCCCAGGCAAAGCTTAAAATTAGTCATGTCATGATGGGTAATATTTTGAAAACAAATTTTCAAATTTATCTTGGGTTTCCACAGAGGATAATTTTAGGGAAGCTTTGCCGTATTTTAAAGCAGACTGTATTTGCCTGTCTTCTCATGAAAGTGTGACTCAGTTTTCTCCCATTTCTGCCTGGATGCAGTCAGAGATGGAAGAGCACCGTGCCAGCAGCAATGACTAAGCCACCATGTGTCTGTGGATTAGCCATGATCTGGCCACCATGAGTGGCACTCCAGCAATTTCAGACTCTGCTGCCCGAGGGTGCTGGCCCTGATGCACCCACTACTGAAGAGAAGTAGATAAAGAAATTTAAGTATTCCTAATGTCCACTAGACCTGCGAGACACACACCAAGTGTGGTGTGTTGAGAGCAGTTGTCTGTCACATCTCTCTAGATGGAGCAAACAAAAAATTCACAGGAAAACAAACAAAATTATTTCTGCAGTGACAGCTATCCTTTAAGCACTTAAGCTCCACTCCTGTCAAGGAACCCTGAAGATTAATTTTTAAACACATGGCACAGATCATGTGCATTGCTAATGCAGTCTTACAAACCTTCTTTTATATTTCAGTGCAGTGGAAACCAAGAAACAGTTCTGGTAAAGACACAATGTGGCGGCACACCAAACATTTACTCTCAAATTTCAATCAGATTTCAAATCAGGTCATGACATAGCACATATACATTTTTAGGCATACACATATATATATGTATGTATGTATGTAAGTGTATACATACCCTCTCTACCTAATTAAATATACACACACAAAATGATGCAATCTTAATTGGCTATTACAACTTAAGACAGTTATTGTCTACATACCCATAAGAATACAAACATATGCTCGGGAGGAGGCAAAAAGACAAATAGATTATTAGAAACTTAAAAGAAAAAGAAAAAGGAACAAAAGACATGATAAAGTCCAGGCACAATTCTAGTAACTTTGCCAAAAAAAGACATACCAGAAGTCTACAAGAGAAAAGCAAAGAGGATGACCTATGGTGTAAGAACATAAAATAAATTAGAAAGCTACAAAATTACTAGCAGGATAGAGAATGCGGTAATGATTATTCCCTCTTTCCCATTAGGGAACCTCAAATACAATTATCAGGCAGCAGCTTTAAAACCTACAAGAGAAGTACATTTCCACAGAGCTCATGTCTAGATCCTGGAACTCATTGCCACAGAAGACTTCATTAAGTGTAAATGTTACCAAGAAAAAGGTTGCAAATATATGCAGAAGGCAAATCACAGCTTATTAACACAAAGATACAAATATGACCTCTGACTTAGGACAGTCACCTGCTTGATCCATAAAGAATGAGTAAGTACAGAAAGGATGAAGAAACATCTCTATTTACCTGACCAATTCTTCATGTTTTCCATTCTTTAGCTCTGTAAGGTTTTATTTTACTTGTCTTCTCCATGTAAGCTTATGTTTGTAGCCTAAAAATTCCTTTACCCATCACAAATGGGTCATACTTTATTGCTACTGCTGTAATCACCAAACATTCACAGCATCCTTCCTAATCTGCCACTTCCTACAAAATTCAGTGATGCTCTTTCAGCATCCCAGAGTAATCCAAGGAAAGTGGTTTTATTTATTCCTTTCTAAATTACTCGGTAATTTTCACCTGTTAGATCTTACGTTTTCTTACTATCTTTATATTTCACCTTTCAATACTGACTTCTAAAACTTTTAGAAATGGAGAAGTGAAAAAAGCACAACTTATAAATAGTACTATGATAATCCTATACACATAACAATGAAATGAAGAACTGAACAGCTCTTTATAACCATTGCTTTACTTTACTGACACCTATGTGCTGAAAAATGCATTTACAGATTGATTCTTAATGAATTATTAAAGCTTTATTAATGCTACTGGTAGAATGACCTATTATTCCTCCAGTAGAAATACCTCCATGAAAAGTTCACAGGTGGCAATAGATGGGTTGGGATTCCCTTTTGAAAAGTTAAAACTGCTCCATACTCGAGTCCATATTGCTGCAACTTTGCCAGCTAACCAGAGCAGAGCTAAGCACCATTCATTAGAGTTCTTGCAAGCTCCATAGAGATTAAGGAATCATATAACCTTAGAAAGGGTTTCTAGCTGAGATTTTTACAGCCTTTACTGTAATGGAGTTTAAACCTCCATGGCTGAGGTTTGTAACTGCTACCAGAATGTTACAGAACAGCAGGAGCATCATCACCAAAACCAGCAGCTGAAGAAAAAAATGCACCAAAGCCATAAAGCAATAATTCATGCCTGCCCACAGAAAGACTAACTCATCATTCCGTTACATACAAAGGACATCTTAGCCATGACTGCAACCCAGTACTAAGCCAATACTTTTTTTAAAGATATGCTAAAATATTTAGGAAGTGGAAACATTCTTCAAAAGCCTACAAAAATATAGCACATTTTCAGAATATAATGTGTTAAAATATCCATACTTTTCACAATGCAATTTTGCTACTTTGGGACATCTGCACAATCTTGCTACCATTTCATTTTCTATTCAGAAGAATAATATTACAAGTTGGTTAGATATTGTCCTGCATATATCTAATATGTTTAAGTAGGTGTAACCAAATCCACATCAAGAGTACACCTGAAGGAAAAGTTTGAGCAGGGAAAAGTTCAAGCTCTAGAGTTGTTCAGGCTGAACTATGGAAAAAATATCTGGGAAATCTCACATCTGTTATCACAGGAGAGCCATATGCCTCTAAAACTGCTTAAAATAAACCCAAATACTCTAAAGTTTGTATGTATTGCACGAGAACAGAAAGTGAAGCTAGAGTATCTTTTTCAAGAAACTACTGACAAAAAAGGAAACTTCATTATGTCATTGGGAAACATATCTTTTTGTCATAAAAGTGGAAGAAATACAAACTTTAATAACTTAAAAATATAAAATTAATATTTGAAAAGTCCTTTATGCAATTGTTTCATCTCAGAGCAAGTGCCGAACATGTTGCTTTCATTATAAATGTGCTGCTATTCATGATAATTTAAAGTTATGCATTGTAAAGCATTGGACAAAGATATTACCTGTATCTGAACTAATGCAGTTCTATTTGTAATAGAATACAAATAGAATAACAGAATATGTATTTTGTACCTGTCTAATGCAGTTCTATACTGAGGTCTGACAAAGGCAGACAGACAGACGAATCTATTGCATTTCTCATTCTTGCATGTAGTAAAAATGATCTAGCCATGTACATCTGTGGCTCCAATGTATGTCTGTATTTCACGTATATAAAAGACATGGAATAACATCCTTTATTTGGCCTCATCAGGGATGTAATCCTTGTAACTGCAATTCCTAAGATGCAGAGGTGCCAGAAGAAGCATATATAAGGCATAGAAAAGCATATTTATGAGTTTGAAAGTTATGTGTTTAAAGGGCTTTCCAAAGCATCAATAACATCCTCTCAAATTCAGGTTCTACACTTCTCCACTGAAAGTCACTGAGACCATCTCTCCAAAATTGTATTATTATTATGAGTTTTAACATCACTAGGTGCTTTCTTAGTGCTTCACTTCAGTCTATTAGCTCTTTTGGGAGCTACTTATCAGTTAGGAGTTATAAGAAACAAATTGATGCTCTTGCTTAGAGCAAAATCAACATATTTTGGATTTTGAGATCCACAGCAGAGAAAGAAAAATACTATCTACTTCCAGTGCTAGGTTGGCACATACTATCCAAGGGAACAGATAGTGCAATTCTAAGACAACATGCACCTTACAGTTTCAGGTAGCTGGGTTTCATTCACGGCTAGATTCTGCACCTTGCTGAAAAGGGTTCTGTTAGGAAAGAATTCCAAGCTTCTTAGCCAAATTCTCCAGAGAATTCCAATTCTTCTTAGCCAGATTCCAAGGCCTGATGGCTGCCCTTGCACACAGCTACTCTGTGACTGCACTGCAGAAAGCCATTAGTGAGCTTCTTCCCACTCTCTAGCATCAACATCTGGGTTCAACTATTGTTCATTTAGGTGATGCAAATTCTTGGCTGATCTAACTGACAATCAATACGAATTCTTATGACATACACCCCTTACCTTGTGTTGGGAGTTTTTAGGAGTTGTTTGTTTGTTTGTTCCTTTCTTTCCCTCTTAAAGAATTTTTTCCCCATGCTAAGGGACAATTGCTGGATGCTTAAGGAAGACAAAGGACATGGCCATGGGAGGGGGAGGCCAGTTTGTCCTCTTTTTACTTTTTTCTTCTCTGGTGAGGGAGGAAAATGCCGCGGGATTTGAACTGAGAAAAGGGGTTGGATACAGTGCCTAGGCTCTTCTTTCTTCCGGCGTTCGGAGGGGAAGGAGAGGCTGCGGTCGCTGTAGGGAGAACTCACCATCACTGCAGGGTCCTGCCTTCTGCTGCCTTCCTTTCTACCATGAGTGGAGTTTGCTCGCTGGAGCGGCCGTTTGCATAGGGACCCTTTCACCATCTGCTTGGGTGCCTCAGGGGGCCCGGGACCCCAAGCCCGCCTTCCCCTGCTCT